>JAREIK010002869.1:2715000-3315000 GCA_029783825.1 Sapria himalayana | reverse complement strand
TGCAACTATCCGACCAGCATTTAGTTTTAGAGAAGGTTTATAAAATATTTTTTCTACTAATATAATAGTTTTATTCCTCCCAAAATATTTATCTAAATCACTTGCATGCATGTCCCAAATTAATAAAAATTTTCAATAATATCCAAAATGTGCATAATTAGCCATTTTAAACAAGTAATTATTATCAACAAGAAAATCAACATGTTCATAAGAATTCTCATTATTAACCTCATCATAAATAATATTAAAGTTATGAAAAGTATAATATGTTTTTAAATGTATCAAAATCAAATCTAATGATATGAGAACTCATATGATGAAGTGTAATAATTACTCAACTAAATATATTAATAGTTTTGTTTTCAGTAGCAATATGATGATTAATCATAAAAGAATATTCATTCAAAAATACAATTTACTTAACATGTTGATATTCAATTTCTTTTGTGAGATTATATATTTTAAAATTTTGTTGTCAAAAAGCAATACAAATTAAGTAGGCAAAAAGTAAAATTTTTAAAAACAAAGACTCGACTATATATAAAATTCTTTATCGTATATAGAATATTATCTTTTAGCATCATTGAGTTTTTACAAAAGAAAGTTATATGGTGATCTTTTTGAATCAAGACACCACCATTACATGCATTTATGCATCACAACAATCTTAAAAATTTTGATAAAATCAAGATATCTCAAAAGAAGTATCTTGGTGATTATGACATTGATTTCTTTGATTGCTTGGCCAGCAGCATTAGACTATTGAAATTAGTTATTTTTTTAAGCATTATGTGATATGAGTCACAATGATGCTAATTTTTTTTTATAGATCATGTATAGAAATAAGTTAAACCATGAAAACTATGTCTCATTGATAGATTTTGATTCAAGCCACTCCTTAATAATTCTAACTTTGTTGGGATCAACCAAAATGTCATGTTTAGATACAATAAAACCTAGGAAAAACACATGTGGTTGCTTATAAAACTACTTATTAAGGTTAACATAAAACTTGGTCTCTTGAAGAGTGAAAAAAATTTATCAAATGTGTTTTAATTATTGTTTTTTGGATTAACTATATATCATTATGTCATCAAAATAGACCATCATACATTTATAAACGAATAATTGTAGGACATGAGTCATAATTCTCATGAAAGTGCTAAGAGCATTAAACATGCCAAATGGCGTGATTAATCACTCAAACAAATTATCTCATGTTTTAAATGTAATTTTCTACTCATTACCTGGCCTAACACGAATTTGATGATAATCATTATGCAAATATATCTTAGATATCCAACTAGAATTAGTTAATAGATCTAACATATAATCAAGACGAGGGATAAAAAATCGATATTTGATTGTGATCTTATTGATGATTCTATTATTCCCATACATTCTCTAAGATTCATCTTTCTCAGGTGTTAAATAAAGTTGGCATCGCACAAGGATTAAGGCTATGCCTAATAAATAATCTCTCTAAAAGTTCTTTAACTTGCCTATTCAAATTCTTTCTCTCTTCAGGATTTATCTTATAATGGAAGATTAGTCATTTGATAACTTGGTCCTAAATCTATAATATGTTGGATTTCTTTTAAAGGTGATAGTTCACTAGGTAACTTATTATGTATAATATCAATAAATTCATCTAGCAAACTTTTTACTCTTAAAGAAATAATGATAATTGAAGAATCTGATAGAGTTTTTTTTTGCCACTAATACTAAGGACATATTAGTCTCAATTCTCTCTCAAATTTTTTACATTTTGAGATATATCATGCTTTCTGATGCAATCTTTAGGACTAGCAGGTCTTGAAATAATATTCTTATCCATGTACTTAAAATAATAGCTATTATATTTATTAAAATTATTGATATTAAAATCATTATACTTCTTCATGAGTAGCATGGGGAATTATAGTCAAGGGAAAGCTAAAAGAACATAGTCAACATCCATTAGTAGCATATTATAATAGATTATATCATTATAATTCGCCATCTGGATACATATTGGACATCAATGAGTGATATGCAAAGTATGATCATTCACCCATACTAATTTATACAGATTTATGTGTGATTCTACTTTTAGATTTAATAATATGATAATATTCCTCAAAATCAAATACATTAAATTAACTTCATCAATTATAAACTTAATATTTTTTATCTCCATTTTGTTTGATCGTATGGAAAATACAAGAGTTTACTATCAATTATCATCAACTTTAATTGTGGATAGCATACATTGAACCATATCAACACATGTATCAGCATCACAATCTTCATGCAGATCGATTTCATAAGCAAAATAATCAAAAGGAGTAATAATTTGGTCTTCCTCACCATCTAGATTTCTTTGTTTAACATCTAATGCTAATGCATGTTGGGGACAATGAGCGGTAATATGATACTTTTGATGATATTCATGATATATAATAGATGAATTATTAGTCTTAGACTCGATTGGAGATGTAACAGGAAGAGAGTTATGCACACTCAACCCTATGCTTCTAATATTATTAGACTTAGTATTACTAATTATTTGAGGACATATATTCTGACTTGGATTGACATGTTCGTGCAAGAGAGGAGTTTATCAAACATCTTGATTTCTAAGGCCTTTTGATATGCATCCTTTACTATATGTGGATCATGCAATGTAATCTCTTGAATGTCAAAACTTGACCATTAACAAAATGAATGCAAATAGCAAATTGATTCTTAATATAAAACTTACTACTCTAAGTCTAGCTTTATCAAATTTAGTTGAATATCATCTACATTAAGAGTTATTTTTTTAAAATTAATTTTGTTGGAGAACAACTGATTCTTATATGATGAAATTAATATATTTCTCTTATAATTTTGTTTGCATCACATCCCATTGAGTGATGCATAGTTCATCTTGATGTAGTTCAATTAAAAAAAAATAAATTTAATAAAAAATAAATAGAGAGTAATTTTCAATATCATAGTGTTATTTTACGTCATCAATAGACATATCCCAAAATCAAACAAACCTTCTAAAACCCAATAGATATATCTCAAAATTTAATAGACACATCTCAAAGCCTGACATACATATCCCAAAATCTAATAGATACATCTCAAAATGTAATAGACACTTTCCAAGATCTAACAAACATATCTCAAAATATGATTAAATAAATAACTCATAATAATAAAAACCTTGATTGGAATTGGACTTCCTATCTTGTCTAGGCTTAGAGCATTTCCAATGTGCTTGCTAAAAACAGAATTTCAATATTTTGTTGAGTGTTTTTAGAAAATTAGGGCTCCAATGCGCTTTCTATCTCGCTCGCGTTTTTGCCCCCTCGTCTTCTCGCTTAACAAATATAGCGAGCATTTATCGCTAAACAAATCATTTTTTTCTATTAAAATATTATTATTATTCACTAGTTCAAGTGACACCGGAACTCAACTTTGCACTACACTTCGGTATTTCGCTGAGCTTAGTTTGAGTAAAATTTAAGTGTTGCTAGCTAAAATACTAAATTGATTATTTAAATATATTTTAATTAGTTATTTTATTGAGTGTGGTTGGAGATGCTCTTAGATATGACTTTACTCCATGCCCCATCAACTTAATTATCATAGATGCCACATTTTCCTTTGAATTAATTGATTCCTAAAATTACTTGTTATTTTGGTTAGATGCTATTTTGAAAGCCTCGTTTAAGATTAGGCGTATATCATTTTAATCGTATTATTTGAAGATCATGGACTAACTTAATTTTTTTGAATTGGAAGTGCATATAGCACATTTAGATATGTTCATATCGATTGGTATGAATCATCTTATTTCATTCATTTCATGATAGTTTGGAATCTTCACTGGACTTGTAATTTCAATGACATTCTAGAGCCTAGGTTGCATCATCATGCATGCAAAAGATTGACGAGTCCATCCATAAATAGAAATACCATCCAAAATAGTTCATCCAACCATTTGAAAATCTCAATATACAAATTTATTGCTAAGTTATGAAAACTTAGGTGATGTTTGTTTGTTTTATTTAATACTGAATATATATTTTTTTGAGTTTAATGTTGAATGACATCTAATAATATTAAGTAATAAATTATTTATTTTTTAAGATTGGGTAATAAGTAGGGATAGTAACGAGGCGAAATAATAAAAAATAAATGAGCTGGTTAAGATGAGATAGACTCGTATCAAACTCCCCGTTGTCATCCATAATAGTGAGTGTTATTAGCTCTAATCTTTATTAGGTAATGATGAATTTTTTATTATCTCAGTGAAAAATGATTTTTTCTGAATATAAAAATCCAAATATCTTAATTTTTTCTATTCATAACTCAAAAAAAAAATTCAACATTAAGCCATAATTTTTTTTAAAACAAACATCTTAGCAGTGAAAGTAAAGTGCTTTTAGTGTTCAGCCTAAAAAACAAATAGGCCCTTTAACATTTTTTATTCATACTTTTTTTTAAAAAATTCAGCATTAAGTTATATAATTTTTGAAAAACAAAAAGCTGAACACTTAGGTAGTGTTTATTTTTTTTTACTTAATATTAAATAGAATTTTTTTGAGCTTAATACTAAATGGTGCTTATTAGGATTAAGTATTAAGTTTATTTTTTAATATTGGCTATTGAGTAAGGATGGTAATGAGGTTAAATTAAAAAAAAAATAAATGTGCCGGGTCATGATAAGGTAGTCACATACCAAATCCTCCATTGTCATCTATAATAGTGAGTGTTATTAGCTCTCATACTTATTAGGTAAAGATAATTTTTTTTATTTTAGTGGAAAATAATTTTTTCTAAATAGAAAAAGTCAAATATTTTAACTTTTTATATTCATAATTTTTTTTTAAAAAATTCAGTACTAAGTCATAAATTTTTTGAAAAACAAACAACTTAAACACCAAAAATCAAATTGATTTCAGCATAACTCATATGAAGTTCAAAAAATCAAATTTTTTGAACACATATGGGGATTATGGTAAAATCACTCCGGAATTATTTTTTGCTGGAATGTAAGTAATGTGCTGTCTTTCCTAGTTTCCTTATGCAACTTCGCTAGTTCTCTTTTTAAGCTCATATGAATTACGCGTCGATGGGTTTCATATGAGAAAACATTCTTTATGATATGCTGTGTGAGAAGGAATGCCTACGTGATTTGTTACTCCAGCGAGATGACAGATACGTGTGAGGACCCCAAATTAGGATCTGAAGAAAAGGGAAGCAAACAAACACAGAATCATGCTGCTGGCTTGGGCAGCAGGCCTACGATTTCGCGGAAGCGCAAGTGTATTATGAACGAAATGGCAAAAGATAATTATGCAAAAATAATTCGATCTATCACTCAGCCATCTTATGTTCTAAACCAAGGTCAGGTTAATATCATTGAAAAGAATCGTAGCAGAATGTGCTTTATTTTGCACCAACTGATGCGACAGCATGATTGGGTTGGAGCTATGGGACTACTTAGCGTTCTATTGGAAGGGACAAAAAAGGATGGCTGTCCTTGTAGAAATCACTTTAAATATTCTGTAAGTGTTAGATGCTCAATCTTATCACGATGCTTCAGTTTATTGGGTGTGTTTGGGATCATGCTTCAGGAGCTTCTAAAACCTCTGCCGACCCTTTTTTCCAAGTATTCGGCTGCCAAATACTGAAAAAAATTGTTTGAGAAAAATAATTTTTGTTTTCTGTCATGCAATTCAAGATGTCGATGTGGAACGGATGAACTATTTTTATAGAATCGGTCTTGTTTCAATGCTTTTTGAAAGTGCCATAAAACAAATACTAACAGTAACACCAACAGCAGCCTTGTTGATTGAATATGGAAAATACATTTTTTGTTTTTTATTTTTTTCTAGGTTTATGGCAAGTTTCAAATTTTATGCTTTCAGGTTGCAATGGAGCTATTAACGCATATGCAAAATGAGAAAATTGACACTAAGTCTATCAGAGACATATTCAATATTTGGCCAACCAGGATTGATATCAATTTCATAAATAAGAGGCAGAATGAAAATGTAGATGAGGTTTATTCAAAGGCTTTATTGTTATGGAGAATTATACTAAATTTTTTTTATTATGCGAAACTGTTTAAGCATGTTTTGGTATTCGCAGACTATGCTTGCCATCAAACGAGACAAGTTTGTTATTTTCTTGGAGTTTATCATCTTCCAGCTCGTGATAGGGAGTGACGAGGGCGATTGCATGAGTGATATAAAGTATTTTTACTCTATTTTTCTATTTGGTTGGTTTTTTGGTAAAATTTCTGTCTGTTGATGTTACTTGTGTTTGGTTTGCATGAACATTATCCCATAAGTGCATATTTTCTTAGAACAAGTTGTTTTGGGGATGGAAAAAAGAAATTAATTTGGCAAAATAAAAAGTTGCATCCTTTTTATGATTTGTCATGCCGTTAGAGTTGGACAGGAGTTTATGATTGGACTTTTGTTGTGCTCCAGTCTTCTCCAGGAAGATAGAGTTGATGGTGAGCCAGTTTTCGACATGATCATTGGCTTGATATTTTATCAGTTATGGTATTCTAGAATCCCAGAGGACATAAAGTTGAAGGACACTGAAAAAATTCAGGGTCATTTTCATTCAGACACGACTGCATATCTTTCAGAACCAGTTATGGTAGATGCTTCGTCACAATCTCATGTCTCAGCTCTGAGATTTAATGGCGGAGCTGTGGGTTCGCTTGAGCATGATGTTTTTCTGAATAATGATTCTGAAGATTCCGTTCATTGTTATTCCAACATGAAGTGCAAAGGAATAACCATGGAGGTTGATGCTAATAATATTCATGGGGAAGTACCCATGCACGTGGATAATGATAAGCAGGGAAAGAGCTTTCCGAAGGGTATCAAAGGAAATGGATTTTACATTCATTCGGCTGAAAATGATGTGACCAACGATGCTGGTGATCATCCTGTGATATCAGCCTCCTATTTATCCGCTCACGGTAAGTTCAAAAGTCCTTGAGAGTTATTGTTTCTGTTGGATGGAAGGACAGAGAGAATGTAATATAATAAATAACACTAACACTCCTTTATAGGTCGAAAGATATTATGTGCACTAATTCAAAATATTTAATAAAAATTTGAGGATAGTCAGTTTCTCTGTAAGCATTTTTGTGAGCATGATCACTTATATCTTCTCCAAAAATCAAGTCATCATTAATTTTTTTTGTAATAATTTATACTTAGTCTCAATATATGTTATTCATTCATAGAAATTTGAATTAAAGATGCTGCGATTAGTTGCTTGATTTCCACATTGCAAAATGATAATGATATAGTTTTGTAATACGCCTTTATGCTAGATTTGCAAGCTATTCTCTATTTTCAGCTCTTTTAGAAGATGATATTATCTATCAAAAGCCTATGAATTTTGTGTCGTGAATTGCTTGTGGAAAAATACAAAATATAATGTCAATAAAAAACATGCCATATGATTGTAGGACAATATCAACATATGCACTCCATTTTCTAGACTAGATATAAGTTGAATAAAA
The DNA here is from genome assembly GCA_029783825.1 of Sapria himalayana. Taxonomy (NCBI): domain Eukaryota; kingdom Viridiplantae; phylum Streptophyta; class Magnoliopsida; order Malpighiales; family Rafflesiaceae; genus Sapria; species Sapria himalayana. Next base: position 3,307,469 of record JAREIK010002869.1, on the reverse strand, counting down.
AAAAAGGTACAACAAATACAAGAAATATTGTATATCTCATTTATCTTCTCAAGCTGGTTCCATATACTTCAATCGCACCAATCTTTGAAGGGATAAAAATAAGTTAAAATTTTCTCAGGGTCTTAATGAAGTTGTTTGCTGGTGCTTAGGCTAGCAAATTTTAAGTTTTTTCTTCAATTAAATATAAGCGTACTTAATATTTATTTATCTGTCTCAAACATATATATTAGTATAAATTACAATTAAATAAACTTGATATATTATTATTTCAAATGTATCAATATATCTTGATAAAACATAATTGTAACATACAAAAATACACCTAAATAAAAGTGATAAATAATAATAATAATAAATACAATTGAATATATATATAAAATATTACTTATCATCTAAATCTATAAAATATACCTATAATATGTATTCTTCTTATACACTATTATATTTTTATTTGAAAAATTATTTATTTTGTTATGTTCATCTATCTAGAAAAGAGAGAATTGTCTTAGAAATTAAAGCTTTTCATCATGTTGTTTGCATGCTATTTAATCTTTTGCTAGTTGTAGTATGAAAAATAAACTCAGTTTTGATAGCTTTGACAAAATTATTTCATATACATATTTTCTTTTCAAACTTTGAATCAACTTCTATATCTTCATATAGATATATATCTTTTTTTTTTGCTTTTTTGTGTCTGATACTCAATGCTATCATCAATAATAATTAAAGAAATTTGATCAATGAAGTGTAATGATTATATCTTTTCTCTAATGTTTGAGTATGCTTAATATATGTCGGTTTCTTCAAATATTAATTTGTAATTTCTTTTAAAATTTATAATTATATTTAATGAAATAATAATTATAGTATTGTAAATAATTGTTTCACTATGATCTTTGTAAATCTTTATGAATATGGAGCTAAAGTTTAGCATGCAATTAATAATAAAAAATAATTAAATGTTAGTTATTAAGAATAATTTTAATTATATAAAATAATTTAAGTTAAATTTAACTAATTTAGTGATTTGTTCTTAATGTTCATAATGTCTAATAGTAATTTGCTCTCAAAAAATTTCTTGAAATTTATGTATAAAATTAATTAATTCATAATATTTTTTTATTTTTCTAAATATTTTATAAGTCTTATGCATAATTTTAAAAGGTGTTCTTTAAGGATGCCTAGGTGCTAGGTTCAACCATTCCCAAATATAGCACTTTACTAGCCAATACATGTATTTTATTAAAGAGGTATACCTTATTAAATTTACATTTCTTTATTATTTGTTTTAAATTTTGAATTATATTTTGATATTAAATTTTGAATTATATTTTATAAAATTGATTTGGATTATAGGTTGTATTTTGCTACTTATATTTTGGTATTTTTATAAAAGAATTATAAGTTCAAGAATTACCTAGTTTCACATAATGGCTGATAAAGTAAAATTTACTAATTCGATACTCGAATCAATAATTTTAATTAATGTTTGTATTTATTTTTGATTTCATTGAATAATTCATATAAGTCAACTATTTGTTGTATTTTTTTTCTTGTTTTTTTTTTGATGAGAACATTTAATATACGAGTTGTTCATATACCTTTTTAATATATTTATATGCTAGAATTTTTTATTTGATGTATAATATATGTAGTGGATTTTATTAGTGTATTTTTTTTTTGATATTGATTTTATTAGTGTATTTTTTATGATACTTGAATTAATAATTTTGATTAAAGTTTGTATTTTTTATTTTTGATTTCATTGAATAATCTATATAGGTACTTATCCTTTGTATTTTTTTTTTGTACTTTTTTTGATGAAAATATCCAATATATGAGTTGTTCATATACCTTTGTATATATATATATATACTTTAATTTTTCATTTGATGTATAATGTATTTAGTGGATTTATTAGTATATTTTTTATGGTATTTGTTGGGCAATCGCGCTTCCACGGGTAGTGAGATTAAGAACAGAAAACACAGAAACAACACAAAAACGAGCAATATATATATCCCAATCCACAAACATCCACGACAGAATTAAAACGAAGAAAAACAACACAGCAAATAACGTGGTTCGCTAGTCGCTCAGTACGACTAGCTACCTCCACCAGAAAACGCTTATGCGTTACAGATTAAAACCAAGAAATGTAAGTCTTACAGTATGCAGCACGGTAGTTGCGAAAAATCACGCAGAGAGAGAGGAGAAGAGACGATGAATAGTTCAACCAGGTCAAAAACAGCCACCCGAAAAATAAATACAAATATTTTTATACAGAAAATAAACTGCAGGTTCATTTAACCGAAACGGGTCGGATCATGGACTGGGCCAAGCTCTGCTCCAAAAATTTTGGCCCGGTCAGCGGGACCTCCTTATTGTGCTACTGCTGCATCCCCGAGCTTTTAATATTTCATTTCCTGCACTTACATAAAAATTTTAAAACAGATTATTAAGTTAAAACAATTTACATATACAGCAGTATTTATTTTTATATGATTGCAACATGATTTTGAAAAACCTTAAAATAGTGTAGAGAGAGAGAAACAAGGTCAATGTGTCAATGCAGCCACTCAATTGATGGCAACCCATTATTGGCATTAATTGTGCATGCACACATGTGTGATAGAGGTGTCGATGCCAACAATGTGTCAATGTTTGGGCACAATAATTTCAACCTATTATTGATGTCAATAGAACATGTGTTCCACTCACTATGTCAACAAATCTCATTGTGGTCATGAGTTGACGCAATAATGAGTGGACACTATGGGTATAACGATGTCAACCAATTGTTGGTATCAACACAAGGTGATGTGTTCCAAAGTGTAGTGCAATGTGTCGAAAAAATAGTGTAATTGTAGTGCAATGTGTCAAAAATATTATGTAATTGTAGTGCAATGTGCTATATGTGTGTTGAGAAGTGTAGCAACATTTTGGGTAAACAATGCAATATTGCTTAGAAGTGCAATGTGGTGTGGTGTAGTGCATATATATTTACTTTTATTGATGCAATAAAAATTCTAATTATTATTAGTCGGAAGCTCAGATAGAGAATTTATATAGATGTGAATTGTGTGAGTGAGACTAATTGAGAGCATCAATCATTGTAGAGGTAGAGATAGAAAATCCTCAATATAATACACAAATTATAGGAGTGATTATATTAGAGAGATTTATTGGGAATTATTTTTAGAGATGATCTCTAAATTATTAATAATTATTGTGAGAGAGGTTAACTATTAGTTCTAATCAAGGTCTTTCATAGAGTTTCTTCATCTCGATCCTTATTAGATAGGATAGGAATATGTAGAAATTTTCTAGGGGGAATTGTGTTTTGGCTCACTCCCCAAAAAATATTTGAAAAAAAAAAAGAAATAAAGTTTTAATATTTGAAAATAAGTACATCAAATTTTTAATTATTTGATTTTTTGTCTATTTCGATATAATAATCCAAAAATGCTTTTAATTATCTTTCCTCTAGCTCCTCTTCCTTGTAACTCCATCGACACTTGATGCACATAAAATAATCCATGTAGCTCATCCAGAAGCTCCATGGAGCTTGTCTCCATGGATCTCGACGCGAGCTTGTCAAGCTCTTGGTTGAGTTTAATGGAGATGAGCTCCTGGAGCTCTACACAAGAGCTTGTGGAGCTCATGGGAGGAGGTTGAGGAGCTCTAGCGAGCCCCTTGACCTCGATGGAGAGGGTGAGGGGAGAAGATGAGGGAGGTGGCAAGAGGGTGAGGGCTGAGTTATAGGGGTGAGTGGGGGGGGGAAGTGAAAATTAATTAAGGGTATTTTAAGATTCATATGTTTGAGGGTAACAAAATTTAATTTGTTAAGAGTTTGTTATTTTTTTCAAATATTAAAATTTGGAGGTTGTTTTTTCAATTATTTTGTGGGTCGTGCAATATAATATTATTCTCTCAATTTTCTATAACAAGACAATGATAGATATTTTATATTTCTCTATCTTTTGATATTATAACTTTTATATTTCATTTTTTTACTCCAAATTCATGGGTTATTGACTCAAGAGTCAATAATCATATGACATAATTATTTAAATTATTTGAATTTCATGGTGATACTTTATTTTTTTCTCATGTTCTATTTATTCTTGGATGTTCAAATAATATCATGTAAATGAGTTTTTTTTTTATTTTTATTTTTTATCATTTATATGAATTATTGTATTAAATAACATAATTTTAATATTATCTTTTTATTGATATTAATTTGAAAGATTACAAGGCTTTATGGAAGATTTTTTTTTTAAAATTGAGTCCTTTGTTTTGTAAGTTTTTTTCTATGATTAGATATTCTCTAGATGTTTGAATATTATTATTTTGTTACTAGTTTATTTTTGATTTGGTTATACAAGTTGTGAATTTTTATTTTTCATATTAGTGATACTATTATATTAGATTTTGATGACGAAGTAAAAAAGTATCTAATATTCATATAAAGTAAAGATATATATTGTGTTGTATATATTTTATTTTAATTATTATTTTTAGTTATATAAATAAATTAGTAATAATAACTTAAAAATCATAAAAATACTATTCTAATTCTCTTGCTTCAAGTTTTCTAGATTAAAAAAAAACAATGAATAGTATATATTATAAAAATAAATTAGATTTATATATAAATGATAATGATAATTTGATCAAAAGGTTCGAGATCAATACTATATTTTCTCTTATGATTTTGATCAATGAGCATGAAAAACCTAAAAATAGATGAACTTTAATAATGTAGATATAATTTAACATTGTTAAAATTAAAAATTTTAGTGGTGTTGAAAAAAATTTAGCATAATGCATATATTGTAAAAAAAATATACATATAGGAGTATTGATAATATTGATCATCATATGTGATATATTGATAAATATATTAGAAAATATAATATATTAGATTTTAGGCAAATTCAATTGAGCAGCATAGTCTTTTAGGTTTATTGATCCCTTCCGTTTATTGTAATTAACTTGGAAATGAAGACATGATGAAATTAATTTTTAATATGAGTCTTTCAAATAAAATTTTGAAGGATCCTTAGACCTATTCATTTTATACAAATTTATTTTCATAATACTTATCATATAATTTTTAAGTCGACGAATAGAAATAATATAATAAGATATTTAAAATTAGAATAAAAATTATTAATTAATGAACTTAGGAAACACAATAGAATGGTCTTCGTGATTCTAACATCTCGATTAGTTGTGATATTGTATATGCATGTGTCATAACCTATTATATCAATTCTAAGTAGAAACTAAAAAAAATTAGTATTTTATGAAATTCTCATTATTTTTGATGACCCCATTATATACGAGTGTCATTTGAGAGGATCGTTAATGAATATGATATTAGGAATTCATTAGTGACATCTTGAACGAACTTAGTTTTGATTTTATTTTTTATACATATCTTTGATTATCTTAATATATATAATTGATATCCTTTATTTATATGATGATTGTCACATTAAATATCTTGGCATTAAAGCATAAGCTTTATACAAGCTGATAAAGTCCTAAAGATCATATGCACCTTTTTATTTATATATTTTATATTTCTAGATTAATTATCCGATTACATAAATTGCCTCCTACGTAAATAGTCTCTTTGGTAAAATTATATAATTAATAAAAATTCATTAGTGACATCTTTAACGAACCTAATTCTTGATATTACTTTTTCGTACATGTCTCTAATTATGTCAATATATATACTTGATATTCATTTCTTACATAATAATTATTACATTAAATCTCTTGGGTTTATATCATAAGTTTTACTTTTTTTTAAAAAAAAATTATTACTATGATTCATAAATTAAATATCTTGATAATTATTGTAATCTTGAATCTTTATTATTTTTATAAATAAGAATTATAATATTTTATCTCAATTCATTTAGTATCTTTTTGGCTTTTATGATCTTATTAAATAATCTAGTTGGATATATCATATCTTTCTCATCTATGGCCTTTCAAACTTTGATAGAAATATCATTGAGCTATTTAATTTTTCTCGTCTTTATCTTCTTGTAAGATTGACTCACATTTGTGAGTCTTATCTTAATTCTTAGTAATATATCTATTGAAATTAGTTAAAAGTTGAATATTTTATATATTTATTAAATTTTATTTTGTTCTTTTTCTTTGTTCATTTTTTGATGGGAGGCCGATCAGATAAGAAGCTTGTGGCATTATTTTTTATATAACTTTTTATATAATTTTTCATGTTTTCTCGTCTTTATCTTCTTGAGAGATTGACTTATGAGTTATTCCAATTAATTTTTTTTAATAAAAATGATTCATGTAGCATTGTCTCAATATGCTTGAGACAAGGCTACATGCCACCATAAGGGAGAGAACACATTCATTGTTCTTATGTGCCCATTCTTATTGTTGCACACCATAAAAGTTAGGTGTTGATGCCATATTAGTGTTTCCGTCATCCATGGTGATTGCAATTAGAAGTCACACACTAAATGTGTGCGATAGATATTAAAAAAAAATAATAGTTAGGCATGCAAGAAACTCTAGGCATGCCATCTCCATTGTTGTGCAAGAGTGCACTTAACGTGTCCTCAACATCATGTGTAACAACGTGGTCAACAATGCAAGATAAAAAAGAGGTTGAATAATGACATTTTGGCTATTTATTTTGTTTAATGTCATAGTGACGACAATTGGAGGTTGAAACAACTCCTAATTTAAAAAGAAAAAAAAAGGTTATGTATTTTGTCCAAGCAATGCCCCAATTTGGGTAGCAAGTGCTATGATTTATTTATTAAAGGTTGTTTCTCTCTAATTTTGTTAGGATCAAATATTATTTAGTTATTTTGTTGTTATTATCCATTAGTTAGAGGATAATATTTTTTAGTTGTTTTATTATTATTCTTTATAATTTGGCTAAAAAAGAGTAATTTTTTTTAGTTTTTTCACTTTTATTCTTGTTAAGTCAGTTATGTAAAAATTTTTTTTAGTTTTTTTGTCATTATTATACTAAGTTGGTTATGCGAGTGTATTTCTTAGTTATTTTTATTATTATTCCTCCTAATACGGCTAGGGAAGAGTATTTCTCAGTTTTTTTTTTATTATTATTTTTATAGGTGCCATGAAGATTATAACATGTTGTTTGTAGTAGTTTTTTAGGATATTGTTAGTGGAAAGATGAATAATTATTGTATCTTTCTCATTGATTTATCTTTTAGTAAATCCAACCGGTAATCTCAGGAAAAATTTATCTTGGCAAAATCATATTTTTTGTTTTGCTTGGTTTATAGTTTATTATAAAATTTAGTTGGTTTATAGTTTGCTTTTGATCAAATTATCTCATGATGTATTTTTTTTTTATTTTAGCTCTCTAATATTTTATGCACTAGTCTAAGAGATGTGTTAAGGTTCGTTTAAGGTTAATTATTTTTTATATTTATTAAAGGTTATTTTTTTTTATTTTTTTATACTTTGATGGAAGTTTCTAACTTGTGAGATTTCCTAATTAATTTTTTTTCTATATAAAGATAGTTCATGTATGTTATTTTTACTCAAGTTGAATTAAATTTTTTTTTGTGTTGTAATTTTATAATATCTAAGGTTTTGCTCTCTATAACTTTGTATACTCCAATTTGAATTCTTCTATTTGTTTAAAAAGTCACGAAAGTATATTTTTTTATCTATCTTTGATTTTTTTTTCAATATGATTTGTTTATTTTCATTTATAATATAAATTATATGACAAAAATTAACTCTTCTTTTCTCTTGTCTTAGTTAGCTAATAAATATTATTTTTCTTTCTTACTTTGTAGTTTATCATATATATATTATGTCTTAAACTTAATTTAACTCACTATATTTTTAATTTTTTTTGCCTTATTATACATTATTTTCATATTTTCATTTATATATATATATTTTTTGTATTTCTTTAAGATACTTGTTTTTACCATAAAATTTTTTATGTGAGCAAATATTTTATTTTTGACATAAAATTTATTTAGATATTTTTTTTATACAACTAGTTATTTCATTCCACATTATATTGACAAATAAGTTCGATAACTACTTAATTTATTTTTTTTTTCATGAAAATACTTATATTAAAATTTTTTAGGTTTCATGATTTTGTTATCAAACACTTATTTGAAACTTTAATGTGATTTAACTTTTCAAGATGTAAATTTATTTTCTATAGTTAGTGTTAAGTAGTTAGACTGTCACCTAGTGTTACTTTATAGTTTTTGCATAAAATATTTTATTTTTATTCCTGATATGAAAAAAATCTATGATTTCTATTAAAATTTTTTTTAAAGATCATTAAATATTTATTTTCTTTTTAAAGTAAATGTTAACTATAATTAGGTCATAAATTAAAGTAACATCTAAAATTGTTCATACTATTCTATTCTTTTCTATAAATTCATATTTATATGATGTTTCTCATACCTCATAAAAATTTACTCTTATATATCTATTTAAGTCTTTATTAATTATGATTATTATTTTCTTTCACAAAGGCATATTTGTGAAACATAAGAACTAATCATGTTTTGAATATATATGTTTAATGCTAGATTGATTATTATAAATTTTTACTAGTTCTAGTGATCTCTATAATCTTATCATTTTTTTGTCTCATGTATGATTATATTAACACTGTTCTTATTTGTATATTTGGTTATATACTAAATTTTATACTATCTTTTTCTTAGATCTCACTTTTCAAATATGTTGCTTGAACATTTTTAATTTTGATGTTTTTATATTTTAGGGTGTCAATTAATTCAATGCTCTTATCAATCAAATATCTAATATTTCAAAATTTTATCTTAAAATTACTAGTTTGAACTAACTTATTTATCCGTTCTCATTCAGGAAAATACAAAAATCCTTGTTTTTTGGTATTATGATCTAGTGATGTCATATCGGTCATTACCAAGTCACTACATTTGGATAATATAACACGTTGCTTAAAGCATATGAATTCTTAATATTAAAACATATCAATAATTCAGGATTCATATTAAATTTGACAAGTATATTTAAATTGATTGACTAATTGACGTAACTATCCTTTTTCATTCGGGCTTAGTATCATCGATTCAATCATAACTCACATATGCGAATAGCTAAAAAACACACACACACCCAACTCATAAGCAAGGTTTTAAAAAGTATTTTTAAGGCATGCCTTAAAGCATGTCTCAATGCGAGATGTTCTAAAAAAGTCTCAAGGTGTTAAAAATAAATTCACAACACATTGAAAGCATATGTTTTCTTTGCCAAGGCTTCTTGAAGGCACAAAGGCATACACTTTTTTTGTCTAACTGGAAGAGGCGTACGCCTAATGGGAAGATGAGATATCATCGTTATAATAATTGCGCACCACTAGCTCCATCATGGAGCTTGATGGAGCTCACTAGAGCTCCACGTGTTCCATGGTGGAGCTTGACGGAGCTCCATGAGCTCTGTCGTGGAGCTCACTAGAGCTCCACGTGTTCCATTGTTGAGCTTGACAGAAATAAATTTAGAAATCCACGTTAGAACTTGCTCCACGAGTTCCATCGTGGAGTTCCATCATGGAGTAGCAATGGATTTCACACAAAAAAATTTGATATATTTTTAGAAAAAATAAATATAATTATTTTAATATTGTTTTTTGATAATTATTTTTAAATAATTACATTAAAATAATTTTTAAATTTATTATGATAAAATTATTATAAATTAATAATGAAAACATAAATTTAAATTTTTAAATTGATAATAATAATTTTTTTTAAATTTATTAAAATTTAATATATTATAATATATTGATTAATGTATTTAATACTATTTTATTTTATTTTTAATATATTATAAAATATTTATTAATTATATTTATAGTTACAAAAAGCTTACTCCTCAACTAGAGGTGTCAAACGGGCCGGGCCTGCCCGCCTATTTTTTTGAGCACTGGCGTGCTTAGCCCGGCACGGTTTAAAAAAGTCGGGCCTGGACGTACGAGCCAGGTAAAATTTTTTTTTTATACTTTATTGTTTTAATTTTTATTTTAATTATATAAATTATAAAATTATATATAAAATTATTGATATTGTATAATATTATAAATTTATAATATGAATTATGAATATTGTTTAAAATTTATTAAATTTACAAAGTGTAATTTTTTTTAATAATATAAAATGAAATTAGTTTAAAATTTATTAGAATTATATAATAGAGTTATAAATTTTTAAATAAAAAATTAAAACAAAAAAAATAAATAAATCAATAAATAATTTTAAAAAAATTAAAAATAAAAAAAAACATAAGCAAACCAAATGAAAAATGACCAATCAGCCATTAGATACCGAATGTCCAAACCAAACAAATTAAAGTTTCAACATAACGTATAAATAAAGCGTACAATAAAAAAAAACAAAATATTGAAATAAAAAAATAGTTGATCATCATCAATCGTCAATCGGCATATCATGAGCATCATCAGTTGTAATATCAAGATCAGTATTATATGTATCATCATCATCAGCAATCAACTATTTCGTTATCACAGTGGATGCGGCTAGTCCCTGTCCTAGTCCCAGTTCCAACATGATCATGGATGCTAAACCTCGAATTCTCTCAATCCTTCAAACAAGCCAAGGCCTCTACAATATCTAGACGTAATTTTGATCTCCTATCCGAAATCAGTTTCACTGCAACAGAAAAAGCAGACTCCGATGCTATGCTCGACACCGGAGGAGTCAGTAGATCTCGTGCCATACTTGATAGTACGGGAAAGATGAACTCATATGATTTCAATCACTGTAATATATCAAAATTCTTAATATCAGAATGTGATAGGATTGAACAATAATCGGTATCTAAGTACCGATGATGGTCCACCCATATATTTTTTTCTCGCTAGCTGAATGGAAAAATCATCATCTCCAAACAAGGTATCTATATTCGCAATCACATTCTCACTACTATTATCATAATACATAGTATCGTAGTATGTGAACAGGTTAGTCAATTTCTCGTGAATAAACTATTCAGGTGGCTCTTCTAGGTTCATGCACGAGGAAATATAAGTCAGAGTATTTTCTACCCCTTCCACCTTAATCATAGGGTCCATGCATGCATCGAGACAATAAAGAGACGGAACGGTGGACCAGTACTTCAAGTACTTGGTTTTTATCTCTGCAACTATGTGGCTAAGTGTCAGGTCAGCTCGATATTTCCTAAAATGCTATTAATGTTTCATATGCAACGGAGTGCAATGCAAGTCGTGGGCGTATAAATCGACGAACACATGTTCGTCGTGTAATAAACAATCTTCAGGAATTTCATTTATGAAATTTCTGAAGCCCAGTCATTGTCGTCAATAATAAGTTCGTCACTCTTACTATTGACGTAGTCGGATATCATGTGTTCATATCCAACACGTGATTCCAACATCAGGTAAGTGTAATTTCAATGATGTCACATCCGATTGGAATTTCTTCTTTTTAAAATTCGTAAACAGACAGAGACTACCAAACTCTTGTTGTATGTGAGGAGTGCGAATATATTTTAGTGTATTACGTATATTATCAAATGCGGGGGAATACACATTCATACCCGCTTGAACAATCAGGTTAATCACGTGACACATGCATCTGATATGAAAAATCTCTCCTAATGGTGCATCTCTAATATTCCTAACAAACATGTTAATCGCTACTCCATTATTAGATGCGTTATCGAATATGACACTAAATTTTATTTTTAATTTTATATTCCCTAAAGATTTTTATCATACACTCAAAAATGACCAGGCTATCATGAGGATGAAGAATCTCAGAGAATCCTAAAATTTTTTTATTCGTAGTCTAGTTATAATCTACCTAGTGGCTGGTTAGACATGCATAAGATGATTCATCGTGACTTGTTCAGATATCAGACATCACTGACACCACTCTATTATATGCTATAAATTCATTAATAATTTTTTATTTTTTTAACTTATATATTTTTAGTGTCATTCCTAGATGTGTACCTAGGAATCCTACGATAAGCAGGCTAAAAATATGTCTGCATGATGCGCACTATCCTTTGATCTTTCAAAAATTTCATCGGAAGATCAATCAATGTGATAAGTCTGGCCATGCCGTCCCTACCCAACCCACTGGAGTATATGAAGGGAGTAAATTTTGAGACTGAACTCGATCCAGTCTCAAAAAATGTAGTGCCAAGTTGGGTTTGTCTAGGATCTAATGGATCATATTTTTTGGTGCATAATTCGGCATGCCTTTTAAGATGCCAAGTACCAAACGAACTCTTACATGTTAAAAGTCTCATACAGTACTTATACTGTGCTATTTCTTCTACCTCATTCCTAACATTTTTTTGTTTTATTATATTAAAATGAGTCTAAACTACATAAGTCTTCCTAGTTTTTTATTTTTTAGAAGTTTGGGTTGAGATGACTGGAGAAATCAAAGTTTTAGCAGCTTTAGACCCCTGTGTAATATTTTTATTTTCTAAATTTAAATATATTTCATTAGTATTTGTCATTTTTATGATTTTTGTTAATCAAAATAGTTATTTAGAGACTATATGACTGATTTTAAAATTTATTATTTAGTCTAGAGAGAGAAACTAGAGAGAGAGAAAGTAAAAAAACTTAAAATAAATTACCCAGTAGGGGCAGTGAAGTCGATCACGTGCATGGTGCCCCATAGTCAAACTCAAAATTCAAAACTCAAGTTGAGATTCCCGAAAATCTAAGCTGAATATCGAAATCCCGAGTCCCGAGAGAGAGGAGCAAGATTTTTGAGAGAGAATGTGAGATTTGAGAGAAAAAATATTTATGAAAAACATAAATGTTATAGAGAGGGGGGTGAAATTTATAGATTAAAGAAAATATATTTTTTTTAAAAAAAGTCATTTTTTTTAAAATTTTTAGGGGGCAGAATCATGAGGGCCGTTCGATTTTGTCACCTAGTAGTTGGAGGAGAGATCCAACGGCTGGAATCTAAAATTTTTTTTAGTTTTTTTTTTTGCCCGTTGGGTGGGGGCGGGGGGAATTGGCTCGTGTCGGGGTCCGCGGGTCGGGTCCAATCAGACCCCACCAGTGGTCTTTTTTTCCGGAGTGGCGAAGCGAGGGGGACACGGGACGAACCCGTGTCGGTTTACAGTGCCACCGGCACCGAACGGTGCCGGGTCAGGCACGGCACGGCTCGTGCCTTACTCGGGCACGGGATTTTTTTGTGCAGTGCCGGCCTAGGCACGGTCGAACCGTGCCTCGGGCTGGGCCAGGCCGGCCCATCCCGGTTGACACCTCTAGTCTCAACGCTTCGAGATTTATGTCTCGCCTCACTCACATGCACAGAAATATAGATGCCCATGAAATGCTTAATTAGGGACACTCATATTAAGAGTTCTCATCAAGCATCGAGTCAGTCTCCAATTCTTTCTTCTCAAATCACTTTGAATGATGCAAAAATATAATATCCATTTGTATTCTTATCTTGGCTACCTCTATTCTTTGTATCTCTCTTGTTGCCTTGGCTATATTATGCCCAACAATTTCTTTTTCTGGTTTCATTGTGTTACATCTATCACAAAGCTGCAAAGCAGGAAAACATAATCATCTGATGCAATAACAAGCTGACTAGTTACATCTGGTTGCCGCTGCAAAACTGAGCACTGCCGGCTAATTGAGTCTTCGACAGCTATGCATCTGCTTTTGGTCCTAAGCCACAGTTACTCCATTCAACAATGCAGTTGCTTTTACACGTTAAGAAACACCATCAGACTATGACTTGTAAAATTCATCCCTAACTCTTGAATGCTCACGCTTTGATTTATCTTAATCTACTATGTTGACAGATGCATCAGAAGTACAAACAACTCCGATGAGAAATTGCGTAAATGTAGAAATACCTTGATAAATCCTCTGAGAAATTTGTAGAAATTGCACAGACAACTAATAGAAATTGTTTATTGAACCAAACCAATCCAAACTACTTCGACATACAAACAACTGAAGGTTGAGCAGAAGAAAGAGTTGAAAATGCAAAATTTGAAAAATTATCATGGCCAGCAACAGCAGAAGCAATGTTGGCAAAGTATAATGAAAAACCCTTGTTGATACTTGCAGAAGATGCATTTCTATCTCTGGCAAAACCCTTGTTAATGCTCGCTGAAGATGCATTTCTACTAGGAAACACATGCGCCACCCTTACTTAGCCTGTAATAGACTTGACAACATGTGAAGGGCTGATTGTGGTTTTGGCCTTTGGTCAAATTTGGGACGGAATGGAATAGCGATGAAAAGAATAAACTTTATTTATTACAATAAAAAATTGTTTTGAAAACACAAACTATTATATATGGTTAGGGGCAACTCATATATCCGGTGCTCTTAAACACTGAGAAAAGAAAAAAAATAAATAAAACTAAATTAAACATTAGCCACACATAAAATACTCACACTTCAACATCGTATCTCACACGCTCACACATACACACACGCTCACACACATACACACTGCACACTTGTGCACTCACATGGTGCACTTGTTGTGTACGCACATTGTGCACACACGCACAATCTGCACAATGACACACTACACGTTATGCACATATACGCATCACATTCTGCACTCATACTAGCACTTTATGATTTGTAAATCTTAGATCTGATACTATGTAAAATTAAATGAACACAAATTCATGATGATATAAAACTCATTAAAGGAATAACAAAATGATAATAACTCTCATAAAAGATCTAAACATAACTAACCTATAAATAAGAAATAAGATTATTGATTATATGATAGTTCAATTGAAAAAGAGGAAGTACCACCCACCCCTTGAGGGCACGAATTCAATCCCTAGAAGTGTCATATATGTGCTTCCAGGTGTCTTTTTCAAGCACCCTATTGATATTGTTGTGATGGAGGCCTTACTCATTCTGACTCCAGGGTCCCAAGGTCTATATATGTGGGTTGAGGGATAATAGGGGATGGAGCGGGGCAAAGAAGGAAGGTATAAAAAAACAAGAAACAAGTGTGATTAAGACAATTTACATATTAGATGCTCTTATCACAAAGTAAACAAGATGAAAATAAGCTAAAAATAAGAAATTGCAACACGTTATTTATCATTAATTATGCATAAGTTTAGTGGTGTTTGTATTATGGTTCT
This sequence comes from Sapria himalayana, assembly GCA_029783825.1. Lineage (NCBI taxonomy): Eukaryota > Viridiplantae > Streptophyta > Magnoliopsida > Malpighiales > Rafflesiaceae > Sapria > Sapria himalayana. The sequence continues at coordinate 3,292,259 of JAREIK010002869.1, read as the reverse complement.
GATAAATTTCATATTAAAATTTTGCAGCGGATTGGAAACCCACCAATGATCTAAGTGAATACAAGTAAATATTAGACAATGATGTTACTCGTTGTAGGGCAAAAAAAAATGATTCCGAACGATTCTGTTGAATCCTAGCACAGTCAAGTGTCCATGCCTATAGTGGTATCCCCACAAATGTATCTTCGTTTTATATATATATTTTTATTTTCTATCTCTCCTATTTATATAATTTTTTTGTTTTTTACACATCTTTATAAAATATTGTGTCATTAACTAAAAGGATGTGTAATTAATGAAATCTTTTGTTTTTTTTTTTTTACATATTTTTTTAAAAGTATGTATCATCAATGAAACCTTTTGGTTTTTTACATATCTTTTTCAAAGTATATTTTATTAATGAGACCTTTTAGTTTTTCACACATATTTTTAAAAGGATGTATCATTAATAAAATCTTTTGGTTTTTCAAAAACATTTTTAAAAGGATGTGTCATTAAATAAAATTTTTTAGTTTTTCACTCACCTTTCTAAAATAATGTTTTATTAATGAAACTATTTGATTTTTTACATGTCTTTTTAAAAGGATATATCATTAATGAAAAGAATGTGTCATTAATGACATGTCCTTCTAAAAGAGAGAAATGTATGTTTTAAGTTTAAGTCCGTTTTAAAGGTTCAAATATCTACTTATTAGACTAAACTCATTAGTCCAATTAGTTTAAGATTTGAAATGAATTTTAGACTTAAGATTAGGCTCAGTTTATTTTAGTCTAACTAAAATAAAATGAACTCCAAGTGTATTTATGTTTTTATGTGTGTGACCCAAAGTGATGAAAATATAATAGATTCGACTTAATCTAATTTTACGACTTATTTTATTGTATGATTTAATCTTTTTGTCCATGATATATAGATTGATTTATGAGACATGAATCGTGTCATCCTCACATCAATCTATTTATTTATTGATTTTTGTGTAGACTAACTGAAACAAATAAGCTCAATATCTTATATTGATTTATTTGAGCATGACCATGCATTTTAGTAGTCATACTCAATCAATAGGTCAACTGATATCACTTCTATTGTATAGAAATGATAAATTCTATCTATATCAATCAGATTTCTCTGTATAATATATTGTATACCAAATAAATAATTTTATAATCATTCTTATTATAGGTGCTGTTTGTTGAATTTAAAGTATACTTAAGTAGGGAATTGTAATGACTTCAAGTCAAAGGATAATTCATATTAATAGTCATTATTAGAATGTATATGATACTTATATAATAATCCATACAACATTCTCATAGCTTGTCAGTTTAGTATATGTTCTCTAACATATACTTATGTTTTAACTTAATATCTCATATTAGTTAACTTATATGCTAGTCTTAATTTATTTATATTGTTCTTGAATGTTAAAACTTGACTAAGAATAATTTAGAATAGTATTTCATAGAATATATCATTCTAGAATATTATTATATTCTTCTAATATTTACATAGATCTAAATAAATATAATAATCATCAAATAATGGCTATATACATATAAGATATGATATAAAAGTCCTAAAAGAATCATCTAATGATTTACTTTTAGGGTATACTCTAATAGATACTCTAATAGATATCATCTAATGATCTAATGATCTAAAAGTCATAAAATAATGTATGTAACCATGATTGAAATGCTATTTATTGTTATTAATATTTTTTTGCTTAATAACTTTACTTATAAGGCATGAATTAATAAATACAATAAAAAAAAATATGAACTCCTTATTTGTATGTAATGTATAAAATTCAAATGATTCACATTCAAGAACTTTTGTTTATTATTTATATATTTTCTTTTCAACATTATATTAGAAAATTGGTGTGGGAAATTAACATTATGTGAGAAAATTCATCAAAAAATGCATATACAAATAAATGAAATAACCTTCAAATTTTTTTTTTGTATTTATACATATATATGTTTTTGGAGGTTATATTTTGGTGTGATGATAAGTGCATTTATTTAAAGGCACTAGGTATCAAGTTTGAAATTTATTAGAACTATATTTTTTGGACGTAAGATTATTGAGATATTAATATTTCTCAGACTCCATGTAAAGTGGAAACCTTGTGCATTGGGTATAACCTATACATATTTTCTTTTGCTGATTATTTCATTTTTTCTACAAAAAATATACAGATTCATGGGTGTTACCTATGCAAATTCAGATGTGGAATCTAGATAAGCATCTCCTGGACAAAGATTATAATGCTGCAGTGAAACATTTAAATAAAGCTGTTTACTCTAATTCCCCAATCTTGCCTGCTCTTCTTCCATTGGTGCAGGTAAAATAAATAATTATGAAAAAATTAGATAATATGAATGTTGCATATGTTATATGTTGATAGAACAATGTGTTACCAGTTTGTTCTACTCAGTGCAGATTTTGTCCTTTTTTGCTAATCGAGAATATTTTTCTAATATTACCAAATATTATTGGTTGAACTAATTTCTGAAAATTATCAAATATTATTAGTTGATATTATTTTACCGAATATTAGTCATTATCATAAATTGTGCTAAGAGTGAACTTTTTTATTCTTGATTAAATAAAAATAAAAACAAGGTTATACAATGGTAGGTAATATTTATTAAAAAATAAATCTTGTCATTCGGAAGTTAGAAGATATGATTATGAGTAATATTCTAATCTTGGATTAAGAAATTATGCTTGTTATTAGCATGTACGTTATACTAGTTGATTTATATGAAAATATTAATAATAATTTTTGGAAAAGCTTGAGGATATTAGTTTATTAATTTTTTTTAGTGACAAGATTTTTATGTTATAATCTAAGTGGTTATGTAGATAACATGAGAAATGGATATGAGAGAATTCATGAAAGTCAAGGATTTAGAGTTCAAAATAATATGAAAATATATATTTTAGATTTTTCATTAGCTTGATGTTTTATTATTGTTAGAAAATAAAATATATGGTGATTTGTGTAAATGGACATAAGATAAAATTATTTATTTTTTAGTTAGAAAATAATGTATGAGTAAGTGCAATGTTATACTAAGAGAATATCTGACAAATCAATATTTATTATTATTCCCTGATTTTAAATTAATAATAAGAGAAAATTTATTATACAATTGAATTTCATGCTAAATAAAGAATTGATTCATCAAAGATAGAAATATATTATAAAATTGAAAATATGGTCTTAAATAATCATTCAATCATAGATAAATATAAATGTTTTGGACATAAATTTATATGAAAACACAATTTTTTGGACTCATTAAATTCAATAAGGAGCTAGATAAAAAAAAGAATTAGGAGATAAAGAATAGGTGATTATAAAGTTGAGTTATTGTGGTGCAATGCGGTAGCATAACAAATCATTATAATAAAGGCAAAAAATATTTAAAATTTAGTAAAAGGATAAAAATTAAATATTGATAATATTTACAATAGATAAAAGTAATCAGAGAGATAAAAGTAAGAATATATGATGATATTTACAATAGACTATATACTAAATAAGGGAACGAAGATATCTTTAAGTTAGTTACAATAAGAAACTAAAAAAATAGAGATTTAAGACATTAACTGTGTAAAGAGTTAAAATAATATAATGGTAATGTAAAATAAAATTATTTTAGATAATATAGAGCTTATTGTGCAAATATGCTTAATGATACACATATTAAAGAGGTAGATTTAGAGAGATATGCTTTTTAGAATAGAAGATATTTATTTTGTTGCAAAGTTGATGTTAAGAAAATATAAGACATTTTAAAAAGAATAATAATAAGATAAACATTTTGATAAGGTGAGATTCTAATTGACGCATAGAAATATTTAGGAGATGTTAGGTTTCATTAGTTAACTATATTATCTTAAAAACTTTTAGATACTAAAATTTTTAATTTTGGAGATATAATTTTGTGGAGTTAATTTATAAAAAGTAAATGATATTTTAAATTATAAAAAAAATAAAATTGAAGATACACGATGATATTTTAGGAAAAGTAATAGAAAGAAGGTTTTGAAGTTTAATCACTATATCAAAGAATGGATATAGTTTTATGCATTATAAGTTCACTATTAAATTTATGTATATACTTAGATAAGTTATTGAAAATTATAGAGAAAAATAAAAATTTGTATGTATTTTTTATTGATTTAGTGAAAAAATATTAAGAGTTCTTTAATAGTTTATTTGATAGATGATTAGAAAAAAAAATAAATGAATAATTGCTCTATTGATTTCATTAAAGATATGAATAATAATCTGGTATTAATTGTTTGCTTTGTAGGACATATATTGAATGAATTTTTAATTTTAGTAGACTGCCACCAATAATTTATATTGACTATATTTTTAAATTTGATTGTTGATTAATTAATAAGATATTTTTGTGAAAAATGTCTTGGTGTATATTATCCATTGATGATATTATTTTAATCAATTAAATTAATTAATATCTAAATAAAAAACTAGATTGATCGCATGAAATTTTAAAATTAGCCAATCGAAGATACAATTTTTTCTTTGTGCCTTTCACATTAAATTACGTGGAAAAATCAATGAAATTATAAATAATTATATCAAAATCTTAAATTCTAATTTTTTCTAATATTTGAGATCTATAATTAAAAAAATAACAAGTTAAAAAAATATGTGCCATAGAATATTAACTGGTTAGATGAGGTGATGGATGATATTAAAAATTGTATGTGAAAGAAAAATGTTTATTAGTTAAAAATAAAAAAAATTATAAAATAATTATAAAATCAGTCTTGCCTTATTGTTTAGAATATCTAATTGCAACAAAATATAATCTTTATATGATCATATTAGAGATGCATGTGTTAAATTGAATGTGTGAAAAAGATTTACAAGAATAAAATTAAAAATAAGAGAAATATGAATTACTAGTGTATTAGACCTATTGAATATTAAAATTTGAGAGAGATATCTTGCATGATAGTGATATTTAAAAAACATTCACATGCAACTCTAATTAAAAAAATTTAGTTTTATAAATAAATACAAAATATGTTGAAAAATTTATATTATTAAAAATTTAAATAAAGTTGGTCAAATAAAATATTCAAAAATTAAATTTATATGATAATTTTGTAGTGGATATTTTTTAGAAAGCTAAAATCAAAATAATCGATTTGATTATATCAGAAATATTTTGATGATGACGATGTTAGAGTTTGACTAGCTAGTCTAGTTATTATCAAGGATGAAATATATGTATATATCTTTGATATATCTAGGATATTTCATATATTTATAGTTACCGACACAATACATGATTTATTGATCAATAATTTTTATAAATATTATTCAATATTTTTGATATATTATATATTTATGGATAATCATGAATGTATATATATGCATCCATAAAAAATGATTTTAGGAAAGGAGATATATATAAATATATATATATATATATATATATATATATATATATATATATAATATCCTGATATAACAAGATATATATGTGATGTATTCAGATATATTTAAGATATATTTAGATATATTCAAATATTTTGAACTTATGATAATCTATTTGCAAATTAAATTTAATATTTCTTATATATTAAAATATAATTTAAAATTAATAAGATGAATTATGTTTTAATGCATCAAACTAAAAAAATATAAAAAAATGTATTAAAGCTGTAGTATAACAATAATATTACTTGAACGAAACAATAAAAATAAATGAAAATTCTCATTTTTAAATTGTTTTTATTGTCAAGCACTAAAACATAATTCTCCCAAATTAATATTTATCATATAATAAAATATAATTAAATTTAATATTAATTTTGTTTTTAGTAAAATTGAATAACATAGAAATTTATATAAATAAATTTATTATGGTATACATAATAAGTAAATAACATTAATTTTTAATATCATTTATATAATAACCTATAATTAAGTATAATATTAATTTTATATTTTAATAAATCTAAATAACATAAATATTTATATTTAAATAATAATTAATATATTAATATTAAGTAAATATTATTATAAAATTAATATATATTATTGATCAGCATGATATAATTTAATTGTCATAAATTATTTATTGTACTTAATTGTATTTTTATTATAATATTGCCCATTAATATTCTATATCAAACTATTTATAGATATATCTTTATACATCTAGATATATCTTTAAATTGAGTTATCGATATATTTAAGATTTTTGATATTTTTTTCTTTAGTTATTATAATTGATATATAGATTTTTGCTAGTATTTTCTCTTATATAAACACATGTAAACTAGTGAGAAATTGAGCTAATGTAGTAAATTTTATGATATATTTTCATTCTTTTTATGTTTACATTATTTTAAATACTTATTCACAATTTCTTCATTAATCAGTCACAAATAAAGTTTCCTCCATGTCAACGAAATTTGTCCAAAATTTAACATTTGTTCCCCACCATGGGGACAGTTATTTGTGATGGTTTCAGTATCGCTTAGTTCTATAGGTGTCATTTGGGCTGGGTGGCCTGAGCATGGCCACAGCCGCTGCCACGGCCGCTGCCACTGCCACGGCCGCTGCCACTGCCACGGCCATGGCCTGGTTCAGAGCCGTTCCTGGACTAGCCTTATGCTGACCCATGGCAAGGTGGAGCATTGCTGGGCCAGGGTTTCTGGCCAGCGTCAGCATGCAGTGGGAGATGCGGCATGCCATGCCATGCCTTCTTGTGCTGTCTGGTTTCAGCCATGATAGTCAGGCCAGGCTAGCCTGGACCTGACTCAAGCTAGCTTGACCTAGCTTGGCACGACATGGCATCGCCTGTTTTATACTTCTACTAATTCCAGATATACATCAGAGGGCGGTAGAAGATTAGTTACATGATCGGAAACAATTAGGCAAAAACATTGCTTATGAAATTGGGAATGCAGAAAATTCAATGGTAATGAATTTGCTCATGAATTCAATGGACAAGGATATTGGCTCCAACTATATGGGCAAGTCAATGGCTGAAAGGTTCGGGGACAATGTTAAATAGTTTTATTCTGATTTGAGAACTCAGTCTCGGGTTGACAAGTCAACTTTGAAACTTAGTGAGATTTGGCTAGGGAAAAACTCTGTTACCATGTATTTTAATTGATAAAGTGCCTTTGATAGGACATGGATTTGTTCAATGATAATTAGAATGTCAAATGGGCCGTGCCGTTCTCGCATGACACAACATGAGAGTCATACCGTGTTAGGTTTAAATAAAATTTTTAAGTGTTGTACCCAACATAGGAGTCAACACGATTACCAGTTTCTTTGGCCCTGCACAGCATGAGCGGCACGATTCTAGGTAGATTCGTGCCGGATTGAGTTTAAATAAAATTTTTAAAAATCCACCACGTGTCCACTTGGCAAGTACAACACTACAAAAAACACAACTTTTTTAATAAAATGATTTTGGGCATGGTGCAAGTTCATGGTGACCCGTTTATGGATCACGGTCACTATGTTAGTGGACTGTGCCCCTAGGAAAGGCTTGTGGCTCATGCTTGGCCCGACTTGAATCATGGTAGCCTCTGGTCTAGCATGGCACAAGCCATGCCTCGGGCTGGTACTACCTAGATCCAGGCATGATTCTTGACCGTGTTGTGCCTGGCCAAACACGATTCAGTTGGGCCATGCCTCTTGCCGTGCAAGGGCTACACAGCCCACTCAACACATCTAATGATTATGAATTGAATCCATAAGAGATGCCAATCACAACAAAAGGACTCATCACATTCACAAATTCCTTGTTGGGCTTAACATAGAGTTTGATGAATTATGGGTACCGCTCATTGGTGAAACTTTTCCATAATCTAATTCCTCACATGATGTACTGAGTAATTCTCTTACATTGAGATAAAGCACTTATTATCTTTTCTTGTTTTTTAAATTCTGCTCCATGGATCATTGACATGAGAGCTTTTAATTATTTTAAGCTTAAATTTGGTCTCTACATTGTAAACAAATTGGAAAAGCTGGTTGTTACATTGTCACATGCTCCCAAATTGATGATCCATGGAGCTCTGAATTTGAAGAAAATCTCTTCTCCATGCTCTAGATAAGTCCCTTAACAATCATTAGTCTATTGTTCGTAGGAAAATTAACTTAAGAATCTTATTGTTATGTAATTTTCCATGATTCTCATTGTGAATCTTAGGATCAATGCTCAGGGAAGAAAACTAGTAGTGCACTTATAGTAGATAAATTTTATTACTAATGAGATTACTTTGTTTCATTTCTTTATATTTATTCCCAGGTTTGTTGAATGTGTCTCAATCTATGAGGTTGAGGGGTACTCTAATTATTGTTTTTTCATTTTCTTTTATTTTTTTTTTGATATATATACATATATATATATATAGTTATAAATATATCAAATAAATCAAATTACATTAAGTTTTATCTTAATTATTTAGGGTCAATTTAGGTGTGTGTGTATATATATATATATATCATATCTAGCGCACAAAATTCTTATAACATGGGTCTAAGAGAGGTAAATCAAGAAATTCCTTATTCCTCATCTAAGAAGCATGGACTCGGACACGGGGATATGACACGGCAAATTTTAAAAAACTAGGATACGGATACGGCTAGGATACGGCATAATAAAAAAATAAAAATAAAAATTATTAATTATAAATATTACGTATTTTATAAAATTTATTAAATTAAATTAAATTAAAATATTTTATTATATATAATAAATATATATTATTTATTTTATAAAATAAAAATATTTTATTTTATTTTATTTTATTTTATAATGTAATATTTATATTTATTTTATTTTATAAAATAATATTTTATAAGTATATTATATAAAAATATATATTTTTTATTTTATTTTATAAAAATATTATATTTTATGCCCCTGCCTCTCCCCTTTAGCACGCTCGCCCGCCCTTGCCTCTCCTCAATCACGCCCGTCCGACCCTGCCTCTCCCCTCAATTACTCCCGCCCCTGCCTCTCCCCTCAGTCACTCTCGCCCTTTCCTCTCCCCTCAATCATGCCCGCCCGCCCCTCTCCTCTCAATCACACCCGTCCCTGCCCCCGCCCCTGCCTCCCCCTCGAACACACCCGCTCGCCCCTGCCTCTCCCCTCGAACACGCCCGCCCCTGCCTCTCCCCTCAAATCGCGTCGCCCCTGCCTCTCCCCTCGAACACGCCCGCCCCTGCCTCTCCCCTCAAATCGCGCCGCCCCTGCCTCTCCCCACAAATCGCGCCGCCCCTTCCTCTTCCCTCAAATTGCGCCGCCCCTTCCTCTCCCCTCAAATCGCGCCCGCTCCTGCCTCTCCCTCAAATCGCGCCCGCCCCCTGCCAGTGGCCAACGCTGGCCACCGACGTCGTCGGACGTCGGGCACTATAGACGTGGATATCGCGCCTACGCAACCATCCGATATGCCATGTGGCATATCGGATACGGATTGTGCAAAGATATGCCACATGGCGTATCAGACACGTATCCGTGTCGTATCCGTGTCGTGTCGGACACGTGGACACGGCGGTAGGGAGCCGTGTCCGTGCTTCCTTGCTCCTCATAATTGGGAAGGTTATATTTAAAAGGTTTTAAATTCGAGATTTATCATTTATTGTTCGTGGATGATTACTCATCCTTGTATTTATCCCCAACATCTAGATTCGATTTGTACTTTGCACTCAACACATAGAGTCCCACACCCAAGTGACTTGGTTTTGGAACTTAGTCACCTAGGTGGCTCTTCCTCATAGCCATTGATCTAGCTTGGTTCAATGTATTTGACTAATTAGTCATGTCCAATGAATATTGTATTGTGCACAAATAAACTATATAGTGGATGTAGAGGTGTCAAACGGACCGGCCCGCCACGACACGGTTCCTGTACCGTGCCGTGCCCGGCACGGCACGGTTAGTATATAGGCGGGCACGCCTTGGCCATACAGGCTAGGCGGCAAGGCCGGGCAGGCGGGAGCCGTAACGCGGGACCGGGTCAATCGGGGTCCGTGAGGCCTCACGGTCACGGCCTCACGGGCTAATGGCAGATTAGAATTTTTTTTATTGTAAATTTTTTGATTAAGTAACCGTATAGAGTATTAGTAATAATTAAAAAATATAATTTTTTGTAAAAATTATAAAATTTAAAATAAAATAAAACAAATAAATATTAGAAATTTTTTTTTTTTATCAAATTCAATTAAGTTTAACTTTTTTTATTATTATAATTTATTAATTATATATTAAAATTTAAAGTTATTAATTTTTAAAATAAAATTTAAATCGTAAAATAATAAATAAATACATTAAGTTAGTAAAAATTAAAATTAAAAAAAAATTAAACTACACAAATGAAAAATTACCAATCATGCTTTTGAAACCAATAGTCCGAACAAAACAAGTATAAGTTTCAACACAACGTATGGTACAAAGTACAAACAAAGCGTATAAATAAAATAAATAAAAAAACATCGAAAAAAAGAGCAGATGAGCATCAATCGTCAAGCGGCATATAATGAGAATCATCAGCCGCAACATCAAGATCAGTATCATATGGATCATCATCATCGGCAATCAGCTCCTCCGCCATAGTAGTGGATGTGGATGCGACTGCAGTGTCTGTCACAGTCCCAGCTTCAGCACGATCACGAATGCTAAACCTCAATTCCTCCCAATCCTTCATACATGCCAAGGCCTCAACCATATCTGGACGTAATCTCGATCTCCTATCCGAAATCACGTTCACTGCAACAGAAAAAGCAGACTCCGATGCTACGCTCGACACCGGAGGAGTCAGTAGATCCCGTGCCATCCTAGATTGCACGGGATAGGTGGACTCATATGATTTCCACCACTGTAATAAATCAAGATTCTTATTATCAGAATGTGATAAGATTGAGCAGTAATCGGTATCTAAGTACCGAGACAGCTCGCTCCTATGTGATGGTCCACCCCTATGTTTCCCCCTCGCTAGGTTAATGGAATAATCGTCATCTCCGAACAAGGTATCAGTGTCCGTAATCACAGTCTCACCACCACCACCACCATCATACCTAGTATCGTAGTATGTGAACAGGTCTGTCAACTTCTCGTAAATGAACCCTTCAGGTGGCTCTTCCAGGTTCATGCACGAGGAAATGAAAGTCAGGATGTTTTCAACCCCTTCCACCTTAGCCCTAGGGTCCATGCATGCTGCGAGGCAATAAAGAGATGGAATGGTGGACCATTACTTCAGGTACTTGGTCTCCATCTCTGCAACCATATGGCTAAGCGTCGGGTCCGCTCGATACTTCCTAAACATGCTACTAATGTTGCATATGCAACGGAGTGCAGTGCAAGTCGTGGGCATATAAACCGACGAACACATGTTCGTCGTGTCATAAAATATTTTCAGGAATTTCATAAATGAAATTCTTGAAGCCCAGTCAGTGTCGTCAATAATAAGTTTGCCACTCTTATTATTGACGTAGTCGGATATCACGTGTTCGTATCCAATACATGATTCCAACATCAGGTACGTGTAATTTCAACGATGTCTCACATCTGATTGGAATTTCTTCTTCTTAAGATTCGCAGACAAACAGAGATTACCAAACTCTTGTAGTCTGCGAGGAGTGTGAATATACTTGAGTGTATTGCGTATATTTTCCAACGCGGGGGAACAAACCTTCATACCCGCTTGAACTATCTGGTTAATAACATGACACATGCATCTGACATGAAAGATCTCTCCTAATGGTGCGTCTCTAATATTCCTAACAAACATATTGATCACTACTCCATTATTCACAGCATTATCGAAAGTGACACTAAAAATTTTATTTTGAATTTTATATTCCCTAAATATTTTCATCATACACTCAAAAATGGCCAGGTCATCATGAGGATGAAGAATCTCAATGTATCCTAATATTTTTTTATTAAATGTCCAGTTAGAATCTACATAGTGACTCGTGAGACATGCATAAGAAGAATCATCGTGACGTGTCCATATATCGGACGTCACGGACACCACTTCACTAAATGCCAAAAATTCTTTAATTATTTTTTGTTTTTCTAACTTATATATCTTTAGTATGTCACTCCTAGATGTGGACCTAGGAATCCTACGATAGGATGACTGAAAATAAGTCTGCATGATGCGCACTATCCTCGGATCTTCCGAAAATCTGATCGGAAGATCCATCAATGTGATGAGCCTGGCCATGCCGTCCCTACCCAACTCGCTGGAGTATACGAAGGGAGTAAACTTTGAGAATGAACTCGATCCAGTCTCAAAAAATGTAGTGCCAAGTTGGGTTTGCCTAGGATCTAAGGGTCCATGTTTTTTGGAGCATATTTCAGCATGCCTCTTGAGGTGCCCAGTCCCACATTTACTCTTGCATGTTAAAAATCTCATACAATATTTGTACTGTGCCATTTCAAGTTCCTTACCCCTAACATTTACTTGTGTTATGATTTTAAAATGTGTCCAAACTACAGAAGTCCTCCTAGTTTTTTGTTTTTTAGAACTTTGGGTTGAGACGACAGGAGAAACCAAAGTTTCAGGAGTCACGGACGTCTGTGTAACACTAACATTTTCATTTTCCAAATTTAAATACGTGTCAGGTGTATTTGTCATTTTTTATTTTTCGTAAGTTTTTCTAGAGAGAGAAGCTTTAGAGAGAGAAAGTACAAAAAACCATAAAATATATTACCCGGTAAAAGCAATGAGGTCAGTCACGTGCAAGGTGCACCGCAGGAAGCTCTGATGTTCAAAACTCAAGTTGAGTTTCACGAAAATCCAAGCCGAAATCAAAATCACGAGGCCCGAGATAGAGATGCACGGTTTATGTAAGAGATAGAAAGTATTGAGAGGTTTTATGTTTTTGAAAAACATAAATGTTATAGGCAGGGGGGTAGAATTTATAGGCTAAAGAATGTTTTTTTTTATAAAAAAAGATATTTTTTTATTATTAGGTGCTTATAATTATGATTATATTACTTTGAACGAGTTCATACTCAAGCTAATCTGATATGTAAGATATGAAGTTCTGCTAAGCTTTATAATCGATAAGTCTCATATAATACAGTTGAAATATCTTTAAGATTATAGTAAAATATTTTTAATTTGATTAATGATGAGTGCTCAAGTTGAGAATGTATAAGTAATTGGTCCAAAATACCAGATGAATAAGTTTTATTATTGAAGAGAGAATATACAATTCAAATTACTTAAATTCTAAGTATATTCTTTTTTAGAGTCTATCTATCTTGTAAATAAATATAAGTGAAAGTAAAATTAAATTTAAAATTAAATTTTTCAAAAAGATAACTCATAGAAAGTAAATTAACAAGACAATGAAAAATAAGAATGACACGAAGAAGTAATAACGATTCAAGATCAATAATATCACATCAAATGAATTTAGAATATTTTTAGTTAATGATAATAATATTGTGAAATTAAGAAAATCATATAAAAAATAAAATATGATTACAAGTGATATAAATATTTGCTCATGTATCGATAATTTAAGGGTCTGAAGAGAGAGTATTATTGACACAATTCATAATACTTGAAAGAAAGAAAAGATTTATTGCTGCCTAAGAGATGAGTTTTGTATATTTCTTTCTAGTAAGTATCGTTGTGAATAGATTCTGTGAGGATTTTTGGATAGCTTTGATAGTCAGCTTATATTTCTCACTATTGCATAATGCACTAGGTCTTTTTTTTAGAAATTATATCTAGCAACCGTGTTTGGTATAACCCATCCTCATGCAATGAGTATACTAGCCCGAGATTGTTCTTCTCTTATCTCTGCTAGGGCTTTTATGTGCTAAAACATATTTTTTTACAAATCATCCAAAGAATATAAAAAAGCATATTTTTTTTTTCAAATCATCTAGAAACCTAACTAGGGCTTTTATGTGCTAAAACATTGCAGTTGGCTAGGGTTTGCTAAAAAACACCATGCACACCATACGCCTCAATTGCAAAGTCTATTGTTACTAAAGATTCACCCTTGCTTCCTTTATTGTTCACATGTCTCTATGTGCCTCTCTCCTTTATTTTGGATGCTAATATCTTTGTGCTTACTTGTACTTTTCATTATTTTTTGTATATTCTTGTCCATCTCTTATGTGATTTGAAAGTCCTAATCCATATACACAATCATATCTCATATACTATGTTACAAGTTAAAATGAGAAATTAAAATAAACTTTTAATTTGAAATGTTATACAATCCATATACTTATATTATAGGCGAAAGTGATTGGGGACAATCAACAAGTTGAGCACTCCAATCAAAATCTTCAAAAATAAAAAAAGACAAAAAACTCAATAATATCTATGTCTTCTCTGTTCTTTTCTTATTTTTCTTAATGATACTAGAAAATCCACATCATCTTGTGAGATATTATTTTATTTAAGATGACAACATGTTTTGTAAGAAGTGGTAAATTATCTCAATTCAAATGGAAATATGGAATTTGGAAACTAGTAGCTTGATTATCGATAAGTTCTATTGTTGTTTTATGCGAGTGTTCACTATGAAGTTCAATTCATCTGAGAATATAAGTTATTTTAATGCGAGTTTTGCTGCGAGAGGTTTTTCTCAGATATTGGGAGTGAATTATTAAGATACTTCTATATGAACATTTATATCATTGATATTTTTCATAGATAATGCACCGATTATTAAGATATTTCAGAGGGAGTTGCATATGGTTATGGAGCGACTACTCAAATTTTCAATAACATAGGCATATTTAATTTATTGATTCTGGAAAGTATTATATGATCTAAAATAATTATCAAAGACATACTTTTGAGAGATTTTTACTTATAGTGATCTTTTTTATATTGTACATATATGTTATAATTTTTTTTTATTTTTTTTGGAGCTCAAGTGATATTCTTATTAATTATAAACATGATTGATATTCTTGTTATGCAATACGATGAGTTGGTAATCACATAATTCAAGGAATACTTGAAATCATAGTTTCAAATAAAAAATTTTTGCAGACTTAAGTTATATATATATATATATGACATATTCTATGAGTGAGATTATGTTTTCACAAAGGAGATGTGTAATTAATATTCTTATAGAAGTAGAGGTGTCAAATGTGCCGGCCTGGCACGTTTTTAAACCGTGGCACGGCACGGGTTTGTCCCTTGCCGGTTCACACGTGAGTCGTGACTCGTCCCCTGGGCCGCCCCCCCCCCCCCGGTAAAAAGATCACGGGTCGGGTCTGATAGGACCAGACCCGCTGTCCCGACGGTCTTAGACCCGACCAATCCCAACGGCCAAAAAAAATTCAAACTTTAATGAATTTCAGCCGTTGGATTGGCCTCCAACGGCTAGGGGGCAGAATCCAACGGTCCTCGTGATTCTGTCCCTTAAAATTATATTAAAAATTCAAAAAATTAATAAAAAAATTTTCTTTTATAAAAAATTAATTTCTTTATCCTATAAATTCTATCCCACTCCCTATAACATTTATGTTTTTCAAAAACATATCTCCTCTCAAAACTTTCTCTCTCTCACATAAATCGTGCATCTCTTTCTCGGGCCTCGGGATTTTGATTTCGGCTTGAATTTTCCTGAAACTCTACTTGAGTTTTGAACATCAGAGCTTCCTGCGGTGCACCTTGCACGTGACTGACCTCATTGCTTTTACCGGGTAATTTATTTTACGTTTTTATTTACTTTCTCTCTCTAAAGCTTCTCTCTCTAGAAAAACATAGGAAAAAAAACATAAAAAATGACAAATACACCTGACACGTATTTAAATTTGGAAAATGAAAATGCTAGTGTTACACAGACGACTGTGGCTGCTGAAATTTTGGTTTCTCCAGTCGTCTCTACCCAAAATTCTAAAAAATAAAAAACTAGGAAGACTTCTGTAGTTTGGACTCATTTTAAAATCATAACACAAGTAAATGTTAGGGGTGAAAAACTTGAAATGACACAGTGCAAATATTGTATGAGACTTTTAACATGCAAGAGTACATGTGAGACTGGGCACCTCAAGAGGCATGCTGAAATATGCTCCAAAAAACATGAACCCTTAGATCCTAGGCAAACCCAACTTGGCACTACATTTTTTGAGACTGGATCGAGTTCAGTCTCAAAGTTTACTCCATTCGTATACTCCAGCGAGTTGGATAGGGACGACATGACCAGGCTCATCATATTGATGGGTCTTCCGATCAGATTTTCGGAAGATCTGAGGGTAGTGTGCATCATGCAGACTTATTTTCAGCCTTCCTATCGTAGGATTCCTAGGTCTATATCTAGGAGTGACATACTAAAGATATATAAGTTAGAAAAACAAAAAAAAATTAAGGAATTTATGGCATATAGTGGAGTGGTGTCCGTGACGTCAGATATATGGACACGTCATGATGATTTTTATTATGCATGTCTCACGAGTCACTATGTAGATTCTAACTGGACAATCAATAAAAAAATATTAGGATTAATTGAGATTCTTCATCCTCATGATGGCCCGGCCATTTTTGAGTGTATGATAAAAATATTTAGGGAATATAAAATTCAAAATAAAATTTTTAGTGTCACTTTCGATAATGCTTCTAATAATGGAGTAGTGATCAATATGTTTGTTATGAATATTAGAGACGCACCATTAGGAGAGATCTTTCATGTCAGATGTATGTGTCATGTGATTAACCTGATAGTTTAAGCGGGTATGAAGGTGTGTTCCCTCGCGTTGAAAAATATACGCAATGCACTCAAGTATATTCGCACTCCTCGCAGAAAACAAGAGTTTGGTAGTCTCTGTTTGTCTACGAATCTTAAGAAGAAGAAATTCCAATCGGATGTGAGACATCGTTGGAATTACACGTACCTGATGTTGAAATCATGTGTTGGATACGAACACGTGATATCCGACTACGTCAATAGTAAGAGTGACGAACTTATTATTGACGACACTGACTGGGCTTCAGGAATTTCATTTATGAAATTCCTGAAGATATTTTATGACATGACGAAAATGTGTTCGTCGGTTTATATGCCCACCACTTGCATTGCACTCCGGTGCATATGCAACATTAGTAGCATGTTTAGGAAGTATCGAGCTGACCCGACGCTTAGCCATATGGTTGCAGAGATGGAGACCAAGTACTTGAAGTACTGGTCCACCATTCCATCCCTTTATTGCCTCGCTGCATGCATGGACCCTAGGGCTAAGGTGGAAGGGGTAGAAAATACCCTGACTTTCATTTCCTCGTGCATGAACCTGGAAGAGCCACCTCAAGGGTTCATTTACGAGAAGTTGACAGACCTGTTCACATACTACGATACTAGGTATGGTGGTGGTGGTGGTGAGACTGTGATTACGGACATTGATACCTTGTTCGGAGATGATGATTATTCCATTAACCTAGTTAGGGGGAAACGTAGGGGTGAATCATCACATAGGAGTGAGCTGTCTCGGTACTTAGATACCGATTACTGCTCATTCCTATCATATTCTGATAATAAGAATCTCTATTTATTACAGTGGTGGAAATCATATGAGTCCACCTATCCCGTGCAATCTAGGATGGCACGGGATCTACTGACTCCTCCGGTGTCGAGCGTAGCATCGGAGTCTGCTTTTTCTGTTGCAGTGAACGTGATTTCGGATAGGAGATCGAGATTACGTCCAGATATGGTTGAGGCCTTGGCATGTATGAAGGATTGGGAGGAATTGAGGTTTAGCATTCGTGATCGTGCTGAAGCTGGGACTGTGACAGACACTGCAGTTGCATCCACTTCCACTACGATGGCGGATGAGCTGATTGCCGATGATGATGATCCATATGATACTGATCTTGATGTTGCGGCTGATAATTCTCATGATATGCCGCTTGACGATTGATGCTGATCTGTTGTTTTTTTTCGATATTTTTTTTATTCATTGTATTTATACGCTTTGTTTGTACGTTGTGTTGAAACTTATACTTGTTTTGTTCGGACCATCGGTTTCAAATGCATGATTGATAATTTTTCATTTGTGTAGTTTAATTTTTTTTTAATTTTAATTTTTTCTAACATAATGTATTAATTTATATTTTTTACGATTTAAATTTTATTTTAAAAATTAATAACTTTAACATATAATTAATAAATTATAAATATAAAAAAAGCTAAACTAATTTGAATTTGATAAAAAAATTATTTTCTAATATTTGTTTGTTTTATTTAATTTTAATTTTTAAAATTTTTTTAAAAAATTATATTTAATAATTAATACTCTTTATTTAACCTTAATCAATAAAATTTACAATATATTAAAAAAAAAAATTTAATTTGCCTGTCCGTCAGTCCGTGCGGCCTCCCGGTCCCGCGTCCCGGCTCCCGCCTGCCCGGCCCTGCCGCCTGGCCTGTATGGCCAAGGCGTGCCCGAGCCGGCACGGCCTTGCCGTGCCTCCGGGCCGTGCCGTGCCGGGCCGGCCCGTTTGACACCTCTATATAGAAGGTAATCTTTAGAGATGTGCTCTGATAATACTTCAATTTAGATATATATTGATTTGTTGTCTAATGTAAGCTATTTATTTGACTCTATTACATATATGAAAAATTAACTTATTTAATAAATATAATTAGTTATTTTTTAGATTTTTTATTATAGGTCTATCTTGACACAATTCTTCAGATACTAATATATGTGATGATTTTTTTAGTTTTTGGTATTTATTTTAGTGGCTATGTGGACTTATAATTAATTGAGTGTTTGAATTCAAATTGAGCATTAGCTTGTATCAAAAGTATATTCACTATATAATTTTCTATCTTTTTTGGAAGTAATTTTATTTTCTGAAAAAATAAAAAATACATATTTATTTTAAAATTCTGTGTGGATACAAAATTTATGGTTATGATGATAGATATATACGAGATATATTAGATTTGACATCTATTAAAGAAGATTAGATATTGATTTTTTGTTTCTTATTATTTTTTATTATGATAACTAATCTATGAGATATAATCTCTAATCTATTATTTCATGAGCAGACGAAATACATATGGTTGAATTACTTCATAATAAAAAGATTAAAAGATTGAGATTATTATTACAATTTATGTTTGCTATAATAGATTAGCTAGTCAACATATTCATGAAGGTCTTAAAGATGACTTATCCCATAATTCCTTTTTCTAAGTTTGATGTTTTAGATATTTATGTACTATTTTTAGAAAAAATATTGTCGTTTATCATTATTTTTATTATATTTGATATCAATTATATTTTATGGTTGAATATATGTCTGCAAGGTGGTTTTTTTCTTTTTTAAAATATCAATTTTTTAAAATTGGAATCTTCTTTCGGCCACATCAGTCGTAATGCATTAATAAAATAGAAGTGTAGTATAACGCATCTGTATCTTCTAACCCTACATGGATCATTCATGTCATTCATTCATAGCTTGGTGGAAAATATGATATTGTGTACTAGTAGATATCCCTTCGTGACATCCAGTAACTACTCTTATTAGCATAAATAACAATTGATCTCAATTATGTTGGGGTGTTATTAGACTTTTCACACAACAGTTGATGTGCTAGTAGATTTTATGCTGCAACTTAATTTTTAATTTGAAAATTATTGCATGCAATTTGCTTTTCTGTGGTAAAAGTTTTTGCTAGTAAAATTCTAATTTGTAAGTATTTTGAAGTTTGAACTTTGTCTTGTTCGCAAGCTTTTGCTAATTGGAGGTAAATATGAAGAGGCTATGAGGGCAGTTGAGAAATTCTGTGAGAACTCAAGCGCAGCACTTCCATTCAGGTATTTTTTAAGATATCATTTTTTTTTGGTTGTTGGAATGTACAATATTTACGACATCTTATGGGGCCTACCTTTCTAAGCAATTTATTTATTAGTAGTGTTCCATGGTGTTGATTATTATATGTAGGGCATAGTGATAGTCCATTTGTATGAAATGGTAATAGTTTACTTTTAGGAGCTAGCTGTCTACATTTCTAAGTATTTGTTCATTGATATAACGTGACATTAGAGTAGCATCTTTTTAGGCCAATATGGCACTCTCTTTTTTCAGAAATTAAGCCATAGGAGAGTTGCCGTTGATGATGATTAATATGTATTTGTTCAGCTTTTTTCATGTATTGCTGTAGCTTTATTCATAAGAAGTGCCCATGAGACTTTGAGGTACTCCAAATACTGTTCTCTTGTGTGTGCGTGGTGTGTGCATGTCAACACACACACACACACACACAAACACACACACACTAAGCAGCACTATTTAACAAGTCTGAATTAAATGAAAACATTGGTCTAATTTTATCTTTGAACATTCTGGATTGTTTTAAATGATGTCCATGTTTATTTTGTGATTTTAATTTTAAATTTGATTTGTATAATTGTATAATAAAATAAATAATATTTATTAGTTGTTATATAGGTTCATTTGTTGTGATTTTTAATTTTATTAGTGATTTGAGGCTTGCTTTGTCATGTAAGTAGGTGTCTTTTTTTTTATTAAATCTCAAATTTATAACATTAAATAAATAAAATTTTCTGATATTTTTCCTATTGTCATATTCATAATAATTATTGTCAGAGTAGTATGTCACGAGGTCTTGCCCTGGTACAATGATAAATATTTTTTTGTCTAAAAGTGATATTTCTTGAGTTTGAGATTTATCACACTTAGTCTCTCTGATTTTTATGATTAAGACACTTATCAGACAACTTCGTTTGTCTAAGTGGGAGCTTGGTGCGCTGACTACATGTGTGTGTGTATATATATATATATATATAATGTAGAGTAGAATGTGAGTGAACATTGTGAATCCTACCTTTTTTTTCAAATTGTTCACCTGAAATTCATGAGCCTATATTCAATTGTCATTCTATATGTGATTGTCATCAGTTGAATGAGATAATATATTTTTAGATATTAGACTTTAGCATGTGCATCTTTTTTTTTTGAAGTACATTTTATATTGTTTAATATTAATTAACCAGATCTCATAAAAATTTTTTAGTTAAATATGTTTAGACAATAATAGTATTGAGATAACTTTTTATTTAAGAAATATCTTTGTTACATATATTTATTAGAGATTATATCTTGGTATGATGATAAATATCTTTATTTAATGGTGGTATGAATCAGATTTAAGATTTATTAGAGATAGTCTCTTTGATTATAGGCTCTTTTGAATCAGATTAAGATTTAATGGTGGTATGATGATAATCTTACTTTTTTGGGAGTAAGATTGTCAAAATGTTAATCTATCATAGACTTCATGATATAGTGCGAGTCTTGTGCATTAAATACCACTTTTATTTTACATCCGTTTAAAACAAAATGATGAGTTCTTTGAATTTTTTTTTATTCCTCTTCGGCTTCTCTATCCTTTCCAAACCTAACTCATAATATCCCTTGATTTATATATGAGTCTTGGCCTCTTGGGATCCTTGAGGTTAGAGCATGTAAGGTCCCTATCTCAATAGTATGGATAACGTGATTGGTGAAGATATCCTAGGGTGTGTATCTAACATTTCCAAGGATCAAACTCGTGTTCTTAGGATTAAACATTTTGCCCATTTGTCATGCGAACTATCAATTTGGTGGTAGCGTTCTTTAAAGTTGGACATGTAAAATATTGATGGCAAGGACAACTTTATTTTTTGATAGATATGAGTTGTCTTGAGAATTTGGATTTAGGGCATAATTAGATACTAACATACCCAGCTCGTGAATATGGGTGGGCAATCTTGACCCAGTGGCCCACCAAGATTGTTCATTACCCTGCCTGATTTACAATTAGGAAGGCATTCAGGTTTTGATATTTTCAGGGCTGTTGTCTAGTGATGCATCCACATGGCTGCCCTAGATGCAATGATGATGAGTCATGTCATTTTTTCCTGTTAGATCCGTTCATCTTGGTCTATCAGGCAAGGTCATTTTTGGCCGCCAAGTTGGGTAGTCTGGCGGCCAAAAATGACCCATCCTGATTGCTTGGTCCAATTTTATAGAAGTAGACTAGTGTATTTGATGTACAAGTCTAAAATTGATATTTTATTAATGAATTATGATTACATACAACACATAGTATTGAATTACTCTTAGGATCTGTTTGATAAAACTAAAAAAATAAATTACTAAAAAATAAGTGCTAAAAAAGTAAGTGTTTAAAAAGTAAGTGCTGAATTTTATGAGTGTTGAATTTGTATTGAAAAATTATTTGATAAATTACTATTAATTGAATCTTGATGATAAATATATTGATTGATAACTGTAAATACAGAATACTGAAAATATTGTATTTTACATATTTAATCTTGTTATCATTGTATTACATATCTATAAATAAATCATAAATTCAAAAAAATAAAAATAAAAATGTTTAAAAAATAACCAATAAAATTTAGACTCAATAAAATTATCTAAATTTTTAATATAAAAATAAAAATTAATGAACAACTAATTGATTTACTATTTTCTTTATTAAGTTAATCATGAAATAGAGTTAGGGTTAAAGTTTGTGGTGTCGAAAAAAAGAGAAGGAGAAGACAGATTCACAAACTAAACTATAACATGAATGAGAAAACGAAAAAGAAAGGAAAACAAAGAACAAAATGGTAAATTAAAAAAAAAATTTGTTGAAAATTTTCTCTATTCAAAATTAAGTAGGTCTCTACCTACTTAATATTTTCAACGCTATTTTACTTAAAATTTTTAATCAATAGTTCCCAAATATTTTTTATTAAATACATTGATTTTTTTAAATCATTGAAAAAATTAAGTGATTTATCTAATCTCTAGACTCTGGAACACAAGTGTAAACTAGCATACGATTAATGACGTACAAAATATATGAAACTTAAATATATTCTCATGGATAATTGATGTCATGTATGCTAAAAGTGTCAAATAATATGTGATAAAATTATCTCTTAAAAATATTTAGAAATATTTTTGTATATTAGAAGTATTCAGACTCTTTCTATTCAATGTTTATTTGTTCCACTCTATTTTTTATTAGCGTGTGCGTGGTAACACAAAAAATTTGATTTTTAATTTATTAATTTAAATATTGAGAGTTAAAAAGATATTAGACATTTGTGTGCATTATATTTTTATTATTTTATGAAAATAAGAAAAATATAAAAAAATGGAGATTTTTTGTGAAGTATAATATCTTTATATATTTAGACTAATTATTAATAAAATTGATAATTTTTCAAAATTGATCATGAGTTATCATGTTGAATCTTTAAATGTTGGTTCGACTTTGATTTAAACCCAATTTGAATACATCTTTATGGAGACCATTGTGCTTGGTCCAACTTGGTGGGTCGACATGACAATCCTCGGCCATACAGAGCATACATTGCTTGCATGCCATTGCACCTAGGTCTATAAAACACACATCTAGTGTTAGCCCTAGTAAAGCTTTCAAACAGGTTGTGCCATACTGACGTGACCCATTTTTGGGTGACCCATTTGGACCACTGTTCCATGCTGGGCATAGCTCGTTAAGGAAGTCGTGCACTACCTGACATGGCATGACTTGTAGTTTGCCTGGTCTGACATGATAGACATGAGTTTGGGCATAATCTTGCCTTTTGTGTTAGGTCGTTTTAGGTCGTGTTGGATTGTATCAGTTTTGTGGGCAGTGGCTCCACACCATAGGCCGGACTTGTGGACATCACCTGCTTTCTGGTCCATAGTTTTAGATCATGGTTATCATGCCGGCGGACAGTGCCAACGGGCCAGTCACGCAGGTCATGCTTGGCTTAGTACGAGGCATGACAACCTCTAGCCTAGTATGACATGAGCCGTGTCTCAGGCTGGCATGATCTAAGTCCATACATAGTTTTAGTCTGTATTGTTATGGGCCAGGCAGGACTCAGTCAGGCCCATGCTTCATGCTGTGCTTGGGCTACCATGCCTACTTGGCACCTCTAAGCCCAAGTAGTTGTGCTAT
This sequence comes from Sapria himalayana, assembly GCA_029783825.1. Classification (NCBI taxonomy): domain Eukaryota; kingdom Viridiplantae; phylum Streptophyta; class Magnoliopsida; order Malpighiales; family Rafflesiaceae; genus Sapria; species Sapria himalayana. The sequence goes on along the minus strand of JAREIK010002869.1, from coordinate 3,268,245 downwards.
AGGATAAAATGATCTAATGTCTCCAAACCTCGCTGATACAGCCTGATTATAATTTTGCACTAACAGGCAGAGTTGCATCAGGATGGCAATTGAGCCAATTTTGCATGGCCCAATATTTTTGAGTTGCACGATCAAGTTGTGATATGTGAGGTTAAGTAACCTGAAGTGCCACTCTAGGTCCTTGTTAATGAAAAGTTAATGTGTTTGGTAGGAAACTCTACTATTCACACAAGCAAACCTTGTTTGTCTCATGATCCAGCTATCCAAAATAGTTAGGTGACATTTTTTAAATGTTCTTTTAAAAAGTTATTCTATAATATTTTGTAATAGTTTTTTGGGAAAAAGTGAGTTCCTCTTATTTTGTCATATATAAATTGGTAATACATTAGTTTTTTTGACCTATTTTTATAATCTTTTTTTTTTATTCAACAACTTAAATCATTCAATACATATTATACGAAGTTTAAGATATTTTAGTAGAGAAAATAATTTATTTATAATTTTTTTACTAAATGGAAAAATAGAGTTATACTTTTGGATTATAATTTTTTTTAAAAAAACATATTGTTTATGATAAAGCATACCAAGTGAGAGATGAACGCTCCCATGTACAATGAGAATATAGAAATTAGGGTTTGGATTATGGCAACCCACATATTAGTAGGCTAATATCTTATAATCACCTCTCTTGTTGGTAGGTTTATATCCAAAAGGATACAAATATAAAATAATTGTATATATAAACTATAATCATCCCTCTTGTTGGTAGGTTAATAACCAAAATGCTTAACTTGCGGAAAAAATGAAAGGTCAATAAATGGCTTTATGGAACAATGCCCCATGTGTAGGTAGTGTTTTCTTCATTTTTTAAGTCTCAAAGGTTGCTCTTGTTCTGAATTCTCAAAGATAAGGAATTCAAGAAATTGGTTATTTCAATCGATTTCTTTTGAGCTTGAGCGTCACCTTTTGCTTATAGAAGGGTTATCACGATTGACCAACCAAAATTATTCATGGATACAATACTAAGTTCTAATTTATGCATTTTGATTTTCATAATTAACTAGATTCATTTAAAATAAGTATAGAGTGCTTGATTCACATTAGTTTGATTTCAGAGGATTAAGATCTTAGTATCATTCTGCTAGGTCTTTTTAAGAAATTATTTTCATTGTTTTTATTAAATTCTAGCAGTATGTCTGCTTTTTTTGATAATTAATTATCATAAAGAGAATTCGAGTCATCTAATCAATCCAATAAACATGTTAGCATATAACCCACCTCTTCGATGCGTGCGATGAAGCTTTTGCTCGTGTTTGCTCTAAATTAGTTGTTTTTATGATAATCTATAATGATTGTGTAGTGTTTCAAAGGGAAACTAATGAATATCTAGCTAAGTTATAACGTGATCGTCAGCCTCAATAGAGTGAGTTTGATTTTGTTTATGGGTGATGACCTCGTCATTTGTATTTTCCTCCTAGAGAGCCGCCTTGAATGATCACATATTTTTAGAAGATCAATATTTGAGAAATATTCTGTTTGAGATTCTTATTTTTAATGGACAACTCAACCCTCAATGTTTTCTTGACAGACTAAAGGGTATGGATCACTATTTTATGTGGTACACCCTTTGGGAAGAATGCAATGAGTATTGTTTCTATGAAATTAAATGAAAATACTAGTTAATATTTATCTAATATTGAATGATTAAGAGAAATACAAAGTGAATTGCTTGTTTGTAGAAATGAAAACTTAATTAAAAGATAAATATCTCTCTCCATCATATATTTCTCAACAATTAGATCAATGAAACTTATTACCACAAGGTAACTCCTCAGCCAAGGAGTATGTCTCCAAGTTTGATGAATTTTTGATTTGATGTAGCATTCTCGAGATCGAGATATTTGGGTAGATTCTTTCATGATTTCGAGCAGACTTCCATCTTTACTTGAAAGCCAAACTATTTGTCCATAGAATCATTACCTTTAAAATGACTTATGCCTTGATACAAGACTTGAATGTCCTTTTCTTGGATGGCCTCGCATTTCAAACAACAACCACTTAGATCTACTCTTTTATCTTTACTCAAAAAGATACCTCCCAAATCTTCCTAGTCAGGCCTCAAAGTAAAATGAGTGTGATTTTTCTAAGCTAGGCCCCACGTTCTAAGCTTTTTCGTGGTCAATGTTATGAGCATATTGTTATCAATTGCTCTAGTCTTTCCAAATTAGGTGTTGTCAAGGAAGTCGTGTATCCAAAAGCTGATATCTTGATTTACCAAACTATTCATAATGATGAATTCTTTGATGATATCTTGGAAGATGTACTCGGTCACAATGAAGATGGGAAGTCCCCATCGCTTGCAGTAGGTGCATTATGCATTTTCTCAATCTTGGGTCACTAAGGATTGGAAACATACTAGCATATTTAATATTTTTATGAATATCAGGGACCAAATTGCAAAATGATTATAGATAATGACTAAGGTAGGTCTTAAAATGATTCCACGCTTGAATTAATATATAATAAATCTAATTAACACTGTGACAATCCATGTTCATAGACATTGCCATGTATCTTTGTAATTCATAGTTTATTGGGATGAGTTTTGATATGGTGTTTTGGATATATATGTTGTACATATTATCTTAGGTCATATTATCTTAGGATATCATTGGTTTTATGACCATGATATTCATATTTTGGATGGTTAAAGACACTTGTATTTGAGTATCAAAGGCAAAAGATTAAAAATTATACCAATACAACGGCAATATCTATGCCCTAAGATTATATGTCCAACATATTATCTTATGGCATCAAAGGATGAGTCACCAACTAGGCTATGTAAACTTACCTGCAAAGGTGAATTTTATTAGCTATTAGGAGATGAACCATTAAATAGCAAAAAATCATTTTGCTTCACTTGTATCCACTCGAGAGTCTCCGAGCAGAGCGTCCTTTCCAATTCCCATAGAAGTTTCCCACATTAAAAAATTTGTCGATATATATCTTGGCAATCTTCTATGTTAATTATCTTTATTATGGGATATTCAACAAGCTATTGACTTTGCATATGGAGCCAGTTTCCCAATTCCTCCCTACTATCACATGAATCTTGTTGAGCATTCTGAGCTCAAATCCCATGTGAAAGATATATTCAAGAAGGGTTTAGGACAAGAAAACTTAAGCTTGCATGTCATTCATGGACTATTATTCCATAATAAAGATAAAACTTGATGGATGTGAATTGATAGATGAGTCTAACAAGATTATCATCAAATATCATTTTTCAATTCTGAGGTTGAACATGATTATAATGATAACCAAAGTAATCATATTTTCTAAGATTAATCTAAAAAGTGATTTATCATCAAATTTGCATCTGGCTTGAAGATTCGTCAAAAATTGCTTTCAGAATAAAAGATTGTCTATATGAGCGAATTGTTATACATTTTGGGATAACAAATATATCAAATACCTTTATGAGAATAAATCAATTACATTAGCCTTTCTTAGGAAAATTTATTATAGTATACTTCGATGATATCCTAATTTGTAATCAGTTCATGAGTCAATATCTTCATCATTTTTGTCAAGTATGTTTGGTCTTGAAAGATGAATAATTGTATGTCAATCCAATAAAATATTTATTTCTTTGTGATCAAGTATTTCTTTTTTTTTTTTTTTTTTTTTTTTGGTTTTATCATCTGTTCTCTATGGATTTCAATAGATTCTAAGAAGGTGCGTGCTATTAGAGAATGACCTGAACCTTGATGCATTTTAAATGTTCAGAGTTTTCATGAGTTGGACATCTTCTACCTTTGCTTTATCTAGGGTTTTAGCACCATTATTATCTCTATGATATAATACATTAGGATGGAGAATTTTGTTGGATTGAGGTAGCTGCTTGGGCATTTCAAAATATGAAAAATCTAACGATTTTAGCTCCTATTATGCACCTCCCAACTTCGGCATGGTCTTTGAAGTAACATGCAATGTTTTGGGTATTGGGATCAGCCATCGGGGGAGTCTTTTCTCAGGAAGGGCACCTTGTGACCTATTTCAGCCAAAAACTGAATGAAACTAGGAAAAGCTATTCCACTTTTAACAAAGAGTTTATAATCTTTCCAGGCCACGAGGCTTTGAGTTTCATGAACTTTTCAAAGTGAATGAATGTTAGACACATATGATGGGTGAAGTCTTTACAAGACTATTTTTGGATGGTCAAACACATCTGTATCCGAGCATCAAATACAAAAGGTCAAAATTATACTAGTACAACTCAAGATTGAGAGTCAACAACTTGGTTATCTAAGCTTACTTGCAAAGGTGAATTTTATTAGCTATAAGGAGATGAACCATCAAATAGCCAAAAATTATTTTGTTTTTCGTTTATCTATTCGAGAGTCTTCGGGGCAGAGCAATCCTTCCAATTCCCAATGAAGTTGCATTGTCATCAATAAATTTTGTTGTTAGATCTTGGTAATTTTCGATGTTAAGTACTTTTATTATAGGATATTTAACAAGCAATTGACTTCGTGTTGGGAGCCAGTTTCCCAAATCCTCCCCACTATCACATGAATTTTATTGAGCATTCTGAGCTCAAGTTCCAAGTGAAAGAAATATACAAGAAGGGGTAGTTTTAGTAAACTTGAGCTCGTGTGCTATTCATGCATTATTATCTCATAAGGAAGATGAAATTTAGTGGATGTGTATTTATAGATGAGTCCAACAAGATCATCATCGAATTTCTTTTTTTTCTATCTTAAGGTTGGATGACATGATTGTCATGATAAACATAACAATTATATTTTTCAAGATTGATTTTAAAAGTGTCTACCATCAAATTTGCATTCAGCTTGAAGATGAGTCAAAAATTGCCTTCAAAATATATGTTTATCTATAATAGTGGATTTTTATGTGTTTTCGGATAACAAATATACCAATTACCTTTATGAGAGTGATGAATCAATTACTATGACATTTTTTAAGAAAATTTATTGTAGTATACTTTGATGATATCATAATTTATAATTAGTCAATCCAATAAAATATATATTCCTCTGCGAATAAGTAGTTTTTTTTAGTTTTATCATCTCTTCTCAATGGATTTCAATAGATCTTGAGAATGTACGTGCTATTAGAGAATGACCTGAACTGCATTCGAGATGTTTGGGGGTTTCATGAGTTGGACGCCTTCTACCTTTGCTTTATCTAGGGTTTCGGCACCATCATGACCCATGTGATGGAATATGTTAGGAGGATAGTTTAGTTGGATTGAGGTAGCTGCTAGGGTATTTCAAAATATGAAAATCTAATAATGGAAGCTCTTATTTTGCACCTCTCCATCGCCATGGTCTTTGAAGTAACATGCAATGTTTCAGGTATTGGTATCTGGAGAGTCATTTCTTAGGAAGGACACCCAGTGACTAATTTCAGCCAAAAATTGAATGAAACTAGGAAAACATATTCCATTTTCAACAAAGAATTTCACTGTATTATTTAGGCCTTGTGATACCACTTACTCATTTAGAAGTTTATTTTCTTTTCAGACCATGAAGTTTTGAGTTTCATAAGCTCTTAAAAGTGAATGAATGTTAGGCACTTGTGAAATTAAGTTTCTTGTGAAGTTTTTACAAGATTTTATATATATATATATATATATATATATATTATCAGACATATTGAAAAGGTTGAGAATCAAGTTTCAGATGCATTGTCTCAATCATTCCTCAAGGTATGATTCTTAATGCTTGCCTGATTTATTTAGATACAATGAAAACTAAAGTTATTGGGTTTTATAAGATCAATGTAGAATATGCCATTTGTTCTGATGTGAGTGGACAAATGGTTTCTTGTATTTTCGAGTCTTGTAAAACAAGAGGCAACACTTAGGGGAATTTGACTGTTAGAACTAATTTCTTAAATTACTTACTCAACTTTGTGATATGAAAATGTGAGCGAGCTTATGAGATTTAAAGGAATTCAATTTTAAGATTTAAGGTAATGATTTTCTTAGGATAGGATAGTAAAATATAGATTATTTAGCGAGGATAATAACGAAACTCAATATGAATTTTAGATTTAGATTATGATTTTATGAATTTGGAAGATTTGAATTTTGTTTTATGTCAGGGTTAAAAAATGCTAAAATTAGGTTGACATATATGAAATTAAAGGTCACCAATTGACAATTACTGAAATTAAATTTGGAAATAAAATTCATGTTTATGGTTTGAGATTTTGACAAATTGGATGATTTTTTTCTATCCCTAATTTGGGGTTTTGGTAGCTGATGGGTGGAAGCATAAGGGAAAAAGGGGTAATTTGGCTTGGAAAGAAAGGATGACGGGTCTTCACCCTTTCAACCATTTGTAAACCCAATTGGACCCTCAATTCCATCGGATTGCTTCAGAAAAATGAAAGAACAAAGAGTGAGGCTCATACCCACATAGTTGCTTACTGAATACTCCAAGAAGATTTTGGTGGCACATGAACGAGAAAAGTATTTTTGATAAACTCGCCAAGAAATGGATTTTTTTTTGGCCAAATGATCAGTGCTCCAAGAATATTGATCAAGTGTTTCTTTGTACGCTGAGTTTCAATTTCATACTTTTTTTTTTCTTCAATATGTTTGTTAGTAATGTGATTATGTGAGAATATTTTTGAATTTTTTTTTGATAATAATTAATTAATTTTAGGAATGATTATAATTGTTACCTTAGTTGGTGACCCATACTTAGTAATGACTCATTTTTTTTTTTTTATTCAAATCATCATATATGCTACAAGATGACTAATAAAATGAATTTTTTTTTTGCCAAATGCATACTTCTCATGTTTTAGGTATAATCTATTCTTCCTTAGTTTTTATATTATTTATAGTAAGTGATTCACATGTTCATATGATGATTAGTTATAAATTAAAATATAATATAAATATACAACTACGAAGTAATCAAAAAAAAAAATAATGTGCACTATTGTTGAGACTTGAGAGTGCAAACAATTCTAGGAATATTTACGAGTCTAAAGGACATTACTAGGAATTCATGTGAACTACAATGAATCATGAAAGCAAACATGAGCTCATCACCTTTAACTACTTGAACTTGATAATATAATACCATGATCATAAGTCTAATTTCGTAAATCATTTCGTCTCTCCAAATTAACCAAATGTATCATCTATGAGAATGTATTTTTTTTTTCATGGCCAATTTGTTGGATAATCGATGCATAACTATAGGGATCAATCACATTTTCGTTAAAATAAGATTTGTGCTTCATAGGGTGTATTTGATGGTCGAATAAAGCCCGTATCATTTAGTTTCTTATGTTTCTTTCTTACTTCTCAATCTTTGATAGTGTTATTTGATAAGGAGCTCTGACCGGCAATTGAGTATTAAGCGTTAACTTGATTTTATGATTTATTTTTCTTTTTTGTGGTAACTTTTTGGGTGATCACATGCTTGAAGACCACCCCCTCATGGAGACTAACCCTTCGATATCATCTTCGTATGCTTGAATCTATCTCACATTTCTAGAATGACTATCTGAACTCTACCCAAATGAGATTTAATGGAAGACATAATATCTCCTAAACACGCTTTTTTTCTCTTTCTTTTTTCTCATGAACATCATGAGCATAATTATTAATTTTTAAAATTAATATCAATATAATAATCTCTCTGCTACCACTTGTCATGAAACATAAATATTAGTGCAATCACTTGCGACCTTAGATTGAGAATTATACCTTTTCAATGCCTATATCGGCATATTATCATCTCTGACAAGGCATTTATACACACAAGGCATACATAGTATTATAGATAGAAAATAAAATCACAATGGAAAAGCTGATTTACGATACTTTTGACAGAGAAATTGAAGCCAGAGATGTTGGGAGAGGCAGGAGATTCTGATAACTTGTTTTAATTGCAAGAGGAAATGATATTCTCAAAGAATTTGTTTAACATCACATCCCGAGAGCGAGATGTAACAAATTTATCTTCAAATGACAATGGTCGAATGGTAGATTAATTTCCCTATCAACTATCATTATAAAATAAATAATTTTTTGGTTTAATCTTATGTCTTGTCCAATTGATTGATGAATGAGCATCTTTTTCGTCAGTCAATTCAAACCTATTGGTGCACTTCAAATTGAATTTTTTCTTTTCCAAGTTGTTGACGAAGGTGTCACTTTCTTATGCCATATGTCTTGATCTTATTGAAAAAATCCTACCGGTTTGTTGCACATCACAATGCTTGTGAAACTTCATCTAATATCTAGATATAAATAATAAAAAAGTAATGAATCCTCAGTATTACCTCCCTCAACAATTTGAATGATATTTGTATCATGGAATAAGATAATGTGCAGTGCTGCTTTTTTTTTTTTTGGAAATCCATGTGATTTTTAGTGAGAAATTAAGAAAGCATGTTCCTCGCATTGAAATAAGAAAGCATGAATCCTCGACTTGCTGTAAGAAATACTTGCGATCATCCTCAGATATAGTCCAGCAATTTAGGTATCTATGCCTATTGAAAGATGGGTATTCTTTTCACAAACATCAATTTCATGAGCTCCAAAACCATGTTGCATCGGTTAATGCTGCAATTGCCTCTATTAGCAACATGTCATGTTTAGAGGCGTCAAGTGGGCCGTGTGGCACGGGCAGCCCGGGCACGGCCTTGTCCATAACCATGCCTGGACCTAGGTCGTGTGGGCCCAAGGCACGGCTCGTGCTGTGCGAGGTCTAAGGCTACCGTGCCTCATGCCGGGCTAGGCACATCTGCTTGCCTAGCCCATTGGCACGGTCCACCGGCATGGTGATGGTGACCCGGTATTGTGTTCCGAGATCGGGTCACGAGTCAAGGGTCACTATGACCCTAGACCATGCCCGGACTCAATTAAAAAAAAACCCGATTTGACATGATCCAGCACAATCAGACATGACCCAAGATGCCCCAGCATGGTAGGCACGAGTTTGCCCGGAATCGTGCCGGTCATGCCATGCTGGGCTGGGCAGACTGGCAGTTGTTTTGTGCTGGGCAGGATATGACCTACATGTTGGGCAGTGCCCAACATGGATCGACCCGTTTGACACCTATAGTCATGTTACAAACAGTCCGAGTCAAATAAAAATTTTGCTTTATACATGAGTATCAGAAAACGTCATATTGGAAAGAGTTGGTCTAGAACACTCACTAACACGTGAGAAAATATATGGTTTCTTATTTCTTGTATCATTTAGGCACGTATTTTTGGCTTCCTAAATATTTGCAGGTTGAAAGCTCATCTCCAGGAGAATTTTGGCTTTATTAGCAAAACTTCACTGTCAAAGTGTTTTGAGGATACCTTAAATATTGATCCTGCCTGTGAAGAATCATTGGAAAAGCTTATCAATATGCATGTTAATGGTAAGTTGTCTTGAATGGAAAATCTTGAATTTTCTTGTTTGAATAGAAAACAACTTGTCATGCTTCATGGCTGGTCCAAGTTAATTATTTGATTATTTGATTAAAATGTATGTAGGCATTGCATTTATATGGGTCAAAATCAAAGTGACTCATCAGATGCATCCTATTATCTAATAATTCACACACACACACATACACACACACACACATATGTCGTGCTTTGCTGCGATAAAGTATCTTTGTCTTAAGTGTAGCAGGTCTTGGGTTTCATACTTATCATGTGCAGTCTCTAATTTTTTAGGGTAAAATTATTTAGATATTAATTTCTCATATACTTCGTACTTAGTGAGAGCATTGTGCAATGTATATGATCTTATATGTGTGTGTGTGTGTGTGTATATAATTAGACATTGACATTGCTATATTTGTCAAAACAATGATAAAGCTAAACATAACAATGTGGATTGTTTGGACTTGGCCGAAAGTTATCAACGGTAATATTGCGAAGTATTTAGCTAAAAAATTCAAAACAATTGGTAAGTTCCAAGAGGAGCTACCCCAAATTATGATAATGAAGATGGCGAGTTCAAGTTTTTATTTAACATTTTCACCTTTGAAAAGCTCACCTTGGGATTTTCCCAAACAAAAGGGAGAGGAGAGTCAGAAGAAATGTTGAAAATAAAAAATATTTTTTTTTTAAAAAAAATAAATAAGATTAAACTTTGAATACAATGTAAATCACATGGTTTGGGGGAGCCCATAGGTCGGTTGCTCCTAAATAACAAAAAAAAACAAATAAAATAATTGAAAATAAAATAAAATTATGGCGTACATTCAACAAATCACTAGCTTAGAAGAGAGGAAAATAACTTGTAGTTATTTGAGAGCCTTTATAAAGATATATATAGTATGATCATTAGTAGATATGTTACTTGTAGTAATTGAATCATCATGTATTTTCTGCCCAATGAAGTGGTGATCAATCTCAATACGCTTCCTCCATTTGTGGAACATCAAGTTGGCTACAATGTGTTGGGCTATCTAGCCATCACAATAAAATATGTTTGATTTTTGAATTGGTAGGCTAAGCTTCTCTAACAAGTGATTAATCCACTGAAGCCCATAAGTAGCTGATAGCATAACTCTGTACTATGATGTTGTATTGAATTTTAAAATAATTATTTATCTCTTAATTTTCTAGGTGAGATATGGTTAACTACAAGTAGAACATAAAAATTCATGGTGGATATCTTCTTTGTAATTGTAAAAGTTTCACTAAAATCGAAATATATATCTATTTACTTATGTCCATGATTTTTTAACGTAATTTTATATTCTGAAGTTTAGTTTTTATATTCTTAAATCACATGGTGGATCTCTTAAACATAATTTCACTTGATGTAATTGTACAAGTTCCACTACAAGTAAAACATTTGAGAGCCTTCATGTTTTTTAAATCACATGGTGGATCTCTTAATTTTCATTTTCTTCTGAAGTTTTTTTTTTACATATATGGAATCCTAAATACTACATATGTATGAATTTTTTTAAAAGTGTCTAAAAAATAATAAACTGTACTAATATCATAGGTAATATTTAGCCTAGTCACTATCAGATATTTTCGTCTTTTTTATGATCATTTTATATATAATAGAGTCAATTGAGGAATCAATATCTATAGATAAGTTTATATCTAGATAAAATAGCGACTCAGAAGGTACACATCTTTATATATCAAGGCCGATAAAATATTTAAAGTGTGTTTTTTTTTAGAAAGAAATATCATAATACATGAGTATTCAATCTCTATATCGACAAAAACTTCAAGTATTCCAAATCATTCATCTGAAACTCAACTTGTAGAATTGATTTCAATTGAGATATACACAATTGATCAACTACTATAATCAAAATATTAATAACATATATAATTAACATCACATACTCACTTTTTGAATTATGCTGAAAAAATAATCATAGTATAACACATATCTTTTAAGATAAAATATAGTAAGTGTTAAAGAAATCTATTAAATTATTTTTTAAGAGATTATTTTAGGGTATAAAGTATCTTTTATAATATAACATCATACCTATACTTTCAGAAATAGCGAACCTTGATAATTATTGTATGAACATTTATTCTTGTAGATCATCAATAAGAAATATATTTACTTTATTTAATTGATATATAATCTATTTGTGTGATGCTGCAATAGGAAGTTACAACTTAATATAAGTTATTTTTCCTACAAGAGAGAAAGCATCTTAATAGGTAATACTATAAGTTTGTGTACAATTATTTTTTATCAACTTTGTCTTGAGCTAATTAATATGTTCTTTGGGTCTCATCTTCATTGTATATAATTCTCTATCCTACTACTAGTTTACTTATAAGTTTTGTAATGAGTTATTATGTATGATTATATGTGATGATACTCAATTCTTCTAATACTGCATGTCATCATCCTGATGATTACATATTTTGAAAATAGTATCCGAGATCAAACAACTATTGAGTGAGGATAAGAAACTAAAATATATAGTATGAAAACGAGAATAAAAAAATATTCATGATAAATGATGTTGAGCTGAACATATTATTTGTTTCTTTCGTATTTCAATCGGAATGTCCAAATCATTATTCCAAGTTGGATTAGTTGATATGCTAAAAACTTATCTAGAATGAATTATGAATGTATCTATTTAGTATATACTTTTAAATTGAGATTATCAACTATCTCAATCTTTATCTCTCTCTCATGTAGAGACTCACATCTCTTGTCTAGTGGGACATTTCTACTAGGCTCTTCTAATATGTGCATTGTCTTAATAAAAAGTGTTACTATCCTCAAAATTAATTGTGCAAGTCATATCAGGTGGAAACATACGAGTAAGGTAAATTGTTACTCTTCAATGGGGAATAACAATTAAATAAAGGGGTAAACATACTATTACAATGTTTGAAAGTACGTTCTCTTGGTTCAAATCATTAAAGAACTTGTCCTCAAAATATATTACATCAACACTCATAATAACTTTTCTAGTCTTTGGTGAATAATATTTATATTTTTTATGAGTACTAAAATATCTAATGAAATTATATGTGATGGTACTTGTATTCATTTTTTTCATGCATAAAGAGAGATATTAAATAAAATAAGTGCATTTAGAAAGTCTTTGGTGAAAGATGAATGTGTTTGTCTCATGGGTATACAAGCTTAAATGAGATATGAGATGAAATAACATAAGATAATATCTGTTGATTTGGAAGATAATGATAAATATTTATTCATTATGAAAATATCTAGTCACACTCTTATGATGTAAGAGTATATTAGTTGTCTCAATCAAATATCTCTTTTTTCATATAACTGTATTATTTTGTCTAGGAGTATGAGTATAGTATATTTGATGAACCTTGTATTTTTCAAAGAAATAAGAAAATTGAGCAGAAATGTATTGTAATTTTATGAAAGGTTAATAACCTAGTTTGGATATTATTACATTAATATGTTGATATATTTTTTTAAACTCTGATATCCATGTATATTGAATATTCAACAAAATTAATAAAATTTCTAAAACTATTATGCGTAGTCATCATACAGGGTCCTTGAATATTTGAGTAGATCAAATATAATAGGTCACTCTTATTATCCTATTAGTGTGCTAGATAAGAAATTCTATTATGTTTTCCTAATTCATATATCTCACACTCAATAGACATCACTTGTTTGATGTTCAACTTTAGAATCTTCAACTTTTCTAGTGAAAGATGTCTCAATTAAGTGAATACCTACAAGATTTGTTGAAATTTAATTATTTATTCTTAATTTATTTTATATAATTTTATGTTTTCAATGGGAGCACTCAATTTGTGGGCTGTCATAATATTTTTTTCTTGTTTTATAAGGGTGTTCTTGTATAATGTTATCCATCAAATATTCTTATATATTATTTTTTACTTTAATTTGTAATATTATATCTGAGCGAGATTATAAATCATAAAAAGCGGAAGTACACGTATTGTTCCATCAAATTACATGTAGACATGCATGGTACATTGAATGCATGAACACATTGAAGTAGAAAGTTGTATATCACTGTCCATCGCTAGAACATCCATTGTACACCCATTGTGTGTGATGAGCATCGGTCATTGTGTGCGATGAGCATCGACACCCATTATGTCAGTATTGGTGGCAGAAAATGTCACCAGAGCATTTGTCACGACAAAGGCTATAGGTGTTCATGATGATTGTGCTCGAATTCAAGGTAGTTTTGCATGAATTTCATGTAGAAGTGGATAGGATTTTGAAATGTTATTTTAAGGATGAATTCTATGAACTTTCCTAATTAGGGTTTTATTATAGGAAGCCCTACATTTTAATTTCGTGATTGTGAGTAAACTTGTGAATTATGGATTTTGAATGGAAAACAGTAATTTTTGTGAAAGAATTGAATTTGAGAAATTTTAATTTGTATTTTGACATTGGAAAATAGACATAGGAGATTTTTTCTACATTGTACATAGAGGTGTCATGTGAGCTGTGCTGTGCCAGCATGGCTTGGTTTTTGGTGGCCCAGTCGGGCCACTGTCCCGTGCAAGGTATGACACGGTACTTGAGTCATGCAGTGCCAGGCATGACACGACTCAAAAAAGGCATGTTCGCCATGGCTTGATCGGCTTGAGTCTGTTGGATTTGGGCTGGTTCGTGTTGGGCATTGGCGAGTTCATGCCTGGTCATGTCAACGTGACGGGTCGGGGTCATGGGTAACAAGTTTTTTTAAAGAAAAAATTATTTTTTTAAAAAAAATGGGTGTGGGCGGGTCTGGCTTGGTCCAACCGGACCACGCCTGATACCCAGCCCGAGTTCCGGGGCACAGTACACTACCTTGCTGCTGGATTGTGTCTCTGGGCTAGGCAGCCGGGTCGTGCCTGGCCAGGTAGCCGGGTCATGCATGGCTTGGCAACCCCTGTTCTAGTATGACATGAGCCGTGTCTCAAGCCGGCATGAGCCTAGGCATAGTTCTAGATCTCGCCATGCTGGGCCAGGCTTCAGGATTGGTCCAAAGATGCACAGCTCACTTGACATCTCTAATTGTACATATGATAACAAGAATTGATATACCAGAGACAACTACTGGATGTTACTTTTAGCGAGAAGTACGAGTTCTTTATGCAATGCTAAGAATGATAAATTGACAATTAGAATTATCTAGGATTCCTTAGATTTACTCATCATAACACTTATATTTATTCGAGAAGTATATAAAATTATTCCCCAAGATAATAACATATCTTTCTTTTCTTTTAAGTAACATTAATTATTTTACTCGTATTTTTATTTTATATTTTTGAATTATTAACACAATAGTATCTAGTTAAGTATCATTAACACAATATGTTATTATCTTCAAGATAATAACATATTCTTTAAGATATAATTAATATTCATATTAATGTTAATTATATCTAGTTTATTTTTTTTTAATTCTCTAAAAATATTATTGTATACAATGATAAATATTTAAAAATTATTAATATGATAGTATCTAGTTAATTCTCTAGTAATTTAACATATCTTGCTTATTTTTGGTTCCCCTATTTGTTTATTGTATATGAGTTATCTTTCTGGATTACATAATTATGACTTTGTTTTTATTTCTACTCATAGTTATTAACGCTTTGCCTTGAGTTTAAGTGCCATGACCTCCTTGCCATACCACCTCGTTGAGGGAAGGTACGCCCACTTGAAAAAGGCACACAAATCAAAACTAAACCACATTCGATCTCATGCACTTAGATATATGAGGACTTACTAGAGTTGCTACCAAATATGAATTTAGGTATTTAATTATTTTTGTTGATCATTATTCGAGATATACACGAATATATCTTTTTCAAGATAGACCACAAATTTTTTTATTTTTTAGATTTTTTTTGAAATAATAAAAAATTAATTTGATAAAAAAAAGAAATGATATTATATTTTAGATCAATTCAGTACTTATTATATAGATAATAATATTATATACTAAATTTTTTGTGCTGTTATATTTCAACATAATAAGATTGTTGAATGAAAGAATAGACAACTGATTCAAACATCTTGAATATTCTTACTTTGAAAAAGTATTCCAAACTTTTTTTGGGGAGATGCACTTTTAAAAATAGTCTATTTCATCAATTAAATGCTTTTTTTATCATTTCTCAGTGAATACTTATTCAAAATTTACATCTAAGATACAAGTTATTTAGTTTATTTCTTAGAGTTTTTTGAAGCACCTATTTTGATCTTGATTGCTCTGTGAGATGAGATAAGTTGATATCTAGGATTTTATGATATGTTTTTCTTGAATACTAATATATCCAAAATGAATATAAGTATTTTTCATCTATGACTGATACTATTTTAGTGTGTTTTGATGTTGTCTCTTTTAAGAAAATTTTTTTAATGAGATCAGGAAGTGTGCGAATCTAGATGAACATGAATTTATTATTATTTTTTACATGTAGTTTTGTATTTTGTATGCAAAATATTGAATAATACTTATTATTTCATATAATTTTTATATTGTGTTTGCTTGAAAGAGGGTTCTATTTGTAAAGATTTCACAAAAAATGAGATTTAAAGGATTTTAATGAATAATTATAAAATTGAGTGTATTTAGTATGAAATATGTTGCTCTATAGAGTTTGTGACTAAGATGAGAGCGAAAAATTATGCAAGTCATAGTATATGATATATTATGACTTGATTAACATTTGAATACTTATATATTAGTTTTAGTATATATTCTTTGTTGAAACTCTATACTCATAGTAGTAATTATTTTTATATGTTATGATTCAATCATTTTATTGTCATAATTCTTTTTAATGTGTAATATATATATATATATATATATATATATTTGTGAAGATTTATTAGGGACACAGTTGAATTAACTCGAAACAACTTTATAATTATAATATAAATTTTATATCATAGTAACCAAGTGCCCCACGAGCCATGATGCTGATCTAATATTATAACTTTTTGTTATAGAATGTTATAAATAGTCAAACTTGAGCTGCGATCAAAACAAACATCATGTCTTTTGCCTCAAGATAGAAATTAAAATTGTGGTCATTCTTTAATACTATGATTTTGGGTTACAGAAATAAAATATACAAGCTACAACTAAACTCATCATCGCGACATTGTGTTACAAAGACTAAATGCCCAAGCCTTCGGCATACACCAGTGTCACGACCATTAAGCTAGTGTCACGCCCATTAAGAAAAATCTATTGTCATAACTTTTACTATTGTCGTGCCCACTAAGCTAAGGATAACAAGCAAAGTCATGATTTTTATTTAGTGCCACTATTTCCAATTAAAAATCTCACACTTGATACTTAGATATATCAGAAAAAATCTTAATAAACTAAGAGGAATTCATGAGAGCCATGAAGAAGACGATCTATAAGGCTCAACAATTCTATTTTTGGGGTGATCCATGAGCAACAAAGATAATACAAAACATATGAATAAACCCTAGGGGGTGGGAGCATATTTCGATCTCTTCCTTGGAGTAAATCCATGTGAAATCAAATAAGTTTTGAGGAATATATGTTTTGAAACCTAGATTTTCCATAAGGTTAAAATTGAGCACCTAGATTTGTAAACGAGATGAATTTTTGTCTCATTTGTTATACTCCCAAATATTAAGCTAAAAGAAAAATTTAGGGATGGTTTGATAAATCTATGTTTGATTGATACTTATTTTTTATTTTAATATGATATTTTATAATGAAATTATTTGATTATGGATGACTTGATAGTAAATAGAATTGAGACTAAGATTTTGATTTTTGGTGAGTTTGTTTGTGATTTGAGTAAGCAATTATGATAGGTAAATCATAAAACATACTCACATGTATGGTTGGAAGGAAGTGATAGTCATATAACTATGACTTGCGAGACAAATCAATATGTCAATACTCAAAATTAAGGAATATTTAATCGTTGTAAATATGATGCTAATGAAGTCGAAAGTATGAATAATTTTTTAGACTAATTCATTATGCATATCATAGAAGAATTGACTCTCAATTAATGTTGGGTCATAAATATAATATTTTCTTAAGAGTTTCATCTTTAGTATGAAAGTTGCCTGTCATGGTCGGATATGGTGACATGTATGACACTACTAAGTGCTTTCGAAGGTGATTCATATGATGGTAACAAACATATGAGCTAGTTTCGAGCATATGGGTGTCATTGATGAAATACGAGAGAAAATATATGTTAATAGTGCGAGTATAATACTAACGAAATCAAAAGTATAAATATTTTTATTACTATATCAATTCTCATCAAGAAAGATATTATAGGTCAAATAATAAGAATACCTATTTGAAGTAATTATTAAAGGTAGAATGTAATGATTTGTGAATGACCTCTAAACAAAAATGATTTGTTATCTCGGTATTAAAATATTGAATGGATAATTATGATGAAACTATCTTTGAGAAGAGTTCAATAGTTAATAATCATCTTGCATGCTGGTAGGGCAAGAGATCATTTATAATTATCTATTATTTATTTTATGACTGAGAAAAATCACAACAATATTATTTAAAATTTAATCACATATGAAAATATTAATATTCCGTAGAATTTAGGATTTATTACTTGAATTATATTTATCTTGCATATTAGAATAAATGTTAATTATTGTTAATTGATCTAACTTTGAGTGTAATTTATGTGGGATTGACATATGAATCAAAGATTCAATTTATTACTTATATGACTCATATGCTTGCTGGATGATATTGAACGAAAGATCCAAGCTCAACATGACTTTTGTGACATACCTAATAATAAAAATTACCTATTTTAACAAATTTGCAACATCCTGCTTGGACCACCAATTAGTAGATATAGTAATCCGTCAGTTATTTTTGAGCATCTTATTAGTATTTAATATGATGTTACTTTCTTAAATTCATAATATCTATCAATAAATTTAGATCATTTGTGTTTGGAGAGAGTGAGATTTATTGGGTAGGAAGATCTCTTTCAGACTTGGATGATAGAATATATCATGAGTTTTCACCAATACAAACTTAATTGAGTCAGTAACTATAAGAGTTGATCACCTAGTTTTTTGAGTTTATACTTGAGAGAGATATACTATGTTTGGTTAGATTAGAGATTAGTCTACTAAGGAGTCAAATAATCTCGTTGTCAGTTCTTTCGACCTTGACCTTTTGATTATTTTCATGAAGGGATAAAAGAGTTGTATTCATTACTTGATTTCACATGTTTTGTCTTAGTCTCACCTTGTTTCGTCATTGATTTGTTGGAAGATCTATTGTTGGTTGCAAGCTGATATTCATTGTGAAGATAGTTTAATGTAGAAAGGTAAATCACCTTAAGATAATATTTATAACATGATGATTTATTCAAATATTTGGTATGAACTATAAGTATATTCTCTTTAGTAGCGAAGATGACATCAATATAATTTTTTATATATTTTACATCATCTCATAATTAGAGAATATAATACATAGACATAAAGAATGCTTTTATTTATTGTGACCATGAGGAAATGATATATGAAGTAAGCACTGGGTTTTGAGCAGCATAACCAATTGTAGCTTGTGAATTAGGAAATATATTATATGACTTGAATTAGTCATTTAAATTCTGATTTATGAGATTTTCATAAGTAATTATCGTATTTGGGTTACATAGATATATTATAAATTTTATTTGTTTTTTCATATGTGCATTGATAATATTGTTTTTTTTATTATTCACGTAAATGATATTTTGATTATTAAAGATGACACATTAGAAATTGTCAACTCAGAATTTTTTTAAGAATAATTTCCGACAAAAGATTTTGAGAGAATCATGTACTTTCTTAGTATAGAAGTTTATTCTATGAGAGCTATTATTCTGTTGCAGATAAGATATATATTTGATATGTTTGCACAAGTTGACATCAATATACATTGAGAAGAGTTTTATATATTTTTTGAAGGCAATTTTATTTTATGGAAAAATAATGGCAATAGTTCTTTTGAGATCTAATACAGAGATAAAGTTTCAAATGATAACGATAATTACTTATGAGATATTTTGGATGTCTTACATACTTTAAGAGATTTGATATAGAGGTGTCAACCGGGCTGGAACGAGCTACGATATGGTTAGGCCGTGCCTGGGCCAGCCCGGCATGGGAAAATCCTGTGCTCGGGTAAGGCACGAGCCATGCCGTGCTTGACCCAGCATGGTTCGGTGTTCTTGGCACGGCACATCGGCACGGGTTTGACCCGTGTCCTCCTCGCTTTGCCCCTCTCGCAAAAAAAAACCACGGGTCGGGTCTATTTGGACCCGACCCGCGGTCCCCCGAGCCGACCCAATTCCCCCCAACGGGCAAAAAAAAATTAAAAAAAATTTTAAATTTCAGTCGTTGGATCTTGCCTCCAATGGCTAGGGGGCAGAATCCAATGATCCTCATGATTCTACCTCCCTAAAAAATTAAAAAAAAAAATCAAAAAACAGACTTTAAAAAAAATATTTTCTTTAATCTATAAATTTCACCCTCCCTCTCTATAACATTTATGTTTTTTATAAATATTTTTTCTGTCAAATCTCATATTTTCTCTTTCAAAAATTTTGCTCCTTTTTTTTTGGGACTCGAGATTTCGGTCTTCGGCTTGGATTTTCGGGAATCTAAACTTGAGTTTTGAATTTTGAGATTGACTGTGGTGCACCGTGCACGTGATCGACCTCACTGCTTTTACCTGGTAATTTATTTTAAGTTTTTTTTTTTACTTTCTCTCTCTAGTTTATCTCTCTAGACCAAAAATAATAATTTTAAAATCAGTCATCTAGTCTCTAAATAATTATTCTGATTAACAAAAATTCTAAAAAATGATAAATACTAATAAAACATATTTAAATTTAGAACATGAAATATTACACAGAGGTCTGAGGCTGCTGAAACTTTAGTTTCTCCAGTCACCTCAACCCAAACATCTAAAAAACAAAAAATTAGGAAGATTTCTATAGTTTGGACTCATTTTAACATAATAAAACAAAAAAATATTAGAGGTGAGGAATAAGAAATGACACAGTACAAATATTGTATGAGACTTTTAACATGTAAGAGTTCATTTGGGACGAGACACCTTAAAAGGCATGCCGAATTATGCACCAAAAAACATGGTTCATTAGATCCTAGGCAAACCCAACTTGACACAGCATTTTTTGAGACTGTATCGAGTTTAGTCTCAAATTTTACTTCAGTCATATACTCCAGCGAATTGGGTAGGGACGACATGACCAGACTTATCACATTGATGGGTCTTCCGATCAGATTTTCAGAAGAACCAATGGTAATGCGTATCATGCAGATATATTTTTAGTCTGCTTATCATTGGGTTCTTAGGTCCACATCTAGGATGAACATACTAAAAATATATAAGTTAGAAAAATAAAAAATAATTAATGAATTAATGGCATATAGTGGAGTTGTGTCCGTGAAGTCCGATATCTGGACAAGTAACGATGAATCATCTTATGCATGTCTCACTAGCCACTATGTGGATTCTAATTGGAATATGAATAAAAAAATTTAAGGATTCTCTGAGATTCTTTATCATCATGATAGCCCGGTCATTTTTGAGTGTATGATGTAAATCTTTAGGGAATATAACTTTCAAAATAAAATTTAGTGTTACATTCGATAATGTATCTAATAATTGAGTAGCGATTAATATGTTTGTTTGGAATATTAGAGACGCACCATTAGTAGAGATTTTTCATGTCAGATGCGTGTGTCATGTAATTAACCTGATTGTTCAAGCGGGTATGAAGGTGTGTTCCGCCGTGTTGAATAATATACGTAATGCACTAAAATATATTCGTACTCCTCACAGACAACAAGAGCTTGGTAGTCTCTGTTTGTCTACGAATCTTAAGAAGAAGAAATTCCAATCGGATGTGAGATATCATTGGAATTACACGTACTTGATATTGAAATCATGTGTTGGATACGAACACGTGATATCCGACTACGTTAATAGTAAGAGTGACGAACTTATTATTGACGACACTAACTGGACTCTAGAAATTTATGAAATTCCTGAAGATTTTTTATGACACGACAAACACGTGTTCATCGGTTTATATGCCCACGACTTGCATTACACTTTAATGCATATATAACATTAGTAGCATGTTTAGGAAGTATCGAGTTGACCTGACACTTAGCCATATGATTGCAGAGATGAAAACTAAGCTCTTAAAGTACTGGTCCACCGTTTTATCTTTTTATTACCTCGATGCATGCATGGACACTAGGGTTAAGGTAGAAGGGGTAGAAAACACTCTGACTTACAATTCCTCGTGCATGAACTTGGAAGAGCCACCTGAAGGGTTCATTCACGAGAAGTTGACTGATCTGTTCACATACTACGATACTAGGTATAGTAGTGAGACTGTGATTAAGGACATGTATACCTTATTCGAAAATGATGATTTTTTCATTTAGCTAGCGAGGGGGAAATGTAGGGGTAGACCATCATCACATAGGAGCGAGCTTTCTCGGTACTTAGATACCGATTACTGCTTAATCCTATCATATTCTGATACTAAGAATTTTGATATATTATAGTGGTGGAAATCATATGAGTCCACCTTTTCTGTGCTATCTAGGATGACACGGGACTACCGACTCCTCCGGTATCGTGCGTAGCATCGAAGTCTGTTTTTTCTGTTGCAATGAACGTGATTTCAGATAGGAGATCGAGATTACGTCTAGATATCATTGAGGCCTTGGCTTGTTTGAAGGATTGAGAGGATTCGAGGTTTAGCATCCATGATCTTGCTGGAGCTGGGACTGAGACATGGACTGCAGTCGCATCCACAGTGATAGCGGAGGAGTTGATTGCTGATGATGATGATGATCCATATGATACTGATCTTGATGTTGCGGCTGATGATGCTCATGATATGCCGAATGACGATTGATGATGAACTACTGTTTTTTGATTTTGATATTTTATTTTTTATTGATTCTACACTTTATTTATACGTTACGTTGAAATTTTAATTTGTTTGGTTCGGACATTCGGTATCTAATGGCTGATTGGTCATTTTTCATTTGGTTTGTTTATGTTTTTTTTACTTTTTAATTTTTTTTAACATAATTTATTGATTTATTTATTTTTTTTGTTTTAATTTTTCATTTAAAAATTTATAATTCTATTTTATAATTCTAATAAATTTTAAACTAATTTTATATTACATTATAAAAAAAATTTTAATTTTATAATTTAAATAAATTTTAACAATTTTCATATTATAAATACATAATATTATATTTATCTATAATTTTATATATAATTTAATAATTTATATAATTAAAATAAAAAATAAAACAATAAAGCATAAAAAAAAATGTTTTTACGTCGCCCGTACGGCCAGGCCAAGCCTGAGCGGGCCATGCCGGGACCGGCTTTTTTAAACCGTGCCGAGCCTGGCCCGACATGAAAGAATGCCCATGCTCAAAAAAACAGGCCGTCCTAGCCCGGCCTGACTCGTTTCACACATCTAATTTGATATTTATATCTCATTTTATTACTTTTTATTGTAATATTCAGACAATTAAATATTTAGTCTCAATCTTGATATTTCATGAGTGGCCGAAATATATAGAGGTGAAATAATTTTTTCTTTGGTAAAGTCAATGATGAGATTATTACTATAATATATATTTATATATGTGAGCATTCATCAAATATCTTTATGAAGATCTTGAAGAGGTCACGATTTATCTTTCTTTTCTTCAAGCTTAGTATTGTAGACTTGTATGCATCAGTTTGATGATTAGTATTATTGTTTAATTATTTATTTTATTTTATTTTATGTTATTTTATGCTTTTGATGGAGCAACCAACATGTGAGATGTTTCAGAATCTAATTTATAAGGGCATACTTGTAAGATGTTATCTATCTAACATTATTCTATTTTATTTTCTGTTTTAATTTATAAAAAATTAATAGTAAACAGATATCTATAAGGATTTCTATAAGATAAATAAAACAAATATAAATTGTATTGCTAAATCTCTTGAAAAATCTTCTATAGGGTCAGATGATCCTATATATTGATACTAATAGAAGTGAAAATAATGTTATAGATTTATTACTTTGTAAAATAATTGACAAAAAATAAGTCATATTGAAATTCTATTACATATAAAATACTCGTAAAAAAAATGATAAACATTGACATTGCTATATTTTTGACTAATACAACTGTGTTATTTGCATATTATTTCTTGACTAATATTTTAGAAATAACTCAGTTACTTGTAGCATGTGTATTATCTCCTGAGTCCAGTGGACGTAGGCATACCTGATTCACTGACACCCAAAGAATGAAATATAGAGTATTGTTTGGTATATTAAATACTAAATAATACTAGTTATTTTGATCATTATTGATGTGTTTGCATGAAAAAGAAATTAAAATAGAATAATTTTATGAATTTATAGTTATGAAGGATTATGATGAATAATATTGAAATTGATTGATTTTTGTGTGAAATATAAGATTTGATGGAATTATTAAGTAGGATGTGAGCAAAAAGTTATGTAAAATCATAATAATTTCTATGTTATGATTTTGTTATATCTCTTTGAGTTTTTAAGGTAGTTTTGATATTTATTCTTAGTCAAAATTACATACAAATAATCATGATAATTTTTGTATAATATTATTCTACAACTTTTTTAACATAATTATTTAATTATATAACATATTTTTTCTAGCTGTAAAATTTTCTTGGAATTGTAGTTGAATTAGATCGGCAATATTTTATAACCATGACCTTAATTTTATTTCGTTGCAATCAAGTAACTCACTAGTGCTAAAAGACACGATATCATCAAGTGTTATAACTTTTTTGTTACAAAGCTAGAAATACTAAGGCAAACTTTGTGATTTTTATTCATTCTCATGATTTTTCTTTAATTCATATAGTATTTATTTGAGTTAAAGTCATTTTTAAAGCTGACTTTTTTTTTTATAGAAAAAATTAAAGTTGTGGTCATTTTCAACTTCACAACTGTGAGTTACAGAGAGAAAAATGTTTAGCCATGATTATTTCTAGTAGTATGACTTCATGTTTCAGAGAAGAAATGAATGAACCGTTGCTATTTCTAGTGTAATGACTTAATGTTACAGATAGAAAATTTACAATATGTGACTATTCTTAGTGCTGCAACAATCTAATACAAGAAATAGATCAAAATTGTGATAATTCTCAACATTGTGATTTTGTATTATAGAGTAACAAAGCTAAATTTATGATTATTCTTTCGCACCATGACTTCCTACTTAAAAAATATAGCTAGTTGTTTGAGTATAAAAATGGAACTTTGAGAAAACAAAAGATTATGAGAAGCTACAATATTAAAGAAAGAAACAAAAAAGGCTAGGGTTTTGAAGCAAGTATGTGCTAGGCTTTTAGGGAGATCCATAAGCAAGAAGGCAACTCATTACATAGGCATATACCCTAAGGTGGGAGCATGAATTTGACTCCCACTTAGGGGTAGATTTGAGGAAAACGAATTAGAATTTTGGGTTTAGGTTTTTGATTCTTAGACACTTTTAAGAATTATTATTGTAAATCTGAAATTCTACGAGATGTATTTTAAATTATCCAGTGTGATTTTTTTTTAATGTCAGGGTAATATATGGTCTTAGAATTGATATATTTTATTTTTGTATGATGAATATATAATTGATAAATTTTATGTTTAATTGTGTTTTGTGGTTTCGATTACTAATGGATATGATATTTACTTAGAAGTTAGAATTCAAATTAAAATTTTATTATTAGTAGGGTTGTGTGGGTTATTATAGTAGACAGTGATATATAAGTTATGAAATACACTTTTACATAATGATAAGAAGGAAGAGACATCCTTTCTGATGGTGATATGCGAATCAAACCTATATGTTAAAATCTGACATCGAAGTAACTTTAATCATGTGAGAATACTGCTTATGAAATAAAATTTATGAATATTTTTATAAGATAATTCATCATGTATATCTTAGACGAACTAACACTCAACTGATATATGAGTTTTATAAAATATTTTGTTAAGGATTTTATCTTTAATGTGTGAGTTGCGTGTTGTCGTAGTGGATGATGATAAATAAGTTACGAGACATGAATGAGTAGAGGTAACTCATAAGATAGTAACAATTTGGTGAGTTTTTTCTATGCTTATAAAGTTGAAAGTATAAATATTTTTAATATTATATCAATTCATGTCTTTATGACACAATGGGTCGGAGAATAAGAATTCATATAAGAAACAATTATTAAGTATAGCTGACGAGTTGTGTAAAGGTGTGAAACTTATGAATAATTTTTGAGTATGAACGATTTATTATTTTGGTGGTAAAGTATCATGAGGAAGTACGAAGGACTATCATTGCGTAGATCCTAATAAGTGACAATCACGTTGTATGATAGTAGAAGACTTGAGTATTTTTATAATAATTCAAACTTTATTTTGTAACCAGTCAGAATAAAAATTAGGCAATTTTGATATATCATTATGCGTAATGAAATGAATTAATCATAAAATTTTAGAATCTTGTTAAAAATTTAGTTTTATTTTTTTGACTAAGTAGCAGTTGACTTATTATTGGTTGATTGAACTATCTACATAAATTTTGTGAGATTAATATTCGGACAAAAGTTTATTTAATTATTTGTAAGACTTAAATAATTCTGAAAATATAGTAGAGAAAGATTATCATCCAATGAATTTTTAAAATATTATCTAATCATAAAAATTAGACATCATAATAAATTTAGTGTTGTTGTCAGAGATTATTTAGTTTGATTGGATAATTTTAGTTGATATAATTATTCTTTAAAAATGATACTTTTATTTTTAGTAGTTTAGATAATAGTATCTTATTTTTGTAATTTGATTTATATTGCTTATTTTGTGTTAGTTTCTTATATCTTTTTATTTAATATTTTTATTCTTTAGTCAGCAATCAACATAGTAAAATTTTGAGACCAAGCTAATACATTATGATCCAAAAAGTGAGAAAATAAAAAGAAGAGATTTGAAAGTAGAAAATGAACATGCATAACCTAATTTAGTAATATGATAAAGTTTATGTTTACTATGTAATGAAATTTGTTTCATACCAAATGATGACTTGAATAGTTATATTATTAGAATATTGTATTTTTTTGGAGAAATGAG
The DNA here is from genome assembly GCA_029783825.1 of Sapria himalayana. NCBI lineage: Eukaryota > Viridiplantae > Streptophyta > Magnoliopsida > Malpighiales > Rafflesiaceae > Sapria > Sapria himalayana. The sequence goes on along the minus strand of JAREIK010002869.1, from coordinate 3,241,496 downwards.
ATATGTGACACATGAATAGACCTTGTTTGATAGTCGTTATATAACTTCTAGATCTTCATTTGAAGATATACAACTTGAATTGAGATATGAACATACTAATTTGACTATGCTTAAGGAAAGTATTATTACAAAATTTTTGTTGATTGCAATGAATATGGTGAGTTGTGAGAAAATCAAGGAAGCCAAATGAGATACGACACTTCTTAATGTTGCAACCAAAACAAAGGAGAAAATTGGGCATTTAGTACCATATATCTTTGTGGAGACTGTTGTTAATGTAGTCTCCTATATAATATTACTTGTCGATATGGAAGATACAAAAAGAAATGAAGTAAAAGATTACACGGAGAAGCTGACATGGATTACAAGGATTATAGACGCAGAGAATGGTCCACTGGAGGTCTAGCTACAATCATTAAACGTAGCGCTATTTGGGAGACAATCTGACAACTAAAGAAGTTTCTTTTCATTACATGTTGAAATTAATTTTCTTCTATCATTCATTGTTTATGTATCATACCTGAATATTGATACATAATAAAATCCCTTCACAAAAATGGGTTACATAATCAAAGCTCGATGTAATTTTGGGTAGAATATACTCAAAGTTGCGGCAATTGGCCAACATTGTGACTTTAAAAAAAAATACAAAACACATGAAATTTTGACTTTGCACGACTATTTAACCAGAGCGGCAAAGACCCAACTCTAAAAGGCCCATGTTTTCTTCCTCTCCCAATGTTGTGGAAGCTAAGTTCCAAATATCCCAAGATTTGGGCGTCATAATGGAAGAAAGATTGCTTTCGAAGTTACGAGGGAAGGGCGGCATTGCAGAGATGCGTTGTAAGGTTAAAGGCAAGACACCATGGTTGAGTATTGCCGAAGTTTTATTGAAATCTTATATTTTGCACACTTATATGCCTGTCTCTTGAGGTTGCTCTACCATATCTCCTACCTGTCTCATCACCGCTATGTGATGAAGTTCTGATAGTACTATAACTACAATCATATCAACTTTACTTGATTTGGGTATAATAGTAACCGCCTATGTTCATCTCTCATAAACCTTTGGCAGAGACATAAGTGTCTTCTCCCCAAAAATTAGTGTCTGCAATTTAATATATCGCTCTCCAAATGAATGAATATAAAAAATGTTACTAACCTGCTCCCCAAGACTCAATTATGTCAAGAATCCTCTCGTACATTATATCTTGGTCAGTCTATCTGCACATTAACAACTAAATAATAATAAATAAAATATTCTTGAATAATACTTGAAAGCAGTCATCTCCCAAATATTATTGCAAGTGTCACAAGAGTCGGACATATTTGATAAACTTAGATCAATTGATTGCCACATGTACACTTGTAATTGATTCCAACTATCTTTTTATCTTGTCACAGAGCATATTTGTATGCAAAAGAGATCTAAAACCAAATTAAAATAACAACTGAAAAAGTAGAAAGTAAAATGTGGATTGTAAGACTGAAGTTTTGGGCTATAGAATGTGTGCTCCGATATCATGAAAAGCTCACCTTGGGGTTTTCCTAACAGGAAGGGAGAAGAGAGAGGGAAGTGGAGATATGGAAAACAGAAAATAAATTTTATTAAAAAGAAAAGAGGTTTCACTCTGAATACAAGTTAAATCATACAATTATTTCAGGCAGAATGCAGCATGTAGACTTCTTTTTGGCACAATTCCAGACAAGCACTAACTAGCTCTGGGCATCGATCTTGTCCATTTATTATTACTTGCAACACACGAATGCAGGGGATTATAGCTGTGAATCGTTACTGGAGATGATAGCATTGCACATAGATGCTGCTTTCCCAGAACACAATGTTTGGAAAGAATTGGCAGGATGCTTTCTGAAGGTTTTCTATTCCGAGGAAGATCGCTTGTCCGTCTGTCAAAACCAAATTGAGGATGGTGGTGGAAAAAGGCTTCAGGGTTCTGCGTGCCGCACTGCAATCAGGAAGTCGTCTATGGATGGAAAAACAGGCAGACTGTGGAAGCTGCGCTGCCGTTGGTGGACAACACGCCACTTCAACGCTGGCATTCTTGCATCTGAAGTTACAGCAGGTACTTGCCTTATGTTTTTTATTTTTATGAAGCTCATGTAGGAGATGGGTTTATATGGATAGTTATAGCATGCCAATCCACACATTGTACCCAGATTAATGTGTGTATAATATAAATATGTAGTTTTTGTACATGGAAGTGCATTGGAAATGATAGGTAACATGGAATGTTACTACACAATGAGTTTTTTGTGCCATTTCTTATTATTTTGAGAATGTCGAATGTTTGACGATGTGATTTTTGTAGAAATGAGTTTTTTTTTTCAGCAATTGTGATGGAGCTCATGGTGGCTAATATGACGAAGATATTATAGAACTGTCACTGACGTAATATTATAAATTTTTAGTTTTTTAGTTTTTTGAGTTTTTTTTTTGTAAAAAAAATAAACAATCAAATTTTTTGTTCTCTTTACCACAAAAAAAATGATGCATTTATTATTATTTAGTTTATTATTTATGTATTTTTGATGTGAATTCTTGATTTATGAGATATATTAATTATTTTTATTTATTATACAAGGGTATCAGATATATTAATTATTATTATTTTTGTTTTGTTATTCAAAATGGTATTATAGTGATGTTTGAATTATCAGGGAGAGAGCATGTATTGTACTAGCACTATACGCATATATGTGTAATGTTAGAAAAAAAATCTCTTTGTGCTAAGTAGGCATCCGCAAGTGCACAAAACATGCATAGTGTGCATTCATTGCACCCAGTAAACAAGCATGGGTGCATCATGGTGTGCTTGATGATATGCATGGTGGTTGGCACCATGGAGTGAGCCAAAAATCTTAATTGGGATTTTCTTTTTGACATAAGTAAAAAAATTATGGAAATAAAAGATTCACCTCTAATTCAGTTTGACATAAATTAGGCTTTTTATATCTTTATTTTTTGAAGAAATTATTATGGATTATCATCGTAAGGATAAATAGAGGAAATATTAGTTTCATGTACTCATTGCATGAGTATAGATCATATCAGAATTATTATTTAGATATTATTTTTTTTGTGGAAGCAGCAAATTATTTTTTTTTTCATATATTATTAATTATTTCACTCATATTCTTACTTTATATTTTTTGATTATTGACATAGCGGCATGTATTCACATAACTAGTAATCATATTATATTTTTGTATATTATTTTTTTTTATTTTAAAAATATTATTGTACCTAATGATTAATATTCAAAATATATTGAATATGATGTTCTTTAACTTGAAATTTTATTACTTTATTATGCCATATTTATATTTGATTGTTCTATTTTTTTTACTGATTTATAAGTTGTTTTTGTAGATAATTCAACTCTAATTTTGTTTTTATTTTTATTGTTCTTTATTTGCATGATTAAGATAATTTTAGCAAATTTTTTTTTTTTGAAATTTAGCAGACTAGATTGTGTTCTCTTTTCAATGAGAAGACATCTCTCTTGATATTTCAATATTTTTGGACTTGTTACTTGAATATTCACAGTTTAGTCATCTATTATTTGTAAAGATGAAAATATTTTATTAGTCTTAAATGTATTTAGATTCTAGAGTATGAGACATGTTTGTTAGAACCTAGAAATATTTATCAGAGCTTACTATTATACATTATAGTTTGATTTGAATAGAAACTTATCTGATCTGATTATTTTTTTTTTCATGACTGCTTGAGATATATATGGATGTATCTCTTTCGGGAAATTTTATATATATATATATAATTTGATTATATACTAGAATTTTTGTATTGAGGTATCTCAACAAAATGCGATAATTGTAATCATAATTTATCTTATTAATATATTTTTTATTGACATATTTTTGACACTTATATTTAGAAAGAGTATTTAAAACTTTTTTAGAAAAATGTGGTTTTAACCATAATTATCTCATAAATTAGATATTCTCTTCTGTTATTTCTTAGTGAATATCCTTTTGTATCCTATATCTTAAAAATATATTATTTAGTTTGTCTTTTATAATTTTTGAATCTACTTATTTTAATTTTGATTGCTCTTTAGTATCTAGGGCCTTGCCATGTTTGGATACTCTAGTACCCAAAGAGGGTACAAGTAATTCTCACAAAAAATTATGAATTTAGATTATGAATTTAGGAAGATTGTGAATTTAGCAAGATTATGAATTTAGATATATACTTGTTGGTAGATATGGTTGGACCATTCATTGTAGATAAAGTTACTAATCGATTTTATTTGAATATGTTGGTGCTCATTATGATATTATACTTATGAAATTATTATCTCTACCAACAAATTCATACTATATTGAACCTTGAGAGAATATTTTGGATAGGGAGATCTCATTTAGAACTATATGATGCGGTAGTTTGCGAGTCTTCACTTGTATATACTCGTGTTGAGTCAACGATTAAGAGACTTAATCACTTAGAATATAGAGTCTATACTAGCAGAGAGAGACATGTCTAACCAGAAGGCACATAAGAGTTGTACTTTGTACATAATATCAGAGATATTGACGTATTTTTGTATTATTTTTCTTGAAAGTACTAGGATATTAAGTCTATTTTTGAAATACTGTCTCGTCTAAGATGATGACAAGACATAATGGAAGAGATGCATACTCTACACTTAAATGAGACTTGATTACTAGTATCACAACCTTTAGACAAGTTTGTTGTTAGTTGCGGATGAATGTTTATTCTAAAGATAGTTCAAGATGTGCAAATAAATTACCTTAATGCGGGACTTATATAAAGGTAATATGCTCAGATATTTTGTGTGAAATACTAGGAGATCTACTCTCGAATGGCCAAGATGATCTTAATGATGCTTATTCTTATTTTTCTCGCAATATCTAATAATTAGATGATATATCAAATAGACGTAAAATAATATATCATTTTATGATCATCTTGAAGAGGAGATATATATGGAGCCATTATTTGAGTTTTGAGAAGTGCAGTAAAGTCTAGTTTCTAGAATAAGGAATGTGTTGTATGATATGAAGTAGTCATAGAGAGCCTAATTTGTGTGGTTTTCACAGTCAATCATCTCACTTGAGTTACACATATATGGTACTGAGTTTTATTTATTTTTTTATAGTAGTTTCGATGAAATAATAATTTTATTGATTGTCAATGCGGTTGATATTTTGATTACAAGATATGATGAACTAAGAATCAACTGATTCAATGAGTTTATTCTGGCATAATGTTAGATGAATGATTTTACAAGACTCAAATATTTTTTTAACATATAGAAAACTTATTTTATGAGGAATATCATTTTGTTACAAAAGAGATACATATTTGATACTCCTTTAAAGATTGACATTTTGGGTTGTGTTCTAGGAGAGATTTCTATTGATCTAGAATTAAATTTATTTTTGATGAGACCTCTCTAGTTAATTCAACTATTTATAAGAGAATCTTAAAAAATATTAACTATTTGAATATGAAAAACATATTGAGAAGTCCTATGATTATGTAGCTAGTTCTTTTAATATTGGCCTTTTGATCTCTCTTTGAAAATGAAACGAGTGTTGTACTTAGTATGCGATTTTAAAGGTTTTGTCGTAATCTCATATTATTTTTTTTTTGTTTTTTTGATTATTTTTTTTGATGACTTTATGATATTCAAATTTTGTTTTGGGGTATTATCTTATCTAAGATAATGCTATGTCATGGTGGTAGAGATGCGTGCTCTCTAATCTAATGGGATTTTAGAACTAGGTTTTTAAGAAAGTTTATTATTGGTTGTGGGCGAGTATTCATTATAAAGAAAAGTCAGGGTGAAAAGTAGATCACTTTAATTCAAGACTTGTAGGGAAGGGATACACTCATATTTGATGTGGACTACTAGAAGATTTATTCTCTAGTTGCTAAAAGTGTCTTAATGCTTATTTTTATTTTTTTTGCAGCAAATAATAGTTGGATGATATATTATTAGTTAGATGTGAAAAAATATAAATTTTCATTGTGATATTGAGGAGATGTATATAGAGTGTAATATAGGTTTTGAAAAATACGGTCAGGTGTGTTTTATAGATTATAAAAGGTGTTGTTCAACCTGAAGTAGTTACCGAAAGCTTGATTTGTGAGATTTTCATATGTTGTCACCTTGTTTGGATTATGCAAATAAATTATTGAGTTTTATTTATTTTTCTGAAAGAGTCTCGATGATATGATAATTTTGTTGATAATCAATATAGATTATACTTTGATTGCAAGAGATAATAAGTTAGAAATCACCAAACTTAAAGAATTTATTCTGACATAGTTTTAGATGAATAGTTTTTGGAGGCTCATATATTTTTTGGTATAGAGAAGATCTTTTCTACAAGGGATATCATCTTGTTATAAATAATATTCTTTATTATGCTTATAGAGATTATTTTTTTACATTGTGCTCTAATAGATATTCTTATTAAGCAATGTGTTGAATTCATTCATGATGGAATATCTTCACATACTAAGGTATGTGAAGAAGTCTTTAGAGTTTGATATTTTTTTTCAATGATCATGGACACATGCAGTTTGCCTTTAGTTGAGTATTTAGATTCAAGTTAGACACTAATATGTACTAAAAGGAGTTTTACGATAAAATTTTTTACTTTTCTTTGAAGCACAATTATCTAATGAAAAAGTGAGACATGCAATTATAGGTATAGAATTCATAGTTATGATGATAATTATTTGTTAGATATTTTGTATATAATATCTATTCAAAGGTATCATATATGCGCTTTTCTCTCTCACTATTATTTATCATAACTGTCAGGCAATAATATATATAATTTTTAATCTAATATTTTATGAGCAGATAAAATATATAGATATAAATTATTTCCTCTTCAGGAATAAGATTTATGATTAAATTATTATTACAACATATATTTAAACAATATAACAACTAGTAAATACTTTCATAAAGGCTTTAATTTTTATTTATTTCTTCCAAGTTTGATATAATGGACTTGTATCTATTAGTTTGATTGAGAGTGTTGTGGTTTTTTTTTTTTTTTATTTAGTATGTTTATTTTCTTTTTTGTATTTTTGATGGAATCACCGAACATAGGTTATCTCAATGTGCTTTTCTATCTATTATATAAGAGTAACTGGTTTATACTCTTTTATATTGTATGTTATTATTATTTTTTTATATTTCACTAGTTTTTACAAAAATAATCAAGTTCAATTGTTTTTTTTTAATACTGCTGATTTTATATTCCATAATTTTGGTATCATAATCTATATTTTTTAGTTTTTATTTTTAATTTAGTTTTAATTTTCTTTTGTGCAGAAATGTGTATTATTATGAGATATAAAGATGATCAAAATCAATGTGAGTTCACATGGGATAACTCTGTGTAAATTAAGGGCAGTTACTTTTTCTCTTTGGGATATCTCAACGAGGATCTAAGTTGTTATCTAAAGACATGAATTTCATATTGAAAGATTCATCTCAAATTGAGATTGATATTGTTAAGTAGATACGTATCGACATGCATTCATAATTATTAGTCCACACATGTCAATCGATTTATCTCATTATATTGGGTTTGTTTGACTCTATTGATACTTGTAAGAGGATTTGACATGACCGTTTCAATATATTTTTTAGGAATATTTTATTTATATGAAGTTATTACTTGGATATTGATGTGCAAATTGATTTATCAGGATTAGACAACTCACTACGTGACTTGTATATAACTATGAGAGAAGATTGTTGGTTTGATACTAGTATTGATAGATCATACAATATTTAAGAGACTCAATGAGCAAGTTTGTTGTATTCTTTACAAGCATTCATTAGGAGAGTGATATATTGGCTCACAGACAAATTTTTAGCGAGAAGATATTTCAGTATTTCCTAGAGATTTATTAGTGAGTGACTTTTGGTAGCTACAACTTTATCTAAATTAAAGAAAATTGGTATGATTAGTCACTGTACTTTTGTATATTCATATCATTGTAGTGATGATAGTGTTGGGAGACCTGACAGAGTTCACCAAAATGATGAATGGTAGTAGTGACTTATTCTTTTTGTGGGAGGTCAGGACCTACCCGAGAAAGATACTAGACATTGCATCTTGAGCTATGCCATAATTTTTAAGGTTTATAAGTTATACAATAAATCACTAAACCTACTTAGATTAATTCTTCTATGATCCTTTTCACTGGATATGTGATTATGACATTTTCTTAGCAGTACTGTAGAATTTGTTCTTTAGGCATCACTAGATCAAATGTGTCTATATGTATTGTACTTTCTGCTTACCATCTTACTCCAAACTATTGGATATGAGATTCAATATTAATGTTGGTCATTTTCTTTTGATATGTATTTTATATGTATCATATCTTTATTATAATTTATTTTTTGTTAGTTATTTTACGAAGCAACAAGGTTGATGTATTGTTTTCTCATCTTCAGATATTTTGACTTGACAGATGATTTTATCTTTAATGTGTTTGTCTATTATTGATTTACTAATACTTCACTCTTGACTGAGATATCTTTCACTCAAAAAACTATAAGTTTTATTGTCGAGAATCAAGGGAGTGTTGTGTATTGATTGTGTGGTATATTAGTTAGAAAAATATATTAAATCTACTTATCCAATGTGTTAAGAGGGTACAAAGAGTGACTCGTTCCATCTAATTCATTTAGTTGCTTGAGGGTTCTATATGATGATTATGTATGATGATACATTTTATTATTTTTATTAATAATTATACTTGATTTACATTGTTATTAATATTTAATTAAATATCTCATTTTTTTATTTGTATGCAATTTTATGAAAACTAAAGATTCTGTTTTGATATGATTAAAGATCTCATTTTTTTTATTTCTAATTAATTTTTTTATTCTTCTGAGCACATAATGGTTCATCACACATTATGTGCTAATACTCGTGCACATAATGGGGTAGTTTAGAAGGCGAACTAATATTTGATTAAGATAACTTGGACATTATTACTTAAATGAGTGTGTCTAGATATTTATAGAGACGCAATATTAATTACCAACTTCCTAATCAATCTGGTGCAGTCTTCTTTTCTTTCAGGACATATCCCATTCTAGCTTGTATGCCACAGTGACATATCCTTTCATTTAATATCTTAATATATTTTAGTATATTTCATATATATTCTAATGAGTTAGAAATTATTTTTAATTTGGCTTGCATAATAATATTTTATTATGTGACACATACATAATATGAAAAATCTCTTATAAGAGATTGTTTCTAATGGTTTTTATAAACATACTTATATCAATACTATTAATTGATGTGTTATCAAAAGTTATACTAAATATTTTATTTTATATATTATATTTCCTAAATATTCTCAATAAATACTTATATATGACATAGTTATCATGAGGATAGAGGATCACATGAAATTATAGTTTTTTTTTAAATTTTATAGGAGAGAGATCCAATGGCCTTTGGAAGAAATGTAATGACTTCATGTTTAATTAAAAAATTATATTTTCTAACCATTTTTTGGACATGACGCCGACAACTCGTAGTCATGCCAGAAGGTAGTCCCTTGTTACAAAGAGTTGCAAATTTTAAATGGGGCACGTGCAGTCACATGCCCTATTAATAAATATCATTTTAAAATGGCACATGAATGCATGCACCTTTTTAATTAACATGTCGGCATTGCAGCATGCATGTCAGACATGTGTCATGCATGTTCATGTTGGTCGTGCTAAAGGCGCGTTGACCATGCTTGGCACCACATGATGTCCATCCTGCACAATCCTATCATGGCACAAGCAGTGCCACGAACAAGCACAAGGTAAGGTCTAGGCATATCTCTGGATTGTGTCATGTCGTGCCAAACACAACAATTCATGATTCTTCTTCAACACAGATACATATTGAGTTGGAAACTAGGATACTTGATTATCCTGGACTTGGAGTTTATATTTGGAGAAGTTACCCAAACTACTCAAATCAAAAATAAGTCTATCAAGGAGATAAATGATCCTTCAAACATCTCTGCTGATCTTGACCTTTCAATCTACATCTGGAAGGGACAAATGAGCAACACTCAACACTTTTTTTTTTTGGTTTTCTTATACTCATATTATTCTTTATTTATTTATTTATTTATTATTTTTGATGATATTAGAATATCTAAGTTTTTTTTAAATATTATCTCATCTAGCATGACTCTGTTATATTGAAAGAGATGTATGTCTTTCATTCTAATGAAACTTAGGAACCAATACCATAACTTTAGGGTTAATCTATTGTAGAGGTGTCAGCCGGCCCGGCCCAGAACGCGGCACGACACGAAAAAATCCCGTGCCTTGGCAAGGCACGAGCCGTGCCGTGCCTTGGCAAGGCACGAGCCGTGCCGTGCCTGACCCGGCACGGTTCGGTGCCCGTGGCATGACACATCGGCACGGGTTCCCCCCTTGTCTCACTCGCTTTGCCCCTCCCGCAAAAATGACCGCAGGGCGGGTTTGATTGGACCCGACCTGCGGTCCCCCGAGCCGACCAAATCCCCCCCACCCCACGGGCAAAAAATAAAAAATTATAAAAAATTTTAATTTTCAGCCATTGGATCTCGCCTCCAACGGCTAGGGGGCAGAATCCAACGGCCCTCATGATTTTGCCCCCTAAAAAATAAAAAAAAATGACTTAAAAAATATTTTATTTTTCACCCCCTCTCTATAACATTTATGTTTTTCATAAATATTTTTTCTCTCAAATCTCATATTTTCTCTCTCAAAACTCTTGCTCATCTTTTTCGGGATTTGGTTTGGATTTTCGGGAATCTCAACTTGAGTTTTGAATTTTGAGCTTGACTGTGGTATATCGTGCACGTGATCGACTTCACTGCTTTTACCGGGTAATTTATTTTAAGTTTTTCTCTCTCTCTAGTTTCTCTCTCTAGACTAAAAATAGAAAATTTTAAAATTAGTCATCTAGTCTCTAAATAACTATACTGAGTAATAAAAATCCTAAAAAAATGACAAATATTAATGAAACATATTTAAATTTAGAAAATGAAAATATTACACAGAGGTCTGAGACTGCTGAAACTTTAGTTTCTCCAGTCGTCTCAACCCAAACTTCTAAAAAATAAAAAACTAGGACTTCTGTAGTTTGGACTTATTTTAATATAAAAAATTAAAAAATATTAGGGGTGAAGAAGAAGAAAAGATAGTACAAATATTGTATGAGACTTTTAATATGTAAGAGTTCGTTTGGGACTGGGCACCTTAAGAGGCATGCCAAATTATGCACCAAAAAATATGTTCTATTAGATTCTAGGCAAACTTAACTTGGCACTGTATTTTTTGAGACTGGATCAAGTTCAGTCTCAAAGTGTACTCCCTTCATATACTCTAGCGAGTTGGGTAGGGACGGCATGACCAGACTTATCACATTGATGGGTCTTCCGATCAGATTTTCGGAAGATCCAAGGGTTGTGTACATCATGCATATATATTTTTAGCCTGCTTATCATAGGATTCCTAGGTCCACATCTAGGAATGACATACTAAAATATATAAGTTAGAAAAACGAAAAATAATTAATGAATTAATGGCATATAGTGGAGTGATGTCCGTGACGTCCGATATCTGGACAAGTTACGATGATTCATCTTATGCATGTCTCACCTGTCATTATGTCGATTCTAAATGTACTATGAATATAAAAATTTTAGGATTCTCTGAGATTCTACATCCTCATGATTGTCCGGTCATTTTTGAGTGTATGATGAAAATCTTTAGGGAATATAAAATTCAAAATAAAATTTTTAGTATCACATTCGATAACGCATCTAATAATGGAGTATCGATTAACATGTTTGTTAGGAATATTAGAGACATACCATTATGAGAGAATTTTCATGTCAGATACATGTGTCACATGATTAACCTGATTGTTCAAGTGGGTATAAAAGTGTGTTCCCATGCGTTGGATAATATACGTAATGTACTAAAATATATTCGTACTCCTCGCAGACAACAAGAGTTTGGTAGTCTCTATTTGTCTGCGAATCTTAATAAGAAGAAATTCCAATCGGATGTGAGACATCGTTGGAATTACACGTACATGATGTTAGAATTATGTGTTGGATACGAACATGTGATATCCGACTACGTCAATAGTAAGAGCGACGAACTTATTATTGACGACACTGACTGGGCTTCAGGAATTTTATTTATGAAATTCCTGAAGATTTTTTATGTCACGACGAACATGTGTTCATCGGTTTATACGCTCACATCTTGCATTGCACTTTGGTGCAAATGCAAAATTAGTAGCATGTTTAGGTAGTATCGAGCTGACCCGACACTTCGCAATATGGTTGCAGAGATGGAAACCAAGTACTTAAAGTACTGGTCTACCGTTTCATCTCTTTATTGCCTCGCTGCATGCATGGACCCTAGGGTTAAGGTGGAAGGGGTAGAAAACACCTTATCTTATATTTCCTCATGCATGAACCTGGAAGAGCCACCTGAAGGGTTCATTCATAAAAAGTTGACTGACATGTTAACATACTACGATATTAGGTATGGTTGTGATAGTAGTGAGACTGTGATTACGAACATGGATACATTGTTCGGAGATGATGATTTTTCCATTCTGCTAGCGAGGGGGAAGTGTAGGGGTGGATCATCATATAGGAGCGAGCTTTCTCGGTACTTTGATACCGATTACTGCTCAATCCTATCACATTCTGATACTATGAATTTTGATATATTACAGTGGTGTAAATCATATGAGTCAACATTTTCCGTGCTATCTAGGATGACACGGGATCTACTGACTCCTCCGGTGTCGAGCGTAGCATTGAAGTCTACCTTTTCTGTTGCAGTGAACGTGATTTCGAATAGGAGATCGAGATTACGTCCAAATATTGTTGAGGCCTTGGCTTGTTTCAAGGATTGGGAGGATTCAAGGTTTAACATCCCTGATCGTGCTCGAGCTGGGACTGAGACATTGACTGCAACCGGATCCACAGCGATAACGGACGAGTTGATTACTGATAATGATCATCCATATGATACTGATCTTGATATTGCGGCTGATGATGCTCATCATATGCTGATTGACGATTATGATGATCTACTATTTTTTGATTTCAATGTTTTGTTTTTTATTGATTGTACGCTTTATTTATATGTAACGTTGAAACTTTAATTTGTTTGGTTCGGACTTTCGGTATATAATGGCTGATTGGTTATTTTTCATTTGGTTTGACTTATGTTTTTTTTACTTTTTAATTTTTTGTAACATAATTTATTGATTTATTTATTTTTTTTATTTTAATTTTTCTTTTAAAAATTTATAACTCTATTATATAATTCTAATAAATTTTAAACTAATTTTATATTACATTATAAAAAAAATTTTAACTTTATAATTTTAATAAATTTTAATAATTTTCATATTATAAATATGTAATATTATACATTATCTATAATTATATATATAATTTAATAATTTATATAATTAAAATAAAAATTTAAACAATAAAGTATAAAAATTTTTTTTTTTACCTGGCCCGAGCAGGCCCAACACGACACTACACGACACGGCCCGCCGTGTTGGCGGGCCGTGCAGGCCTAACTTTTTTAAACCATGCCCGGCCAGGCACAACACGGTACAGTAACCGTGTCGAGCCTGGGCCAGCACGAAACCACGCTCGTGCTCAAAAAAAATAGGCCGGGCCGGCCTTGCCCTACCCGTTTGACACCTCTAATCTATTGTCGATTGTAATGAGAGTTCACTATAAAAACTTGTCCATATGAAAATGTGTATTAGCATAAGTCAAGTTTTCTAGTGAGGAGATTCACTCAAAACATTTAGTATGGATTACCAAAATATGTTTCTCCAATGGTGAAGATAATCTCATCTTGGATTTTTATCTCTTGCATAATCTCATAGTTGGATGATATACCAACCAGACGTGAAGAATATTTTTTTTCATGCTAATCTTGAGTAGGAGTTGTAAATGAAAAAGTCACTCTAGTATTTGTAGTATAGTAAGATATAGTTTATAAATTATAGGTGTTTAAGGCAAGAATTAATTATTAAAATCTCATGCCTAATTTGTGGAAGGTGTATATGTAGTAGAGGTCTCAATTGGGTTGGATGACCTAGGCATGACTCACGACACGCATGATTCAACTGTGCCTGGTATGGTACTACACGGTTAAGCTGTGACTAGTCCGGCATGACACGATCCTGCATCGTGACCAAACATTGGCGGAGTGGGATTGTGTTGACCCATGGCACGGCTCATGTGAGACGTGCCTCATGCCAGACCAGGTATGATCCACTTGCTTGGCTTGGTGGCATGGTTTATTAGTCTATTGACCTGAGACCGCCTATGATCGATTCATGGGTCGCACAATGGGGCATTTTAAAAAAAAAAATAGCCACGTGAGCTAGATACTGCTTATGTGGTTGGTCGCAATTGGGCGGTCAAGGGCTTTCCCTATTTAGTCCATTGCATTTTCATGCAATGAGCTCATATAAGGACATCAATAGGGTGTTCCTGTCAATGTTTCTATCGGCCCAAATAGTTATAAAAAAATTATTATATATTTAGTATTATAGTAGTCATCATATTACTTCCTACGACTACTATGGTTAGAATTCAATGCCTGTCTTGATTTTGACCTATTTTAAATTAAAAAAAATCAAAAAAAAAATACAAAAATTTTATAATAATATTGAATTATATTTTTCTCTATAAATAGAGAAGAAAAAATTTAGAATTTTTATTTTAAATTTCTTCTTGTCTTTCTCTAATTATTTTTCTTCTTTATCTTTCATCTGTACATTTAATTTGAAATTTTAATATTAGATATATATATATCTAAATTATGGTCTATGATTATGTTTATGCTTACTGGATAGGCAGTGGTGTGGGTGTGCCTGCGCAACACTATAACTTGCCTCGAGCCTAGAATTTACAATAAAATGGTATGTAGTATAATATTAATTTTTTTATTATATTTTGTGTTTTATTTTTTTACTTTCATAATTTATTTAAAAAATAAAAATAGTTAAAAAATATCGTATAATGAACATATTTAAAATGAATATGATATTGATATCGATATAAATAACAATGATAACCCTATCAAAATGTCTGAGATCAAAATTATGTTTTTTTATAATAGACTCTATCTAAATTTATTTCACCTAAAAAATAAAAAATTAAGCAAATATTAGTATTATGGATGTATTTTAAAATAATAAAAATTAAAAATTCTAAGGGTATCAATAAAAAATTGGTAAAATATATAAATTATCAAAAGAGAGATATATATATATATATATGTGTGTGTGTGTGTGTGTATGTTTGTGTGTGTAGGTAGGAGTGTGTGTGGGCCAATACACCTAAATAGGCATATTGATCAATCAATCAACAATATATTATATTAGATCCGAGATATTTAATTTTGCAGTGGATTCTTTTAAGTTGAATTTAATTCAGCTTCATTAATGCCTTTCATATATGATAAATATTTTGGAAGGAAAGACATGATCAAACTGATTACTATAATGAGAGTCTCGATTATATTTTCAAAGGATCATAGGGTAGTCAATTTTATTTAAACTTCTAGTCTGCTTATTGTAAGATTCTTAGATCCAAGTATAGGAATGACATAATAAAATACTATAAGTTAAAAAAATAATTAATAATTAATAAATTTAGAAAATTTAGTGGAGTGATGTTCATGACGTCCGATATTTGAACTAATCATGATAATAAATCATTTGCATGTTTCATCATTAACTATGTAAACTCTAAATGGAAACTTAATAAATAAAATTTAGGATTTTTTGAGATTCTTTATTCCCATGATGACCCTGTCATATATGATTGTATGATATAGATATTTAGGGAATATAAAATTCAAAATAAAATATTTATTATCATTTTAATAATATTTCTAATAATGGAGTAATTATTAGTATATTTATTATGACTATTAAAGATGATTCATTAAGTTAAATATTTTATGTTAGGTATATGTGTCACATTATTAACCTGATAGTACAAGTGAAAATAAAAATTATTTTTTCTATATTAAAAAAATTATGAAATTTATTAAAATATCTCATGATTTCTAACATATAATTTGAGAGTAATAGCCTATGTTTGTCAATAGGACAAAAAATTAAAAATGAATGTGAAATACTTATTAGAATTATGCCTACCTTATGTTGAAGTCTTGTATTGACTACTAATACATGATATTTAATTATGTTAATAGTAAGAATGACAAATTTATTATTGAGACCAAGATGCATAAATTTTATTTATAAAAAATTTGAAGATTTTCTATGACATGATGAATAATATTTATTTATATATACTTCTACCACTTGTATTATTCTTTTAAGTATATGTATTATTAATAACATATTTAATAAGTATAAAGGTCACTTTGCATTTAGTATCATGATTGTTAAAATTGAAACTAAGTATTTAAAATATCGGTCATCCATTTTAATTTTATATTGTCTGGCTGTCTGTTTAGATCTTATGATTAAGGTAAAAAGAGTTGAAAATATATATCGACATGTATAAATTAGGTACACCAACTTGAAGGGTTCATTTATAAAAAAAATAATTAACTTATTTTTATATTATGACACTAGGTATAGTAATTGTAATCATGCTTCAAGAACAAACATTGACATCATATTTAGAGATGCGTTCAGTTAGTCAAAGGTAAATGACGAGATTGTTAATCGAATAAGAGTGAGCTATCTTGCTATTTAGTTATTAAGTACTATCCTATACTATCACATAATAATAATAAGAATTTATATATTTTACTATGATTGAAATCATATAAATATACTTCTCTCGTATTATCTAAGATGACACGCGATTTATCGACCCCTTTAATGTCTAGTATATCGTTGATATTTATTTTTTCCGTAATAGTCAATATCATTTTAGATTGAATATTAAAATTATGACCAGATATCATAAAGATACTTGCATGCTTGTAAGACTGAAAAGATTTGAGATTGGATATTCAAGACAATACAAGAGATAATGACACATGATGATTCAAATATATTCATGATGATGATAATTTACATGTGATACTTATATTGTGTTATAGCGTTAATGATTATTTATTTTTGCAATTTTTTATTTAATTATGATTTATGCATTATTGATGTATTGAATATTTGATTATAGTTCTTATCATTTTTATTTTTTATTCTTTTTACAATATGATTTACATATTATTTATATTATGCATTTATATTTGTTTCATTAATATTTTTATTAAAATTAAATAAGATTTTTAATCTTTTATTTGAGCAGAACGAAACAGAATATCATGTCACTATTGCATCATCACAATTTAAAATTTAAATTTATATTAAAATTTAAAAATAATGCCTAACTACCCAACCCTAGGCTCCCCAAAAGGCCAAAAAAGAATTGATATGTGCTAGCACAAATCAGCTCGAACAATATGGCTCACTTTAAACCTGACATAACCTTGCAATTTGTGGGCCAATCGTGACATGCGGGGCCACTGGTATTGTTCATGGGCCATGTCGGGCACGACACTATCAACCTTCCATTTCCTACTCGATATGACATCGTGGCATCTTCATGCTACATTGTCATGGGTCCTGCTGGCACTATACCACATGTTTTACACCTATAATATGGAGTAGCCATTTGAGTATCAAGTAATACGTGTAGATATAATTTGTATATTATGGAAGATATTTTATAACATGAATTCATCACATAGAGCTTGATGTGCATGGTTTTCATAGACAGTCACATCTTTTGGCTTATGAGAGATGACTTGTTCAAGATATCCAAAATAATGAGTTTTTTTATGCATAATTTAGGTGAATGACTTTGGGGGACTTACGTAATTTTTACGTATAGAGGTTAATTATTCTATGAGTTATATTATTTTCTCACAAAGCATATATATAGTAAATATAGACTAAATATAACATATATAGTAAATATTTATTTTATTTTAATAAAAATATTGACTTTATTTTTAATGCGACCTATCTGATTAATTTTACTATTTATAAAAGAATAATAATGAAAATTAATTATTTGATTATGATTAGACTAAATATAACATATATAGTAAATATAGCTAGTCATTTACTCGATTCTCATCGGCATAACCACTTTGAACTAACTCTTTCATATTGGGAGATACAAAAAAATCTTTAGGACCTGCAATCTATTTTAAGGATGATGGGTACTTGCGGTTGATTGAATATTTAAATATGATTTGGCCACCACCAGGATGTATCGAGAGGAGGATTATGATGAACATTTGTATTTTTTTTATAAGTAATTTAATCTCATAGAGAAGTAAAAGATAAATAATTATTTCAAGATATAATATAAAAATTGAATTTAAATCAATAATAATAGTTATTTGCAAAATATTTTGTATGTGTCACATACTCGAAGAAATCATATATTTATTTTCTTTTAGAATTATTCTTTATTGTGATAGTCAGGTAGTCATGCATATAATTTTAAATTTGATATTTCAAGAGCGAACAAAATACATATAATTGAAATGCTTCTTTCCTATGGAAAAGTTCATGATAAGATTATTGGTATAACATACTTTCACACATCACAAGAGCCAACAAACATCTTCACAACGATTTTGAAGTGGTCCAAACTTATTATATTGTAAACTTTCTACATACAATTTTGTTGAGAGGTGTTATAGTTTTTAGTTTTATTTTGGTTTTCCTTTTTATTATTATGTTGATGTGAGTATCTAACTTGTGGATTATCTCAATCATATTTGTTAATTTTCTTTTCAAGATTATTATATTTGAGTCTCTATGGGTACCAGAATATAAAGTATCTCATAAGTAACCGTCATTATTGCTTTGAACTTTATCTCTATAATGTATCTTTAATTAATTGTATATTATTTTTTCAAGAGATAGAGTTGTCTTCAATAAAATAATAAATTATGTCATATATATTCTCTCGATGCATGATGTTACCTAATTCGAATGTGAATATCTATCTAATTATACATATTTATGATTTCTGAAAGAGATTCTAAGTTTTGGAGACTTGTTCACTTGCCTCAGTATGCGAAAAGCTGCTGCAAGGTGAACATGCAAAAGAGAATTTAAGAAACAAGTAATTATTTTGACCACATATACCAGTTTTATCATATTTAGATAACTAATTTTTTTTTTCTATGATTCTTTTATAAGTAATAGAGGTAAATGGACAAATCATCATATCAGAAGTGAAATAAATGACAAAATGATATCTTTCGTAAAATAATTTTCCTCTATGCTAAGAAATTTTTTTAGTTTCCCAGCATAATTCATTTGAAGTTATGCCTAAATCTATTTCTTGAATTGTGTAATTTCTAATTTATTATCTTTCATAATTAGAATCTCATACATATATAATTAACAAAATTATATTGTCATTAGACTTTTTTTTTAAAAAAAAAATAAATAAAATTCAATAATATTTCTATAATTACCCAAACATAGTAATTGTATGTGAAAATCTTGCAAATTTGGCTTATGGTGAGTATGTGAGGTCGTATAATAGTTTCTATAATTTGTATTATATTTGACTATGCTGCTCAAAATTGAGATATCTGTTTCACATACATCCTTTTAAGATTACTGCGATAAAATACATTTTTATGTCTAAGTGGTGTGCCATCTAATAGTGAGAAGCTATATAACAAAAAAAAATAATTTGTACATAGGTTATCTTGTCTATTGGAGAATAAATATCCTAGTTAGGTGCTTGCATCCTTGAAAAAATTAAAATAAATTGAGAATCACATGCTAAAAGTAAGCTTGAACTGCAATACATCCCCTCAAATTGGTATGTAAAAACTCACAACACAAAATTAGAAGAAAGAAATATGAACTTGAGTCTTTTTATGGCTTTCTTAAAGTTTTTTTAACCCGACGGTTCCTCGAGCTAGATTGGCATCTTGAATAGTCATTAGAGCCATAGGATGAGATCATGACTGTCTCCTCTCTATTCTCAAAGGTGTCGCCCATGAGGATTAAACTTGTGCTCATACAGAAGCATGAGTTCAATATCCCCCACCAGTTATACTAACATATTTGTATCATTGGGTCTTAAAAATGTATACTGACTGATCTACTATTTGAATATATATTATATTAATACTTTCATCTTGAATTTTCTCTCTAAGTAAGAAATAATTTATCATTGTATTTTGGTGTAGTTTGGATAGCCTTTTTTTTTTAATTGCAATTTTCCCTTTCTCATGTGTCTGCAATGTGCCTATTATGCACGATGAGTGTCAAATGTGGGCCTATAGTCCACACGCATGCACCATTACATGAGTGTGCACACATGTACTTTGTTTTTACAATGCACTTCTCTCTCTAGGGAGTCCTACAAGTCTAATATTTACATTCGTAATGAAATAAATAATAAAAAAGTAAACAAAAAATAAATAAAGAATTAAAAAACTATAACAATATTTCTATAGAAAGCAATCTTTTAAGTTTTGCTTAAGTAGAAATCTAATTGGCATATGAAATAATGTCGTATGTATCCAATATGACTATCTGATTATTATAAATATAAATATAATTAATACAATCAGTATAATTAGTCATTTCATAAATTCTTCTTCACAATAAGAGACGACTCAATTGAGATAGCAAGATGAAAACAAAGTAACTTTCTTAATTGTGTATTTTGATGAAATGGCCGCGATCAGGAGATGACCCGAGGGAAATAGAACATTATTACCAGAGTATTTAGCCACTAATTTTGAAAGGAGGGATCTTGACAATTTAAATATTTTTTTTTTGGAATTGAGGTAGGAAGATCAAAACATGGATCTTCTAACCAAAACCGGAATGCTTGGTTGTAATCCAGTAGAGACGATTATGGAAATGAATCATAAGCTCGCAAATCTTCCCGTCCAAGTCTCAACGGACAAGGGATGTTATCAGTGATCAACTGGAAGATTAATCTACTTATCACGCATAAGACCAGATATAACATATACAGTGAGTATATTATGTATGAGCCAATTCATATATGGGTCGAGTGAAGAACATATGGAAACAAAGATCTGCGATGCTCAAAAAATAATAAGAAAAAAAATAAAAATAAAAGACAAAACAAAAAATAAAAAATAAAAAAAAATAAAAAATAAAAAATACAAAACATAAATTATTAAAACTATACAAAAATAAAAAAAAAATTAAATAATAAAAAATAAAAAACATAAAAAGTAAAAAAAAATTAAAAATTTTAAAAATAATTAATATAAAAAATAAAAAAAAATAAAAAAAATAAAAAAAATAAAAAAAATAAAAAAAAATAAAATATATAAAACATATAAATTTTAAAAAATATATAAAAAAACGAAAAAAAAAAACGTTGGAGGAAGGATACACAGATTCTGATTGGGCAGGTGATGGAACAATCAGAAAGTGTTGAATATAAATAATTACAAAGCAGCGTAATTTGTCAAAACACGTGCGATTGCTGTAATTTGTCAAAACGCATGCAGCAGGTGATAGGGAACTTCTCACTTACAAAGCAGCGTGTGCATCTCATATGTACGGGCCAGGGTCGGAGTATGTTATAAAGGCTTTGGCCACTCTTGCAGGAGGAAATAATAAGGATCTGTTTAAGTTCCTACAGCTTCACACGCAGAAGTCCGTCGGACTCTATGAAAGCTTGAGAAATAGGACTCTATGAAAGCTTCATTTCGCATGCTCCTGCCGTTTTTTTTTTTTTTTTTTGTCATTTTTATTTTATTTTATTAATCTTGGCTACCATTCATCATTTCCAGCAATTTATGTAAATATCAAATTAATATTTATGAGAATTAATATTTTATATTAGTGGTCATTTAGTCAAAAAAAATTAATATTTTTTTAATGAAAATAATATTATTCTTTATTTTCATCTTTTCCTTATTTTTATTCATGTTCTTCCTATTATTATTATTATTATTACTATCATTATTATTATTATCTTTCTAATAATTCTTCTTTTTCTTTATATTTTTTAAATTTTCTTTTTTATTTGTTTTTAAATTTTATATTTGTTTATTTTTTATATTATTATTATGTATTATTATTTATATAATTCTTCTTATTTTTCATATTCCTTTTAGTTATTATTATTTTTATTTCTATTCTTTTGTTTTGTTTTGTTTTCTTTTTTTTTTTTTTCATTCTTTTTATTTTGTTTCATATTTTTTCAATTTTTTTTGTTTCATATTTTTTCAATTTTTTTTGTTTCATTTTGTTTAATCTATGTTTCAATTTTTTTTTCATCTTTTCTTTTTATTTTTGTTTGCATTATTTTTTTCATTTTTTTTTCTTATTCTTTGCCTATTTATTTGTCAATTTTTTTTTTCTTATTCTTTGTCTATTTATTTGTCTTTTTATTTTTTCTCTCTCTTGTATATTATGTTATATAACAATTACATTATATGGTATACATTTATTCAATTTATCCCTAATTATTGCAAAACAATGAATGCCAACTCACCTTATTTTTGATGGATGTGTGCATGTGTAGGTTAAAAAACATGTTTTGCTTTTTGTAATAAGAAAAAAAAAACAATATCTTTGTTTTTTTTATCCATATGACACTGCAATGCAACCTCCACTTTATGGGTAGTTAAAAAAAAAAAATCAAAAGAATTGCAAAACAATTCTTTTGTTTGGTAACAAAAGAAAAAAAACATGCCAGTTGCCAGTTTTTTCTTTTTTGCTGCTAACTCTCCGCTTTATCCCATTTTCTTTTTTCATTTCATTTAATGAATTGTTCGGGGCACTTTCTCATCTCACTTTATTTTATTTTATTTTTTTTTTTGAGCACAGGAAATTATATTATGTTATTATTTCACCGTTTTTTTACCTGCAAAAAAAAAAAAAAAACAAAACAAAACAAAAAACAAAAAACAAAAAAAAGTAACAGACAATAGTAATTAAAAAATAAAATACGCAGAATTTTAATGGTAATTGTCTATTTATATTTTAAAATGAAAATAAGGCAAATCAAAATATAAACTAAATAAAATTCTTGTCTACTTAACTCAGTACAATCAACAAAACTCACATTCAACTTTATGTAGTGAGCTACATGCTAACATGCATCATGAAGAAATTAAATTTTGTTAATAACAAAAATTTAATTAATATATCAATGATAATTTTGTTTGTGCATATTTTTTTAAGTACAACTAATTTTGTATCTGATATATCTCATATTCAATGATATTAAAATTTAATATATTTTGAATTTGACCTATTATTGAAGGTCGAATTTTTAGATAAATATATAGAACTTTGACTGTAACATCATATATTATATGTGTTATGTCACACATCTAAAGTTTCAAAGAAATCTTTTCATCCATAATTTAATTTCTATAAACTATAGTAGTTGTCATAAATTAAGCCTTAGTGGTAAATAATAATATGCACTTCTATTGCTAAGATTGACAAAATATTAATTTCTTTTTATTGATTATTACATAATAAAAGGTGAATCTATGTGAATCCAAATTACTAATTATATTGAAATTAATATATTTGATAAGTGCGAGCTCTGACCCACCTAGGCATAAAAATAGTTGAGATGACCCTCGTAGACAGAATAGGGTAGATTTCAGTGCAGCCCAATGATATCAACTAGAGTTTGAGAAGATGATTGACAACATCGATTTAAGCTAGTATAGATCATAACATACATAAGATTATTGACATCTAAGGCATATGAAACACAGCTTATGATTCTTCTTTCCTTAATAGTATTGTAATAGTCTCAGATATTCAACTTCAAATATTTGGTTGAGGAGGTTCAAACTAGTTGAGTCTCTTTCATAAAAATTCTTGTAAAAGTTTTATCAATTATCATTCTTGAGATAACTAAATTTGTATGAAATGTCTATCTTGGATGATGCTTATCTCTAAATATGCTTGGTTGGGCCCAAGTCTATTATTAAAAAAAAAAAAAAAAATCCTAACTTTCTCTTAAACTTATCAATCTATGCCTTATTGTGACCAATGATTATCATGTTATCATTGTATAATACAAGTATAAGTAGATTATCATTTGACTGATGACCGATATATATATAATAGTCATAAAAGATATGTTGAAGATCATGATACTTCATGAATGAATACACTTTTTTTATCACATCCTAAGAGTTTGCTCAAGTTCATATAAGCTCTTTTTTAGTTTGCATAAAAAAACTTTATTTTTATTTTACTATACATTTCTCATGTTATTATTGTAGAGAGTCTCGTGTTCACTAATTGTTAGGATTAACTAATACTTTTGAAGTAGTAACATGTGTTTGGTGTAGCGACATGAATTGTAAATTTGCAATCTGAATGAAAATACAACTTATTTTATATTGTTATGACAAGAAGACTCATGGATTCATATCGTGACCTGAATTGTGAATTTGTGACTTGAAAAAAGTCACAACATGTGTTTAGTATTATGACATGAATTGTAAAGTTGTGACTTAAATAAAGTTGCACCATATCTTGTATTATTATGACTTGAATATTTATGGATGCAAGTCACAATCTTGTTCTTTGATGTTGTGATATAAATGAATGAAGTTGCAACATAGACTTGATGTCACAATCTAGGTCTTAAGTTTAAATAAGTTTTTTTTTTTGTTTTGCTATATAAATGCTTGTTAAATATAAATGTTGAGTGAGAAGGAATACTATCAAAAAGTAAAGTGATCTTTGTCTCTTTCTTTTTGCATGTTCTCTCTTTTTTCCACACTCTCCACTTGTGCATTGTTTGATTTATCTATGAGAGCATGGATGTGCTGAAATTTATGTGATTAAATTGTGGTAAAATTGGATAATTCAAGAGAAACTATCAAAGAAGTGAAAATAAGCTAGCTTGGTGATCAAGGAGCTATCCACTAGAGACATACACTTCCTAGGAGCATATATCTTTCATATTGATGAGAGATGTATGCTCAACGGTGTGTCATGAGGATATATTTTTCATTAACATATGTGTGTCATGTGCTCATGTTACATAACTCCTTATTGACATTGGTTCATCCAATATGGCATGAGTCTTATGATGAAGGAGATTTGATTATGAGAAATAGCTCAACGGTCAAGATGATCATGAGAAGAAAAAGATATATGATGAAACTTTAAAATTCCTTCCAAAGGGTAATGCATATTCCAAATTTGTGCATAAAATTGATTTATATGAGTGTGTGGAGTGATGTTGATGTTTGATTTTACTATGATGACAAATCTTGCAAGATGACTCGAGGAGTAATAGTAATTACTCAAGGAACTAGGTATGAGACCTTGTATAAGCTATTGGAAAGTACCATCACATCAAGACTCTAGAAAAAGGTCGTTCATTTCATAGAAGAAGGAAAGCATGAAGATAAAAATGATCATGGAGAATAGGGTATCCATGGAGAATAATAATTTTGTGTCGTTATTGAGTTTGGAGTCATGACATGAAAACATGATATCATGATTTAGATTAGAGTCATAATATGGAACCATATTGTTGTATTAGAGACTAGGAAACTTTAGTGAGAAGAGTCAATTAAGAAATTAACCACTAGATCAATGACATTTGCAAGGATTACTTGTATGAAAAACTAAAGAAGGTTAACATCTATAACCACTAGATCAATGACATTGTTGGAATTGATTCACAATGATTTATTTGGAGAAAAAAAATGAGAAGTTGGAAATGTCAAGGAGTTCAAACTACTATTAGAGAATCAATTAAGTTCATTGGTTGATTTAAGTTTACTTCATTCAACAAGAAGATTTAAGTTTTACATGGATAATGGTACATATTATTTTTTGATTGATTGATTATGTGCTAAGCATGGTATTTTTAGACATAACATAATCAAGATGATACCACAATAGAATGGAGTGACTAAAAGTTTGAAAAGTTTAATAGAGAAGGCTAGGTGCACGAGGAGCTAAGAAGGTATGGAGCCTAACCTTTGGGCTGAAAAGTTGCCACAATGTGCTACTGCTACTTAAAGAACTATGCTTTTACATCATTAGTGAATGATTAAGTATCATTTGATGTGTTATATGGAAGGGAGCCAAGTGTAGCTCATATTTGAGTTTGTCAGCATTATTAATAGATCCATGTGCCAAAGTAAAAAAAGAATAATCTAAACTTCAAATCAAAGATATATAAGTTCATTGGCTATGAGATATACATCAAATACAACAAGCTTTGGAACCCATAAACAAGAATAATCATCTACAACAAAGATATCATGTTCATGGAGTGCAAGAGTGAAGAAGTCTTAGTAAGTCATTACATAGATAATCTCATCAAAGAAAGTGAGTCCTGATATCTTATAGTCATGACATCTTAAAACATATCATGAGTCCATTCCACTATTGGCACAAATACTTTTGAAGAAGAGGTAAAGCAAACAAACTTGAATTCTCTATTGTATCCCATGTATCCAATGTCACAACTTGAATTATAAATTCATGACTTGAATAAAGTTGTAATCCATTCTATGTTGTTGTATTTGGAGAATTAAGAATTCAAGTCATGATATAAATTGTGAAGTCTTAACTTGGATGAAGTCACAACATGTGTTTAGTCTCTCGACCTAAATTGTGAAGTCACAACTTGAATAGATTTGCAACCTATCTTGTGTGGTTGTGACAATAAGACTTAAGGATTGAGTTGTGACCTTGATCTTTGGCATTACGACATGAATGAATGAAGTTGCAACATGAATTTGATGCCATGACTTAGAAATTAACTTAAAAGAGATTTTTTGTTTTACTATTTAAGCACATGCTAATACAAATGTAAAGTGAGAGTGGATGCTATCAAAAAGTTAAGTGATAATTTCTTCTTTAGTTTTGCATGTTCTCTTTTTTCTTCCTCATGCCTCGTTGATTGTGTATTGTATGCTTTATCTATGATAATTTTATTTTCACTTCCCAAAACTCTAAATCACTATCTAATTCCTAGCATTTGGTGTCAGGGGGATTATGCCATATAACTCAGATTCCTAAATGTGGTATCCAAGTGATTTTCTTGATACCTAAAGCACTAATATTTGGTATCAAAGCCTTAATTGGTATCAATGTGAGGACACAATTATTTAACACCATGGGAGAAAATATCTTATCAAAATTAATTCATTTCTTTTGACTAAACCCCTTTAATACAAATCAAGTCTTATATCTTATATCATCTTTGAGTTTTAGTCTGAAGAATCATTTATTTTATAGAATGTGTTTTTCTTTAGGTAATGATATTCGATCATATGTCTAGTTGATATAAAAATACTATATGGTCATGCATATCTTGAAGTCTTTCTCAAGGAAGATGACCTCTTGAAAAGTCTCAGGCTTGCTAGTATCCATGAGTAATTCATAATTATGAAATCTAGATGATATCTGATGGAGATGTATCATGAAGAAAAATTGAGTCTTACCTAGTTCCATCTATAATATCATTCCTCACCTCTTCAACTAATGTATCATGCAATTCAAGATAATTAAGTGAATCACGTGACTCAAAATCATCAGGTGGCTAGTCAATTCCTCTCAACTTGTTTATCTCTAGAAGGAATTATCACGAAATCTATACAAATAGGAATCTCTAAATTTTTATTCTTTCCCCTACTTGGATAATTTGTATCAACTAATTGATCATTCATAAAATTACATCTCTACTCCGAACATATTTCATGTTATTGAGTCCCACAATTTGTCCTCGAACACCTTGTGTTTGTAGCCAATGAAGATACATTGACACATAATATTATTACATTTTGATCTTTCTTTTTTTGGGATGTGAATGAAAACTTAACAATCTAATACCTCAAATAATCATATGATATATATTTCTATGTTTAGATTTTATTAAAAATATCTCTATTCATGATGGTGGTAAGACACATATTAATTAAATTGACAACCATGCACATGCCTTCTTTCCAAATTTTTTTTGGAAAGGTACATGTGAGTAAACATGCACTAGAATGTTTCCTCAATATTCTAGTTTATCTTTTTCAATCATACTATCTAATTGAGGTATCTTAGCTGACATCTTTTCAAGTCTAATGCTATGTGATATATAATATATTTTAAATTGACCTTTATATTTTCTTCAATTATTAAAGTATTTGGAGATCAATTTCATGCCGGCCTCTTTTAATTATGGTGTGAAAATTTTTAAAGATATCAAAAACTTATCTTTTTTATTTTCAATATAAATACTCATTCCTTTCTATTATAATCATTAATAAATGTCACAAAGTAAAGAGACTCATTAATTGTTCTAGTTTATATTGAGCAGACATCAATATCTAAAGATAACAAATATTTGATTTCTTTGAATGGGAAAGAGAATAAAAATATAAATGTGGCTTATGGTTTTTTCCAGCCATATAATCCATACACTTATGAAGAGAGGATATATGATCGAATCATATGATATTCTTTCAAGCTAGTAGCTGAAGATCCTTCTCACTCTCATGACCAAGTCTTTCATGCTAAATATCAATATCACTCTTTTAATGAACAATATTTATTTGATTTGTAGATACTTTTGCCTATGTGACATATAAAATACTATTTTTCTTTTTCCTCATAGTAACTAGTGAGCCCTTGGTTAGTTTCATCTCAATCAATAAATGACCCATGCATCTTATGTCATCCAGCATACCTATTAACATCATTTTTACATTATTGTTCAATATATAATGGGCATATTTCAACATCAGTTGATATTTAGTTTTCATTGTAGATAAATATCTCTTATACCCAATATTTGTGATGTCTCATTATTACCTATGGTTACTATCCATAATCATCAAATATGTGTGTGGTAAATATACTAAATTAATAGTATTATTATTACTAACTCATGAGCCAAATATGATGTCTCAAAATGTAAAGTGTAATGAAATAAAGCTCATGAGCCAACAAGTTAATCATTCTCTTAAGATAATAATTACATTCCAATGTGACATGAGCACATCTCTCAGGTCTATCTCCACTTACATGCTCTTATCGTAATCTTTTTCAAGAATACTAATCTTTTTTTATATATCTTATCTTGTTACATTGGAAATATTTGATTGTCCATAAGTGAGCTTATCAATATGCAAATAAGTAACTAATCTTCTAAGAGCCTCTTTATAAATACAAGTTGATTCACCAGTTCTTAGAAAAAATTAATGTATGTTGATATTCTATTTTCATCTTTAAACATTAAGTTGACTAAATATTTAATAATTGATATTTTATTTTAATCAAGTCTTTTTTAAAGTATATACTCTAGTTTCTTTCATAATTTTTCTGTCTTCATTTGAAAAAAAAATTTTCTAAAGGGCCACAAATGTAAATATTTTTTTCAATTTTATAGAGTAATATTTCTATCATAGTTATTCTCAATGTCATGATATTTTATTTTAGCAAGTAATCATCTCAATCATGGTCATTCCTAGAGTCATGATATTTTGTTCTAGAGGAGAGTTACTTAAATACGACATTCAATACTATCATGACTTTGATACTCTAAAGAAAATCTAAAGAGACATGAAAAGCATAACTTAAAGCTAGTGTCATAACTTCCAACTAAAAGTATTATATGGATGCCCCCAAAACATTTAATCAAGGCTTAGAGGAAATGTATAAAAAAATGAGAGCGAGAAAATGAATTTTGAGTTACATAGAGTAATATTTCAATTGTAGTTATACTCAACATCATGACATTTTATTTCAAAGAGAAATTATCTTAGTCATGGACATTTCTAGAATTATGACATTTTGTTCTAGAGAGGAGTTATCTTAAAAAAGATATGAGGAGACATGAAAATCACAACTTCAAGCCAATGTCATGGCTTCCAACTAAAAACATTATACGGATATCCCAAAAAATTTAATCAACACTTAGAGAAAATGTAAAAAAAATGAAAATGACGAAATGAAATTTGAGCCAAGAGCTACTAAGAATTTCTTAGTAGCCAAGTGCTACTAATAAATTATACGGATATTCCAACCCTTACTTAGGAGTAAATTAAAGGCGAACACAACAATATTTGATTGAGTTTTAAGTTTTTATACTTAGATTTATGTTTAGGCTTTAATTGGGAACCCATGATTTATACGAGATGTTTCACAATATATTTTTCATAAAATCCTACCTAATGATAGGTAAAATTGAATTCTTGGATTGAGTTATATACTTGTGATGTGATAATATGCTATTATTTGATAATTAATATTTATATTAATGTGTGTTGTGAAATATTGATGGATATGGATACATTATAGAATTAAAATTAATGGTTTTTATTAAATTGATATTTTCTTGCCATACTCGTAAATGTGTTCCATGATATATCTGTTATTATCCACCACAACCAATATGTATTTTTACTTTTTTTCCTAAGTAGGGGGTTGGAATTGCACTGCTTAGGATTTCTTAGTAGCTCTTTTCTCAAAATTCAATTCCTCTCTCATTTTTTACATTTTCTCTGAGTGTTGATTATATATTTTGGCGTATCCATTTGATGCTTTTAGTTGGAATTCATGACAGTGGCTTGAAGTCATGACTTTCATGTCTCTTCAGATCTTCAATAGAGTATAAAAGTCATTATAGAAATAAATTTCATGATTCAAGTAATTCCCCTCTGGAACAAAATGTCATGACTAGAAATGACTGTGATTGAGATATTTTCTCTTAGAAACAAAATGACATGGCATTGAAAATAACTATGATTGAAATATTACTCTATGTAACACAAAGTCATGATATTGGGAATGATGGGGATATTGTTGGATTGTCTCAGGAGCTCATGGTTGCAACACTGAAAAAAGGCTATGAATAGAGTAAATGTTATCTGGAACAAAATGTCATGGCAAATAATAATGTCACAACTCAAAATACTTAATATTTTTACTCTATATCAAAAAAGTCTCAATATTGGAAATTGTTGAGTTAAGAATAAATGTATCAGTGGGGTACTTGTCTAATGCTACTTGAAAATAATGTCATGACTATTAAATTATTTTAGAGATAGTGTATGACTCTAGTATAATGTAATGACCATGAAGACTATGTTGTACAGTTGAAAAATTATATTAATCTAGTAATAAAGTTATGACATAAAAAGATTATTATGGCTGGTAGAGTTATGACTAAGAAAGAAAATCATAACTACTCAATAAGATAATGAACTATGAAATTAAATCATGACATAAGAAATATTATGTCTTTCTATTATTTTTTTTTCTTTCCAAGTCTTTACCTGCAACTCTTATAATTTCCACCAAAATAGATATGATTTTACTAACATTCATTAAAATCCCTCAAAATATAAAGTTATTAAATTCTTTATTATACAAATATAAATATGTGAAAACACTCTAAAAATTATTCTCCAAACTACCTAAAAAGTTAGTATGTAGAGTACTGAACACCTAACCTTGATGACACTCATCCCTAAAATCTATGTGACTAGGCTTAACTCTTTCATAAAAATGACTTTTCCCAGCTCCCCTTAGTTTGTCAATCTATGCTATGTCATGACCAAGGATCAATATGTCATCATAGAGATGTCAAACAGGCTGTGCCATGTTGGCATGACCCATTTTTTGGTAGCCTAGTTGGGCCATTATGTCGTGCTGTGCTAGGCTTGGTACAACTTAATTATGGCCGGCCTGACACAACATGGCCAACTCAAGTCTAGGTAGAGCTGGGTCGGGTCGTACCTAGCCATGCCATGCCATGCTGGGTTAGGCTGGGTCATGCCCAGAGGTTGGTAGCCTAGCCGACTAGTCACCGATTATAGTTTAATGATATTAATTTTTTTAATAAATTTAAAAATTTAAGTTAACCACTAGTAGTTAGGACATTATATTATTTATTTATTTTACATAAATTATAGAAATATAAAATCATGAACACAAATGAAAAAGTTTCATAATCAAAAATATCAAAAAAAATATATCAATCAGTCATCATTCAATCCAATAAAAAAAATAAAATAACACAATGTCACAACAATGCAAAATAAAAATCATCAATCATAATCATACAACATGCAAGCTCAATCACAATGCCAATTGGCATTGCAATTGATCATATCGTGTAAGCATTTGATAGTATCATTAGTAGTAAGCTCAACATCCTCAAAGCCTCACATGTCATCATCTACCAACAACTCATCTACTTATGCTCTAGCATAATCATGGATGCCCAAACTCAAATCCTTCTAAACCTTCATGCATGCTAGTGCCTCAACGATATCTAGATACAGTCTCGATCTCATATCTAAAATAATATTGACTAAAATAAAAAAAAGTATACTCCGATACTATACTCGATATCGATGGAGTCGGTACATCTCGTGTCATCTTAGACAACATGGAATAGGTGGACTCATATCATTTTTACCAAAGTAAAATATTAGGATTCTTATTATCATTATGTGATATGATTGAACAATAATCAGTATCTAAGTACCGAGGTAGCTCGCTCCTATTCAATAGTCTACCTTGTCATTCCCCCATACTAATTGAATGGAGTCAATACTTCAGGTTGGTGTTCCTGGTTCATGCACGTGAATATGTATATCAAAATGTTATCTACTCCTTCCATCTTAACCCTAGGATCCATGCAAAGAGAGATCATAAATAAATGGAATAATAGACCAGTACTTTAAGTATTTAGTTTCCATCTCAATAGATATGTCACTAAATATTAGATTATCTTTAAACTTCCTAAACATACTACTAATGTTGCATATGCACCCGAGTGTAATGCAAGTGGTGATAGTGTAAACTAATGAACTTATGTTCGTCGTATCATAACCAATCTTTAGGAATTTCATAAATAAAATTCTTGTATCTCAGTCTCTATCATCAATAATAAGTTTATCACTTTTACTATTAACATTGTCAGATATCAAGTGTTCATATCCAACACATGACTCCAATATTAGGTAAGTATAATTCCAATGGTATTTTAAATCCATTTGGAATTTATTCTTTTTTAGACCCATAGAAAAATAAAGACTACAAAACTCTTGTTGTCTACTAGGTGTCTGAAGATATTTTACTGTGTTACATATTTTTTCTAAAGAAGATGAAACAACTTTTATCCCCTCTTGTGCTATCAGAGTAATGATGTAACACATACATCTCTAATGATCCTAATAAACATGTTAATGGATATTTTATTTTTAGATGTATTATTAAATATGATACTAAATATTTTATTTTAAATATTATAATCTCAAAAGATTCTCATCATGCACTCACATATGGCAGGGTCATTATGAGGATGAAGAATCTCTGAAAATCTTAAAAATTTTTTTATTATCTATCTAGAATCTACTTAGTTGGCTGTGAGATATGCAAAAGATATATTATCATGACTAGTCCAAATATTGAAAGTCATGAACACCACACCACTATATTGCATAAATTCATTAGTTATTATTTATTTTTTAACATAATTTATTTTAGTATGGCATTATTATATGTAGATATATGAATCCTACAATATCCAGGCTAAATAATAGGCTTGCACGATACTGACTACCCTATGATCTTTCAAAAATCTAATTGGAAGACCCATCGTGGTGATCAATTTGGCCATACCTTCTCTCTCTAACTTGTTCTGGTATATGAAGGGGGTCAACATAGAAGCTGAACTAGATCCAGCCTTAAAGACCCCATTGCTCAGTTGAGTTTGCCTATGATCTAATGCATCATATTTTTTGGTACAATGATCAGCATGCCTTTTTAAGTACCTAATCCCACACACACTCTTATACATATATATTTTATTGCTATACTTGCATTGTGTCGATTCTTCATCTATACTCCTTGCATTTTTATTTTGTATTATGTTAAAGTGAGTCCAAACTATATATATTCTTCTAGTTTATTTAGATATTTGAGTTTTGGTCAAAACCATGGGAGAAAACATGGTTTTGACATCAAACCCTTCCATAAGATTATCATTATTTATATTATCTATGTCTACGTTAATATTTATTTTATTATTATTAAATTTACTATTAGTCATTTCTAATTTTTTTAGTTTATGAATTATATTCTAATTTCTATTTAAAATTAAATGATATTAAAAAAAATTTAAAACTAAATAAAAATAAAATAACAATACCTAGTTGGGTTTATGGAGAGGAGAGAAAAAGGCATAGCCCGCACCCAAATTTTCTGCCCTCCACGTCCATGTTCTTTAAGCTTTATAAAAAAATTCTTAATCTTAAATTATAAATTTTAGCTATAGAAAGAGAGAAAACTGAGATTGAGAGGTGACGAGAGAGAAAGAGAGAGGAGAGCGAGGGAGAGTTGAGAGATTTGAATAAAAAACTCAAAACTCTAGCCTCATTTATATATATTTTTTTATTAAAAAATATACTTTTTTATTAATTTTTTTTTTATTTTTTAATTTTTTTTTAAATTTAAATAGAGTAGAAACTTGACATTCATCGAATCTTCTACTTTAGCTATTGGAAGTGAATCCAATGACATGGATCTTCCAATAATTTTTTTTTTTTTACCATTAGTCGTTGTTATAACGAGAAGCCGAAGCTTCTGGATGGTCATAACAGGTGGGGCATGCATGGTTCAATAGGACCATGCCCGATACCTGGTCAAAGGTTTGGAGCATGATACTCATGCCACTGGACTGTGCCTATGGTTCAGGTACTCAGGCCATGCCTGACTTGGCATGAGGCTCATCACTGCCTAGCCCAGCATGACATGAGCAATGCCTCGAGCTTGCATGACCTAGGCTTGGTTTTGGATCGTGCCATGCCTGGCTAAGCATGGCAAGACCTTCTTTCCCTTTTATAATAAATCCCTTAGGTTGATCCATGTAGAGTCTCATGAAGGTTATTATAAAGAAATATAATATTGATATTGAGTTGACCAATTTCTAAACTTAGAACTACTAAAAAAAATCTTCAAAACTAGAGAACATATCTTGTTAAAATAGATTCCATTTTTTTTGACTAAACTCTTTGGCTACTAATCAAACCTTATATCTTGATTGAAAAAAATTATTTCTAGGTTGTAGTCTAAAAAATCATTTGTTTTTCAAAGCTCATCTCCCTTTAGGCAAGGGTATCAGATCATAAGTCTGATTGATATGAAGTGACTCTATCTCTTCCTACATTATTTTAAGTCATTCATATTTATTCTCAATAGAAATGGCCACCTGAACGATCTGTGAGTTGCCTATAACTATGAGTAATATATAATCATGGAATTTAGTGGTTGTCTAGTAGGGCTTAAATGATCTTTTCAATTTAGACGGAGATATATCTTGATGAACAACTTGGTCCTACTCAATGCTAGCTGGAATATGATCTCATACCTCCTTAATAAGCATATCCTAGTTGGAATATGGTCCTACCCAATCCTATCTCATAAATATTATGTGAATCATGCAGCTCAAAAACATCATATGACTAATCAATTTTTCCCCCTTGTTCATATTGATCCATGGAAGGAACCCGAACCATATCTATGCAAATATAAATCTGTATGAAATTACTCTTCTCTATGCTGGAATGATTATCATCCACTAATTTTTCATCTAACAAATTATATCTCTACTTTGAATAAACTCTTTGGAAATTGAGTTCTATAGTCTATATTGAAACTCCTTATGTTTATAACTAATGAATATGCATGGACATATAATATAATAATGTTTTGATCATTCATCTTTTTGGATGTGAGCGAAGAATTTCTATGAGAACTCTCCAACAAGGATGGTGGAAAGATACATCTTGACTACATCAATAGTTAAACACATAACTTCTCCAAAAATTCATTGGGAAGATGCACACGAAATAACATATACCAGACTTTCTCCCCAATACTCTAGTTTATCATCTTAGTGACTTAGCCATGATGTTTAATTGAGATGGCTTGGCTGATGTCTTTTCATGTCTAATATCATAAGAAATATATTATAGTTGTCATATTGACCTCTATATTATTTTTATTATCAAAAAGTATAATGATTAGTTTCCTATTAGTCTCTCTCTAAACTTTAGCATGAAAATTCTTAAAGATCGGAAAGACCAAATCTTTAGTTTTTAGTATATACGCCCTTAATTTTTTAGAGAGATCATTAATAAATATGATAAAGTAAATGACCCCACTGAGTATTCTACTATACATTGAGTAGATATTGGTATGAATACAATCAAGGATATTTGGACCTTCTCGAGGGTAAAAGAGAATAAAAAAGTGTTCGTAGTGTATTCATAGTGAAATGGTAAGATATTTTTTCTAACTAATGGCAGAAAGTCAATCTCATTCACGTAACCAAGTCTCTTGTACCTAAGACCGATATTATTTTTTTATGAATAATATTTACTTAATCTTTTGACATTGCATGAGTACCATATAAAATATTAATTTTCCTATCCCTCATAATGACTAATTTTCTATTTGTTAAACCCTATCAGCTATCACCTAAATGACTCACATATCTTATGTCATACAATATGCCTAAGGGCATAAGGTTAACATGAATAGAGTAGTTTGTTATGTCTAACTTTATTACTAAAGAGTGACTTCCATAATGTTAAAAGTGAAAGTTAACCAAAAATAAATTATACGAACAAAAATATCACAAATAATGTCTTATATCATTATGTTAGCATCAAAATAATATGATATCAATTTGATGATATTGAGTAAACTAGACACCACATAGGTATCTTAGATCAACCTCCTCATCATAGGTCTTGATATGTGCCGTATTGATACTAGTAACCGTCTTTAATACCACTTGTTTGGTGGCATCAATTTCATAATCCATACTCTAATACTAGTTATTGGGAAAGTCATTCTAGTTAGAGATTATTTTAATAAAATAAAATTGTATGTTTGGCGCATCCTTTTAAAACCAAAACCCAAATGAGATAATATTTTTCTATTTTGAAAATGCTCACTTTTTAATAAAAAATAAAATTCAGTCTGAAATTCATTTTATTAATTAATAAAATCAAGCCTTGATTTTTCAATAACAATCCACATGAAAACAAATTTAGATCTCACCTATTATCCAAAAGAAATGCAAGCTACTACAAGGGACAACAAGAAGAAAGCAAAAAGTATACTAGCTTAGAATACTTTTTGAAGTATATATTTGCTTGTATTCATAATCAACTACACAAAAGCCTATACATGCATAGTTTAGTAGGGTTTTCATGTGTATTCTATAAGCTAACTTGGGTTTCTTGTACCTTTTTATTATTAATAAAATATTTTTTGCAAAAATATGAACAAAATATACTGAAAACCTTCTCAAATGTATTATAAATTTGTCAAGCATAAAATATCAAAATTTACATATTAAACCAAGATAAATTTTGTAGAATATATAATGCTAGACATCAAAAATTAGTAACAATTAAATAAACTTATGTTTTTGGAGAAAATGTCCTAGATATCATTACATGCTATTCTATAGTTTATGAATTCAATATGTTGGCATATTAGCAAAAAATCAACAATTTTCACATAGTTAATTTTAGTTAGCAAATGAGTCTATGTCCAAAATATTTACCAAGAAAAGCACACAAGTTTCAAAAAAAATTCTATAACATTTTAAAAAAGACATTTTTCTTGTTTTTCCTAGGACTAAACCACATGAAAAAGAAAGTCCTTTATAAAATAAAAATTATGTTATCTTGATTTCTATAAGAAGTGGAAAAACAATCCCCTTGTGCTGCTTCTGCAACAAAAAAAAACATGCCAATTTTTTGATTTTAACTCTTCATATGCTTGACATTTTTTATCATTTTATTTGATGAAATGATGGGGGTAGTCTCTCTTTCGTAGATCCTATTTTTTTTTCTTTTTTTTTGATATTTAAACATGGAAATTATTCCATGTTTATGATCAATTGTGCTCTTTGTTTGGTGTTTAATTCTTGTATATTTTGGTGGATGATAATGATATGTATATATAAAAATGAGGTTAATATGTGTTGATTTCATAATTTTTGGTATTTTACAAAATATTGACGAATAATTGTGAAATCAATTTGGAGGTGTTTAGCCAATGAGATAGATTAGCCTCTTATAGTTTTAGCATTCATTCGTAATCAAGACTCTACTTAAATGGTCATGAGAAATTCTTTTATGCTATTACTCTACAAAACTCGTTAGCATAATCTTTCTATTACACAACATATTCTCACCCATATGTGTGAGCTGCATATGTCATAATCTAGTAAGATCAACTTCAGCTTCAGATGCAAGTTCTTCGGATGTGATAGTAGTAGCCCCTATCACCATGGAACCCATTAGTGTGTATAATGTTCTACTCTTCTACTCTTTCAATATGATGTTATCTACTCAGTGAATATTCAATATTCCCTTACCCTCACTAAAGATACATCACTGATCATCCAAAATGCCAAGATAGATCAGATTCATAGTTATTTCTAGAACATGCATTACATCTAATAGGGAGAATATCCAACCATCATATATCCTTAGCCTGATTATGCCGACTCTAACAACTTTACATGGTTGGCTTTTGCCCACAATAGAACGACCAGCTTCTTTCATATCGTATCTAGTGAACTATTCCAAATATGTACTGACGTGAAAGGAAGCATCACTATCTAGGATCTAAGAGTCAAACTTTGCAATAATAGTAGAGGTGACCAACACGAGGTCTTCATCCATGACATCACATGTTATAGTAGTAGTAGGTAGGGAAACAAGCTAAACTAGCTGGTCAGGTCTTATCTCCTTCCTTGGGCATTTAGTTTTCCAGTGCCCTATCTATGTGTAGTAGTGATTTATAGTAGTTGTGAATTACAAATCACCAAGGGGATAACTATGAAAAGACTACCATTAGGAATTGCTCGATGATGATACCTACCTTGTATGTCATTAGGGCACATAGTCATTTAAGAATACTCTAACTTTTGTTCTATGTCCAACATGATACATGTCGAGAGACTTATTGACATCATATGAATTAAATAAAAAACCTTTGGACCTAAGATTGTTTAACAATTTGAGTATCAATTTTCCGAAAAATAGGTTCTTGTATTGTTAAATAACTGATCAGCTTTTGCATTAAGTTTCTTCAACTCCTCTTAGATTTTTTCTATCCCTTCCAAAGATGAGCAGTCTTCATGTTTTATAAACACATCTCTGACTAGTTCTCAAACATCTTGCGACATGAAGAATATTTTTATCTAGACACTCAGAAGACATAGTTTTGTCCCTCAAAATGTGGAATCAAGGTAGAGCCTAGACTATACCTAAAAATATTTGAGGAAGACATTGGGTATAATATCAAATTTGAGACTTTGAGTTGAAATTTGGAGATTGAGGTCACAAATAGTTTTGTGACTTGGATATACTCAGGATCTAACATAATTATTTCATATCTTTTACATATATGTTGTATTCTTTAAGGCACATTATTTTCAACTCAGATCAACAAAAAAAAGAATAATACTTTTGTAAGAATGAACTTCAAGGACCTTGATAGAAACTAGAAAAGGAGAATGAGTGCTATAGAAAGAAGACGGATAAGAAAAATATTTTTAGGCTACTAGATTGTCTACTTGAATATCATATGTTGAAGCTTGAAGATGAATTGCAGAGAGCTTTTGCTCTTCGAAGGAGATGAAGATGAATCAAAAGATGAGAGAGAGAGAGAGAGAGAAGCACAATGCATGTAAGTCAAAAGTTAAAATTTTTGAAAATGAAGAGTTTTCATGCAACATTTTACTATTACTAAATCAATAAAAAAAAGAAATAAATAAAGTAAAAGGACTAAAAAAATGATATTGTCACATGCACACATATGTGTGGGTCCAATCAAAATTTTAAAATGATGTTTAAATTTTTTGATAAATCAACTAATATATCTCTGAAATATTTATAAATATTAATTACTGATATATATGTCAACATCAATATTTTTATCTTTGATTAATTCTCATGTAAAAATATACATTGATATACCTTTAATATATCTAATATATCCACAAAATCCAAATATTAATATAATCGTCAAAACCAATATTTACATCCTTGATCATAATAAATAAAGCTAGGTTGATGCTGAGAAAAGGGCAAATTTGATGTGTGCAACGATTTGATAAGAAAAGTTATTTTTTTTTAAGTTTCATTTCTGGGTTGACTCACCATGATATTTCCTATGCAAACTAAATATTATACAATTTCACAAGGTAGAAGAATAGCTTGGAAAATTATAAAAAATGTTGTATAAGTTTATATTTGATAATTTTTCAAAAAGTTTAGATTTTGAGAAATTATCATAATTTTGCATATCTTTAGATTATTTTTATTTCATTTTCAACTTTTGAGCTATTTATACACTCATATATGTTCTTATTTATAATGTCCTCTTATTGATATCCTTCTAGATTTTTGAATTGTATTTAGTAATTGCAAAATTAACATATTTCTTTCCCATTAAATTTTTTTTTTATTTTTATTATTTTTATATTTTATTCTGTTAATACTATTTATTTATTCTTATTCTATCTTCAAACATAATTCAACCAAACAAAAAACAAATAAACTTTGCATATACTTTAGATTGATTATCTTTTGTTCTCATTATTTTAGGGTAATTATATATCCATATCCACCCTCCTTGATTGTTTCTCCTTATTTAGATCTTAATGTTTAATAAAATAATAATATATTAAATTTTCATTTTTTTTCATTTTAAATTATTTTATATACTTTTAAAATTTTGAATTGCATAATTTCGAAATTAACGTATTATTTCCCATTAATTTTAATTTTTTTATTATTACTAATAATTTATCTTTTATTAACTTAATCCTAATTATTTATTTTTACTTAATCTTAAATATAGTTATCCTTTTCAAAAAAAAAACATATACATGAATTATATATAAAAAAAGTGCAACTTTTTAAAAATAATTGATAATCAAATTATAGATGGTTATGCATAGGGTTGGTAATGAGCCAAGTTGAGTCGAGCCGAGCTTTGAACATTTCGAGCTAAGCTTGTTAATTTGTGAGGGAACTCGAGCCCGAGCCAAGCTTTTGAACGAGCTTAAAATTAGGCTCAAGCTTGGCTTGATCTAAAAAAAAAGTTGGCTTGAGATCCCTAGGCCTATTTTCCATATGAATGAACTTGAACTTAACCTCAAGCTCAAGCCCAATCCTAAGTCTAAGTAGAAGGACCAAAAAAAGAAGATAATGATATGGATGTTTTAAATAATAGCATCCATATCATCAAGTAAATAGGTATTAAGGTTAGAAGATATAATTTTGATGATAATAAAAAAAAATATCTCATAAATAGTATGAACAATATTATGGATGTCCATAAACTTTCAATTAATCTTTCAACTATTGATATTTTTGTGACTCTTATTATTCATATATAAATATGTATTAATTGGCATGGATTAATATGTATTCTTAATTACATTTATTTGTGTATTCATGTATATATTCATTGACAGATTTATATACATATTAATGTATTCATATATTAAACCTTATAAATAAGTAGCCTTTGTATGAGTCAGTATATACTTAAAGAAATAAGAAATCTTTCCCATGTTTTTCTATATCTCTCGCTCTGTTGTCCTTATGTTTCATAATACGTTATCAGCACGAAGTCCTGTTGGATTTTCAAGAGATATATTGAAGGTATATTGGAGTATTATTATGTGAATCTTGCGAAATTGGAATTTATGGCTCTTGATATTACGAGAAAAAAATTTCTTGCCATGGATACTAGATACTGAAATCTATCTAGATGCAAATGATCTTGGAGATATAATTAAAGAAAAGAATACAACATCCATCCAAGAAAAAGCCAAAGCGATGATTATTCTTTGTCATCATCTTCATGAAGGATTGAAAACTAAATGCCTCACAGTAAATGATCCACTTGTTATATTGAACTGTTTGAAGAAAATGTATGAAAATCAAAGAATGAAAATTATCTCAAAAGCTCGCTATGACTGAATGCATTTGAGACTGCAAGATTTTAAATCTGTAAGTGAGCATAACTCTTTAATTCTTAGAATCAATTCTCAATTACAGTAATGTGGAGAAAAAATTATTGCTGAGGATATGCTGGAGAAAATATTCTTAACTTTTCATGCATCCAATGTGCTCCTACAGCAACAATATCATGAAAAAGGCTTTAGTAAATATTCTGAATTGATTTCATGTCTTCTTATGACCGAACAAAATAATGAGCTTTTGATGAAAAATCATGAGGCTCGTCCAATTGGTTCGGCTCCATTCCCTGAAGTGAATGTGACAACATATCACCCTTATAATGGACAAAGTCAAGGCCATGGTCATGGTTGTGGTCATGGTCATAGTCGGGGTCATGGGCGTGGATGAGGATGTGGTCATAATAGTTACAATTATGATCGGCAACCTAAGAATGTGTCAGAATATCAAAAGGGCGAGAATATTGAAAAGGACAATAAAAGTGATAACAATAGTAAAATAGTGATAAATTTATGCTATCGTTGTGGCATGAAAGGCCTTTGGTCACGTACCTATCGTATACCAAAATATTTGGTTGATCTCTACCAAGAATTATTGAAAAAGAAAGATAAAAAAAGTGCTAGTGACAAATTTTGTTTATAAGGATGAGAGTGTTGATCATGACCTTTATGATATGACTCATCTGGATGTTGTTGATTTTTTTATTCAGCCTGAAGCGAATATTGAGCACTTGTCTGGTGATGAAAATCTCCAAAAATAAAATATTTTTCGTTTATATTTATGTATTTGGGTCTACTATTATGAAAATCATCGTACTACTTAATAATGAAAGTTATTTTTGTTGTGTTATTTTATGATTTTCTTATTATATATCTTGTTTCTCATGAAAAATCTGGAAACTCATCTGGTGGGATCCTCAATCGGTGACAATGATTTGTGTCTCGCAGATAATGCATCAATACATACTATACTTAAGGATACAAATATTCTTTTCCTTTTTAATAATGCAAGGATCAGATGTGAATATAATATTAGGTAGTGCAAAATTGATTGAGGGCTCCGGAAGAGCTAATATATTATTACCTGGAGGAACAAAAATTCATATTGATGATGCAATATATTCTACAAAGTCTCATAATATTTTATTGAGTTTTAAAGATATTCGATGAAATGGATATCATATTGATATTATGAATAAAGACAGCACTGAATATTTATATATTACCAATAATATCTCAGGTAAAAAAAATATTTTGGAAAAATTACACTTTTTCCTCTAGTTTGTACTACACAAATATAAGCACAATTGAGACACATGCCATAGTAAACCAGAAGTTTACTAATGAAAATAATTTTATTGTTTGACATAACCGATTGAGACATCCTGGGTCTATAATGATGTGGAGAATCATTAAATATTCAAGTGGACATTCATTAAAAAATCAATAGATTTTTTTGTCCAATGGGTTTTCAAGTGCTACTTGTTCTCAATGGAAGTTAATTAAAAGGCCATCACCAATAAAAATAAGGATAGAATCCCTTGTATTTTTGCAACATATACAAGGTAATATCTGGGTCTATTCGTCCACCATGTGGAATATTTTGATAT
This sequence comes from Sapria himalayana, assembly GCA_029783825.1. Taxonomy (NCBI): domain Eukaryota; kingdom Viridiplantae; phylum Streptophyta; class Magnoliopsida; order Malpighiales; family Rafflesiaceae; genus Sapria; species Sapria himalayana. The sequence continues at coordinate 3,197,714 of JAREIK010002869.1, read as the reverse complement.
TTTATGATTCTGATTTATGCATCAATGAGATGATCACATGTCTATTTGTTATCAACACATAACCAAGTATTTGCTAGATTATTTGCTCAAATAATTTGGTTACAAGCTCATTTTCTAGATTATTGATTAAGTCAATTTGTTTTGACAATACTGGAGAATTTACTTCCAAAGCTTTTAATGATTATTGTATGTTTATAAAAACTACTGCTGAACATCCTGTAACATATGTTCATACACAAAATAGTATTCCAGAATCATTTATTAAATACCTTCAATTGATTGCAAGGCCATTACTAATGAGGACAAAGCTCCCAACTTCTACTTGGGGTCATATTATTTTGCATGCAGCAGCACTGATTCATATTAGACCAATAAATTATCTTGAGTTCTCTCCTTTATAACTATTTTTTGGTCGAGAACCAAATATTTCTCATCTAAGGATTTTGGGCATGGGGTATATGTTCTGATTACTCCACCACAACGCACTAAGATGGATCGCCAAAAAAGATTGTGAATACATGTTGGATATGAATCTCCATCGATAATCAAATATTTAGAGCCATCAACTATAGATTTATTTACGACTCATTTTACTGATTGTCATTTTGATGAATCAGATTTTTTAACTTTAAAGAAAGAAAATAAATAGTTGGAAAAAACTATTAGTTGGAATCAATTATTGTTGTCTCATCTTGACCCTCACACAAAGGAATTTGAACTAGATGTTCAAAAGATTATTTATTTGTAGAATTTAGAAAATCAATTGCCAGATACATTTACTAATCCGAAGAGAGTAACTACATCTTACATACCATCTGCTAATGCTCCAGTTAGAATTGATATCCCTGTAGGATAATCTGTTACTAATGAACCTAAAGCATCAGTGAAACTTGGTCGACCAGTTGGTTCCAAAAATAAAAATCCTTGGTAAAGAAAATGATCAAAGAATCAAGTTGAAGAATTGATGGCTCTAGAAGAGTCCTCAGTTGTAATTCTAGAAGAAATTCAAGTACTTGAAACTTGTGATAATCAAGATATCTCGATAAACTATCATAATTGGCCAAATGTGGAATCAGAATAAAATCAACGCTGATGAAATATTTTCTTATAATGTGGCACTCAACATTATCAATGACAATAAGGACCTTGAGTCAAAGTATATCGAGGAATGTAGACAGAGAGATGATTGGCCAAAATGGAAAGATGCAATTGAAGCAAAATTGAATTCTTTTTCAAAACATAAAGTTTTTAATCCCATTGTATGTACACCTGATGGTGTCAAACCTGTAGGTTACAAATGAGTATTTGTATGAAAATAAGACCTGACAAATAAAGCTGTCAAATATAAGGCACGATTAGTTGCACGAGGATTCTTTCAAAGACCTTGCATTGATTATGAAGAGACGTATTCCCATGTAGTGGATGCAACTACTTTTTGATATTTAATTAGCCTGGTAATACATAAAAAACTTGGTATGCATTTAATGGATGTAGTTATGACTTATTTATATAGACTATTTGATAGTGACATTTACATGAAAATCTCAAAAGATTAAAATTGCCTACAACACATAATTTAGGTCCTCGAGAACTTTACATGATAAAATTATGTATATCTCTATATGGGTTGAAACAATCTGGACGCATGTGGTATAATAATCTTAGTAATTATTTATTGCAAAAAGGGTATAATAATGATTCCCTTTGCCCATGTTTATTTATTAAGAGATCTGGATCCAAGTTTATTATAATTGTAGTTTATTTTGATGGCCTGAATATTATTGGAACTACGAATGAGCTTTCAGAAGCAGTATACAACTTAAAGAAAGAATTTGAGATGAAAAATCTCAGAAAAACAAAACTTTGCCTTGGTTTACAGATTGAACACTTAGAGAATGAAATTTTTGTTCATCAATCAGCTTTATATCAAAAGTGTTGAAATGATTCTATATGGATAATGCCCATCCATTGAGCACTCCAATGGTTATAAGGTCATTAAATGTGAATAAATATCCGTTCTGATCTCGAATGGATGATGAAGAGCTTCTTGGACCTGAAGTACCATATCTTAGTGCTATTGGAGCACTAATGCATCTTGCAAGTCATACACAACTTGATATATCATTTTCTATAAATGTTTAGTAAGATATAGTTCTTGTCCAACATGAAGACATTGGAATGGAGTTAAACATATTGTGAGGTATCATCAAGGTACGATGAATATGAGTCTATATTATCCCAATATACCAAAAACAGAATTAATTGGTTATGTAGATGTGGGATATACGTCTGAGCCTCATAATATTTGATCACAAACGGGCTATTTTTTCACATATGGTGATATATACATTTTATGACATTCTACGAAGCAATCAATTACCATCACATCTTCTAATCATGCAGAGCTCTTAGCAATTCATGAAGTGAGTCAAAAATGTTCTTGGTTAAAATCTATAATATATCATATTCGAGGGCTAAGTGGTTTGTCTTTTAGCAAGGATGTCCTGACGACCTTGCATGAAGATAATGCTGGATGTATTATTCAATTAAAAAATGGGTACATAAAAAGTGATAGAATAAAATATATATCACCAAAATTCTTTTTCATTCATGATCTACAAAAGAAGTGTGATATTGATGTTCAATTAATTCGTTCAACAAATAATCTAGCATATTTATTCACTAAGATTCTACCAACTGCAATATTTGAAATGCTAGTTCATAGCATTGGAATGTGCAGGCTTAGAGATTTAAAGTACTGTTTTATACTGTATTCTTTTTTTCTGCATCATGATTTTGTCCCACTAGGTTTTCATGGTAAGGTTTTAAATGAGATAGTATCATGGATATCAAAGGGGGACTATTATGAATAATATTATGAATGTTCATAAACTATTCATTAATCTCTTGATTATTGATATTCTTGTGACTCTTATTATTCATAGATTAATATGTATTAATTGACATTGATTAATATGTATTTATTTATTGGTACATTTATTTGTGTATTCATATATATATTCATTGACATATTTATATACATATTAATATATTTATGTATTAAACCCTATAAATAGGGTGTCTTTGTATGAGTCAGTATATAATTGAAGGAATAAGAAATCTCTCCCCTGTTTCTCCTATATCTTTCTCTCTCTCTCGTCATTCTAATTCATAATAATAAATAAAATAATAAAGAATGAAAGATAACATAATAAAAATTGAAAAAAAAATAATTTGCTAAAAAGATTGAGATAATGAAAAATAGCAGATCTCAAGTTCAGGCTACGGATAAAATGAATATTAATCTAGATTAAGCAAATGCTACGGATATAATTATAATTCTCAAGTTTTTTATACAACATTAAAAATAACTAAAGCTAAGTTCAGGCTGCTATCTTCTTAATAATGCAAGAGCCAAATAAAATAAATAAATACTAAGACAGATTAAAAATAAGCTAAAAAGTTATCTTTGGTTGAAAACTAAATCGCAATCACACTTCACACCTCACGGTGCTTACACCTCTCGCCTATCGAAGTTTTGTTCAAAAACCTTGTCCGAGAACTTGTATAGAGAATGCTACGGATATGATTTTGATGAGGCCATACCAAAAAAAAAAATAAAAATACCGTTTTAATATATAAAGAAACTAAAACTAAAATCAGAAGGTTAAATTGCATAATAATGCTTCTCAGGGTTATCTATGCTCCTAATGACAATATTGCCAAGGAATTAATATGAAACAAGAAATAAGTATTTGCCTATTTCCTAGACCAATTCTCAAATTTTTTATAACCAAAAATATAGGTAAAGCTAAATTTTGGCCGCTATCTTTGTATACAGCTTTGATGAGGCATGAGCCAGATAAATAAATTCTAACACAATGCAAACATATAGCAATTTGGTTGAAAATTGAAATCCCTATCTTAGCCTACGGTTTTGTCCAACTAAAAAATAAATATAACAAACACAAATATTAAAATTAAAATTTTTAGGCCGAGCCCAATCAATCAAGCTTTGCTCTTTACTAGGTTAGGTCTTATTAACTGACCTCCTTCTGGTCAATTACTCTAGAAGAAAAACTTCAAAGCTGTATACATCACTCCGGGCAGTAAGGTGGCCTATGCATTTTAGGGAGACCAAATTTAGAAATTTACAAGTGAAGATACACAAACTATATGCAACATGCAATTAGAGATTAGTGTTTCTTATTTAACAAAAATAATCAAAAAAATAAAAATTTATATAAACAAACAAGAAAGGATTCCAAAATCAGATTGAAGGACACAAATAAATTATACAAGGTAAGAGTATCAAATATTCCATCATACACAGATCACTGATTATGTCCACAAAATGCAAAGTTTTAAATGAATAGAGTTCTGCTTGATGTTTCCCAGAGAAAAACAAAACCACAATAAAGCCTTAGTTGTGGCTTTGTTTGATTTCATAACAAGAAATAGGAAATGAACATGTAAATATTAAATGACTTGAAAATAATTTATTAAAATAAAATGCAATACTTACTATTTGAAGAAACTAGAGTATCCATGTACTACCTTATTGGACCAGGTGATTGAGAAAAAATGACGAAGCAAATGGGCGCCAACTCATGGTCTACTCAATGACCAAAAGAAAGAAAAAAACAAATAATAAAAAAGGAACTGATGATTTCATTAGTATCTTTGAACTATCAAACAATCCCTATCTTTCTAGGGTAACCCAGTGAACAACAATTCGACATTTTGACTCAATCTCGAGACTTTCTACAAGGAGAGGGATCTACTTTTTCTATAATAGATTTCCTCCTAACTGAATTCTAGTCTTCACTCTGGCAGGTTAGATCTCATAAGAATGCCGGAAGATGATTTGGTAAAAAATACCTAAAGAAAATAAATAAAAATAGCTTACAGATCATCAATGGATCTCTTCCTATGAAGCACCTATGTCGACGAAGAAGGAAGCCGACTGCTAGGTATGGTGCGGTGAGTGATGTCATTTGCCATGGTGTCTTCAAAGTATAGGTAAAATTTGTGAATGTGATTTTTGATTTTCAAATGGGGCAAAAATGGTAAGGAGAGAGAGAGAGAGTGTGTGTGTGAGGGGATTAAGGGAGACATCGAGGGATTTAGGGGCTGCCAACTGATGGTTTTTAACTTTTTATTTTGGATTAAGGAAAACAATAAAAATTATTTTTTAATATACATGTTCGGTTGGGTTCGGGCTCGAAATTTATCCAACTTAAATTAAGACTCAAGCTCGGCTCTTTAGCTAACGAGCCGAGCTTGAGCTGAGCTTTTTTCAAGCTGAACCAAAGCTGAGCCTGAGCCGAGCCCGAGCCGAGCCCGAGCCCGAGCTGAGCTTGAGCCCGAGCCTGAGTAGCTTGGCTCGTTACCAGCCCTAGTTGTGCATGTATAGATTAATTTTTAATATTATTTTTTTAATTAAAATAAATAATTAAATTTTCTCTCCTAATTTGCCTCCTAGTTTTTTAATTACAAACGGAACAATCAATTGGTAGCTACAAAATTCCCCTTAGTGCTGATAGTTATCGATTCTTGGACATGAAACTTACGTCGACGGAGGGCAGCACGCGAATTAATTTCCTCCTTTCCAGTGACCTCGCTTAAAAAAGCAAAAGTGACCGTCGGTCCTTACCGTTCGTTGTCATCTCCATCAAGCCGCTTCCTGGTCGGGATCTCTCATGTATGGCACGTTGATCTCGTGAAACTGGATCCAGATCATCTTTTCGGATAATAGCTTTGCATAAACCCTAGAAATGGCATCGTATAGAGCGGATGACGATTATGATTATCTTTTCAAGGTGGTCCTAATCGGTGATTCCGGAGTCGGGAAATCAAATCTTCTCTCCAGGTTCACCAGAAACGAATTTAGCCTCGAGTCCAAATCCACAATAGGAGTTGAATTCGCGACTCGAAGTATTAAAGTAGATGATAAGATCGTCAAGGCTCAGATTTGGGACACTGCCGGCCAAGAAAGGTTTCACTTCAAATTTCTCGTTTTAAATTGAATCTCGAAATTTATCATCTCTTGATTTCTCAGTGGCATGTTTATGCATGTGAATTGCGGTGTACTTCTCCAAGTTCTATTCCCTTTTTGATTGGTTCATTGACGCGGAATACAGCTCACGCATGGTTTCCCTTTCATTTACTTTTTTCTCTTTTGTGCTCTGCTGATCTAATGTCTTGCAGATTCCTCCATGAAAATGCAAGTGTTTGTTTTAGCGTGATTCAATCTTCCTGCACCTTTTTGTTTGTTCTTCATTTCAAAAGCATCTTAATTAGGTTTCCGTTGCTTTCTATGTTTAAGTTTCAAGAGTATTCATCATCCTATAATATTTGGAAACATTTTCGATTGGGCCTAATATCTTCTCTGAGAAGACATAGCTGGATAATGCTCACACACGGTTTAAAACCCAGATCGTTTGTAATACGCATCCTTTTTTATACATATAGCGATGTGTTTATGCACGCTCGTATGTGGGCATGATAGATCAAAAGGGTAAGTTGAGCTTTTTGGAGTTGGAATTGTTAGGAGGCTCAACGTTCCAATGCATGCATGTAAGATGGCGAAACCGATGGTGGATAATATAGTTTGTTTAATTGCTGCTAAGCTTGCTTGGAACGTTGGAACATGGAATTTGGAACTCGACCTCATCCATCTTTCGTTTGTTTGATGGTGGCATTATGTCCATCAACTGAGTGTCGTGTTGCATGTGTCGATTGTTAACACTTTAGAAACCGCACTAACAGATTTGCTTTCCTGTTGTGTTGTATGTGTCTGGCACAACAAGATATCGGGCAATTACGAGTGCATACTACCGAGGAGCAGTGGGCGCATTGCTAGTTTATGATGTGACACGACACGTCACTTTCGAGAACGTGGAGAGATGGTTGAAGGAGCTACGAGACCACACCGATGACAACATCGTGATCATGCTGGTGGGCAACAAGTCCGATCTGCGCCACCTGCGTGCCGTCAGCACTGAAGACAGCAAATCATTTGCTGAGCGCGAGAACACGTATTTCATGGAAACTTCAGCACTCGAATCATCTAACGTGGAGAACGCCTTCACTGAAGTCCTAACTCAGATATATCGCGTGGTTAGCAAGAAAGCACTTGACGCAGCGGGTGATCCTGCAACCCTGCCCAAGGGACACACTATTAATGTTAAAGACGACGATGTTTCTGCACTTAAGAAAGTTGGCTGCTGCTCGTCTTCTTAATTCGTTCGGCGCCAGAGGGTCTAACTTCTGTTTCTGAGCCCAAACAGGATATGTTTTTTTTTAATGATTCTGACGCTGCAATTCATGTTGTTGATTTTATGTGTCATAGCTTTGGTGGTTTTGGATGTTCTAGTTATTGTGCTTGTCTGTCTGCTTCTTCTCCCTCGTTATTTCAATTGGAAAATTCTTCTTCTTCAAGGTTTACTTTATAACATCAAATCCCATTCCAGATCCAGCCACGATGGGAATTGATAATCTTTTTAGTGGCTAAATTATAATTTTTATAAGAAAGTCTTGGTTTTTTTAAAAAATTATAATATTATGGAATCAAAATAGCTGGTGGTAATATCAAATTATACAGTTTTTGAAATATGATGTTTTAGACGCTTATTTGTTATTCTATATTTTTTTTTTAAAAAAAAAAATTAAAGTCTTGATTTTTAATTCTATGTATTTTTTTTTTATTTTTCGTAAAAGTATAATCTTTTATAACTAATATAATTTAAAATGTGTAAAGGCTTATCTATTTTTGAAAATTTATAATTATATTTATTTTGTAATGACAATAATTTTTATAATTTTGGTAGTATTTTTTATCATATAATATCTTGATTGAACATGAGTTATGTATTAAGGCATTTTTTTATTAATAATAAAAAAAATAGTATTAATAATGCTTATAAATTTATTTAAGCATGATCATATATTTTTCAATCTCACATATTAGAGCAACTCCAATGGTGATTAATAAAAATAGGGTGCCAAATGTCATTTTGCAATCCTAAATAGTATTTTGGCACCCATGAATAGTATTTTTGATCTAATGATAGGTGTCAAAATGAGATCCATTTTAATAATTAAATATTTTTTATTAAAAAGTATAATTAAACTTCGATGGCACTAAGAGTTGTTGAGATGAACAGTAGCCAATCACTATTTTACATCCTCTTATTTTTCTCTCCAAAATTACCAAATATGATATACTAAGACCTTGGATGACATTTTACCACCTCTGATGCCACCTTCATTAGAGCATGTTTTTTTTTTTTGGGTGCTATTTTGGGTCACATTGGAGTTGCTCCCAATGTGCCAAAGGATATCTTTCTTAAAAAGAGAGGTTCTTTTTGATCCATATATACTTTTTTTGCATAATTTATTCTATATCTAATCATAATATATATTATCATATTTATTCTAGAAGCTATCACTTGTATAATCATTTACAAATAGGTCATCTTCTTATCCTTCATTTAGCAATAACATATTTTTAGTTTTTATAGAGTATTAGAGGATTTTTCTACAGACTTCTAGTGCGTCACCATGATTAGACAGATATTTTATTATCATGTTCTTAGTATATAAGATATCAGGTTGAATATACAACACGACATACATTATCGATTCAATAGAAAAATTATATGAAATTTTATTCATGTGGTCCTACTCATCTATATCATTGGATATTAATTCCTGCTTGGGCTTATACCATGATGAGACATTGGCAAAAATCATTTCTTTGAATTTTGGATATTAGATTTTTTCAATACATTATGTGTGTGTGTGTGTGTGTGTGTGTATGTGTATACACTGACTTGTGTTATCCCTAGTTCAATCTTTATAGTTTTTGATATCTAACACATAGGTAACGTCGCTAAGTTTTTCATTGAGAAATAATTTCTTTGCTAAGATATAATTTCTTAGGCAACATAAAGCTATAGAAAAATTATTGTGCTCTCACTAACATTCTCGTAAACATAATGTTAATCTTTTTGTTTATATGAAGCCAAATATTTAAATCATTTCATCAGATCAAAAATTTCAACTTTGAGATGTCTAATTCAATCCATAAATGGATCGTTGAAATTTACATATCTTTGAAGAATTCTAAGGTTGACAAAACCATATGACCATGTCAAGTATATGCCCTCTAGTAAATTTTAATTTAAAAATATTATTATAATATCTATTCATGATATCTCATAATGATAGTATGTAGTTATGCCAAGCATAGTCCTTGTGGGTTTGAGAACAACAAATGGTGAAAAAGTTTCATCTTTGTCAATACTATAAATCAACTTGAAACTTTTTGTAACCAATCGTACTTTAAAGATATGCATCTTGACATTCATATCCATTTTTTTTTGAATTTTACATGTACCCTATAGTTTTTAGATCTTCATGTTGATCAATTAAGTCCTGAACTTAATTATCATACATGATTTGCATCTTAGATTTCATGGATTCTAGTCATTCTTCAGAGTATGGAGTAGATATGGCCTCTTAGTAAGATATGAGCTCATCATGATTGTCAATCACAAGAAACTCACACCTTTCACGATTCTAATGTACCCTACCAAACCTTATTTGACCTTGTATTACTTCCACAGGTTCAATAATATCACACGAGTCCTGTCCAGTTTCCATTATTAGTTTGCTGTTATTTAATCTTTTTTGAAATTATTCAAGTTGAATTTTACTCTCACTAGTCTATTTATATATACATTCTTCTCAAAAAAAATTACTTCGAGCAATAAATACTTTGTTCTAAAATCACTTGAAATTATTTATTTGATATGGCTATTAAATTTGTTAGATATATAATGTTTCACATAAATGTTACAACCTCAAATATTTATAAAATACAAATGAAAGATTTCCCAGCCCATATCCAATTTGGTATCTTTTGAATCCCAACAGATGGAACATGGTTAAGAACGAATATATCAATCACTAGAGCATCCCTCAAAAGAATATTGGAAGATCCATCTAGATCATCATAGATCAAACACCATCTATATTAATGTGTTACATGCTTATTGGGAGATAATTTGATCATCAAATTTTAATGAATGAAATCACAAACAAGGTAAACATGTGAGAAGATAAACTTTGAGTTTTCACTTGTTTGCATAATTTAATTTATATTAATTTTTTTGGTATTGTCTAGTATGAAGTTTGAAATACAATTAAATGTAAAAAGCAAGCCTTCACTTTCACTCGATATAAAAAGACAAATCTGAATGACACAAAATGTTTGATGTTTGAACTCACCAACTCACGTTACACATGCCACGACATTATCAAATCTTTAACACGACACAAAAAAATAGAAAAACCTTTTTAAATGTAATTCCATCAGGGAAAAAAAAAATAAAATAGTTGATCATCATGTTTTTCATATATGAGAGTATGGAATTAATAAATTGCACCTCACCATTAACAAAACCTAATGATTGGTGTCCAATATTCAGACAATTCAATAACTTTCCAAGTATTATATTATTAAGCATATGAATGACTAATTTTAAAATCTCACTCACTTATGCTCATGTTGTATATTTAATTTTGACCTAGACATTTACCAAATTTATTGATTTAAATTATATGATTTGTAGATAACATACACCTAGTGATCACTTCCTATAGTTACCTTGTATACATTTCTAAAAAAAAAAAGATATACGCTCGAAGAAGATCATCAATGTACTCTTATTGTCAATGACAATTTACTTTAATATCTAACATATAGAGTGGATAATTAATATAATATTATGATATTTATCCTTATATATATATATATATATGTTATGAGAGACCTTATGGAGCATATGAATTTGAAAAAAATAATAAAGTAAAAGGAGAAATCTTAGATGTTGCTTTTAGTCTATGGTATTTATATAGCTAATACCTTTTTTAAGAAAAGATAGAAATACTTGGTGATATTCAAAATGATTATATTAGGAATTAAATAGTTTTATTAATTAGGAGAGAGAACATAAAGTATTATGAAAATACTATAAACTAGTCATAATGGATATGTGTCTTAGAATGAACACTCATAGAGAGACTACAGATAAGTATTTGTAAACCAGATGTTGGGATTTTAAATGACAAGAGATGAATATTTTTGGAAAAAAACTAGATGATGATGTTAATTAATCTTTGAATGTAGATATGAATACAATTTGAAATGAAGTGACTAATTATATAAAATATTTCTAAAAATATGTTATGTGTGTTTAAAGAAGTAATTAAGGAGAAATTGTCATGACCTCCCGGCACTTCCACTCAGGAGTTGTGACATTATTAGTTTGATTAGTTAAATTTAATAAGATTTAAAATACTTTAAAATCCCATGTGAGGTGTTTTTGAGTTTTTAATGGAGGGCATTTGTAAATTTAGTTAATTACTCAACCTCAAAATCTCAGTGAAAGCAAGTAAAAAAGTCAAAATCTTTCACATCTAGACATTTTAAATGGATTGAAATCCAGAGAACAAAATGAATAAGCAAAAAGTATCACTGTAACACCCCAAACATTTTTTTAAATGATTTTTTATTCATTGAATTTAATTTTTAGGTGTTTTAAGGTCCATCATGAATTTATAATAATTTTTAGGAATTATTTCTTAATTAAAGGGAATTTTAGGAAAAATATACCCGATAAGGTCAAATTCTGAGCAGTTGACTGAAATAAAATTTTTAAAAATACCCAATGAATGAAATAAATTATGGGAATTTTTTTGAAGAAAATTAAGGTGCAAATATATGTTATAAAAATAAAATTAATGAAACTACATAAATAAAAATAATAATAAAAATATGTGAATAGTGAATTGGGTAGGGAAAAGTCAACAGATTTTGTTGACCAATGCCCAAAGAGATATTTTTAATAATTTCCAGGGCCTTGGAAAAATTTTAAAAAACTCACAGGGACTTAAGTGGAATATTTAATTAATTATTAAAAATATCATGCATCAGAAAATCGCATAGAAAATGAAAGAAAAAAAATTGAAGAACCCTAGGTTCTCTATTCGGCACCGAATTGCTAGGTAAGGAAGAAAATTTTGTAGCAGTAAATTCCCTTTGAAATAACCCGTAATTTTTCATGGTGAGAGACGTCAGAAGGTATATAAAAGCTCCATGGTTTTTAATTTTGGTTTTGCATGGTCTGTATAGGAGAAAATGGGCTAAAATAATGAATGGTTGTTGTTTGGATGGTCAATTAGGAATGTTTGGAATTAATTAATTATTCTAATGTGTATGCCATGTTGTAATTGTATTTTGAATGTATAAAATATGAATTAAAAGGTATGAATTAGGTCTGATATATTTAAAATTTGGGGAAAATGTATTTAGAATGAAATTGATGTGGTAAAGTGGAATTAAGGGTAGAATTGATTGAATGTGAATCTCTGTTTGAAGGTCGACTTTGATAGAATCATAGGAGGACCTAATGGATGGATCTTAGAGAAAATTTGATATCATTGGAAAGATATGAATGTTAGTAAAATTTTTCCACTATCTTTAGGTCTTTTCGACATCTGTAGAGAAAGATATGTGTAATATACTAACTAATACGCAATAAAAAAATGAGTTTAGTGATTAAACATTAGACATAAGAAATTAGTTGTGAAATTGAATATTAAAATAATAATTTTGGGTATTTAGATGTTAAAGACAGAATTTTGAAAGTAAGGAACGTAAAAAAAAAATTTTTTTTTTAAAATTATTTAAAAAGCTCAAGTTAGGCGATTAAATAGAAACGGGTAAATGACAGTAGTGAATAACAAGGTAAGGCTCGTTATTATTTTGACGTTATCTTTATATTTCTTTTTCTTGCATGAATATTAGTATAGCAAACAAAGTTGGAGAAGGCTCACACATTCAGGGTGAATAGCCTGGCTGAGCTTGGACTAATAGAGAGGTGAGTAAATTTATATCACCTTTGAAAAGTATAGCAGTGTTTTCATTATTTGACTTGATCGTAGTAATTGACTATGATTAAGACCCTTATTATTGAGCATTCATTGAATTGAATTTGTCATATGCCACAAATCATGTGTCCAAATGAATATTTATGTTGAGCACGGTCAGCAACTCTTATTGTATTTGGTATTATCTTTGTTGCATGTTGAGTACGGCTAGCTATATTCTTTGATATTGCCATTTTTGTCTCATGCTGAGTTTGGTTAGCTATAACTTGTAATCGTTAATGTCAATTATTGGTAAGAATCAGAGAAAGCCTAACTGATGGAGAGGTCATTAGGCTATGTGCACATGGTACCCATGGTGTGGGAAAAGCTAATGTCTTTCTTGAGAGGTGGTAAAACTCTAGGCGTAGAACTCAACCCATTCTACGAATCTTTGGTTGGAATGTATGGATTCCAATATAAAGTTAAAAAGGAATCTACGGATTCCTAAATGGCAAGCTATATTTCCGTGTGTTTCAAATCTTTAAATCTCATTTGATATTGTTGTTCATATTGATGTTATTTATTGCATAACCTATGTGCGGTGATTGATTGATTGAGCAAAATTATCCTTGTGAGCTGGCATTGAGTATCTAGCCTCACAAGTATAATGATATATTTTTACTCACAGAGTTATCTCACTCCCATTGATTTTTTTTTTCAGGGTTGACAAAGAAAGGAAAATCCAGGCATTTCTAGACCACCTGGATTTTTTTTTTGAAAAATGTAATGAATTATTATTTTGTTTATTTGGTGAATAAGAGTTTAAGTTTCTAGAAGTCTCCATGATGAATTAACTTAATTATTGAGTTAATTATTGAGTGGGATAAATTTTACTTTTGATGAAACCTTATTTGAAGTTTTGATGAGACCGTTGTTGTCATTTTTGTTAGTGGAGACCACAGAGGTCAATAGGATTTATCATTGTTATAGAAACGAATAGATCATGTTGAAAATTTTGGTAGAAATTATGAGACTTAGGCTTGATACGGGTTTTTGTGGCCTTAAGCCTACCCATTCCCTAGTGCCGGTCACAGCCAATAAAAGTGGGATTGTGACAATCACGTTTTAATATTCACGTACAAAAGAAAAGTCAATTATACAAAATGACCCTTATGGCCAAATATGTAACAAAATTTCAAAAAAAAAAACCTCATCTTAATACTCCACCAAAACTCTTGCACATAGATCTCTAAGCTTCAGAATCAGGTTTGATCATTGATATTCCCTTAACATTGGAAAAATAAGGGTGAGCAACAAATTTTTAGTAGAAAAATCTCAAGAAAACATGAAAAAATTTATGTTATAGCTCAATACCCACGTGTTTTTTTCCATATACAATTTAAGTGTCTAAGAATATGTTCTGTAACATCCAAAAATATATTTATACATATACATGGCCATAGAAATTCATAAAGCCATAATGTAAATGGGTGTAAGTTCTCAAAATATTAATTTTTCAATTCTCATCCCATTTTCACAAACATACATAATTTATGTATATAAAACTCTATCAGGCCACAATGAGATATGTTGAGAGAAAAACTAACGTGTTATTTTCAACCTAGCTACCACCCCCATTGGGAAACACATGCACCCACTCCCATGATTCAAAGACATAACAGAGATTAAGAAGTTTTTAGCTCGATAATCACTACATCCACATAGTAGAACACTACCACAAGTGCACAAGGTGGTTCAAGTCATTCTCCCAAGGGTTTATATTATCCCTAACTCTATGGATATTCTTTTAGTTTTAGTCCTTTATGTCCTTCCTAGGACTAATAGTTACCTCAAAACCTTATATCCAAAATGTGTATTTTTCTAAAATTATTTAAATTTCATTCAACATATCATATAGTTCATACAATATAAAATTATTTCTCATATGATTTTAAACATACATATCAGTATACTCTCATTTCAAAATTAGCCAAACATCCATTAATCATTATTTTTTGAACCATTTACACATAACCAAACAATAATGTCTTATTTTTAGAAAAATAATTTTCTTTAAACAAACACTTGGGTAAATGAGTTTCTAAAAATAATTTCTTATTTTTAGAAAAATGTGAAATTTCATATCTTTGTGTCAAATTGTGAGTTTCCATCAATTAATTATATATCTTAGTTAAATAATTTAAATTTCAGAAAAATTATTTTAAATAATCCAAAACAAAAGGTTTATTATCACAAATATAAAACAATACATCAAAAAGCATATATATATATATATATATATATATATATATATATATATATATATATATCTAACAATGCAAAATATGAAATTTCACATGAGTTTCTACGTATTTCCCACCTTAACCAAGCTTCTCCAAGACTTAAGCCTCAAAATCTAGCTTCAATTTGTAAATTCAAAATCCATAACTACAATTCAAACTCAAATAAAAATAAAAGTAAAATAGGGTTGAAAATTTATACTATTTCAAGCCTAACATCAACCCCAACCTTCCTTTATGAGATTACAACCATTCCATGAATGTTTTTAATTGAAACTAAGGGTTTATTGAACTCAATCACTTCATAGAATGAACTTAAACTAAAAAAATCATGAAATTTGTGTTTTATTTTAATGATTTTGGTGAACAATTTAGGAAGAACCGAAGAAATCAGAAGAAGAAGAAGAGAAAAAAGTAAAGTCATAAAATAAAGATAGAAATGAATAAAAAAATGAAAATATTGTGTTATATTTAACTAGTAAAAAGACCAAAATTCCCCTAGGGTTCTAACAGATCTAACTTTCTCTCTAAATAAATCTAGAAAATTAGAATCATTCTTCTCCATTTTTCATTCCTAATCATTTTTAAATAAAAAAAATGAGTTGTTAACGATTCTATCTCTCCCATTTGAATAAACTTTGACAATTTAGAGCAATAGCTAAAATGAAAAAAATTATTTTTTTTGGGTCTCACAGAACCTAACTTATTTTAAAGAAATGCAAAAGAGAAGTAAAGAAGACACTATGAAATTATATATGGAGGAAAAACAATGTGTAGTGAATGAAACTAAATTTAAGGCATATGATGAATTGTATGATAAGATACAAAGTAAAGATGAAGAAATATTATTTATATGTATGTTAGGATGAGAGAGAAAAGATAAGAGATATAGTCATGTAAGGTGCATTAAGAAAAAAAACAATAAGATCCTAATAAATGATGAAGAAATCCAAGAGAGATGAAAAATATATTTTTATGATAATTTAAACAAGTTCAAATTTTAGATTTGAAGATTGAAAGTGGTAGATAGCTAAATAACTTTAGATATGTACCTAAAATAAATCTCATGGAGGTTAGAAAAGCTCTCTAGAAAATGAAAGTAAGAAAAGTCCTAGTACATAATGATATATCTATTGAAGTTTGGAAGATCATGGGTGAGAAAGGAATGATGTGGTTGATTAGATTGTTCAATAAAAGTATAAGGACCAAAATGATATTAGATGAAAGGAGGCAAAGATATATAGAGAAAAAGAAGAAATGACCAAAATATTATATGCCCTAATAAATAACATCTCCCTTATAAGAATAAGGGAGATGTTCAAGATAATAATAATTATGAAGTAATTAAACTCATGAGTCACACTATGAAACTTTGGGAAAGTGTGATTGAACATAATAAGAAGAAAATAAGGATTTTAGAGAATCAATTTATATCTATATTAGATTGGTCCATTATGGAGGATTTTACTTAGTGAGACAATTAATCAAGAAATACATAGAGAATTAGAAAGACATATATATGACTATTATAGATTTGAAGAAAATATATGATAGAATTCCAAGAGATTTAATTTGGTGGGCATTATGTAATAAAAATGTATCAAGTATATATATTAAGTTAATCAAATATATGTATTAGGGAGTAATGTCCATAGTTAGATTGGTTCAAATATCACTCATGCATTTCTATTTATTGTGTGATTTTGCCAAATATCATTACTCATTCCTTATTTTTTTACTATTTATGGATGATTAATGCAAGATCTAAGAAGAAAACCCTTGATGTATGTTATTTGTAGATGATTAAATATTAGTCAATGAGATTAAAAAATAACTAGGTATGAAACTAGAAATTTGGATGGTAGCACTTGAGTCTAAGAAGTTTAGAATTAGTCATAAAAAGATGATGTGCTTGAAATAAGAGTTTAATCATGTTAAGAGTAGTAATTAATTGGCAATCAAAATAGGTATTTAACAAGTATCAAATGTCATTCTTTTGAAATACCCTAGGGTCCAAATTAATTAAAAAATAAAAAATTGATGAGGATGTATCTCATAGGACTAAGGTTGTATGGACCAAATAAGGAGCTTCGTCAGAGTTTCTTTGTGATTGATAACTATCAATTATATTAAAGGGAGATTGCTATACAATTATAAGACCGGGCATGCTTTATATAACTAAATGTTGGGAGATGAAGAATCACCATATATAAAAGATAAGAGTAACATATAGAGGATGACAAGGTAGATGAGTGGCAAAGCTAGGAAGGTTAAAATTAAAAATAAAATTATTAGGAAAAAATTTTGAATAACTCATATAGATGATAAAATAAAAAGAAATCCTCATAGATAATTTGGTCATGTCCAACATAAACCTCATAGTGCACTAGTTATGAAGTGTGAAACTATTTGGGTGGGGAGAGGAAAAAGAACTACTGCCTAGTGGTAGGCCTGGGAGAAATTAGGTAGAAATTGTATATAAAGATTTAACAACTAGAGAGTTGAGAGTAGACATAATTTTTAATAGAATGGATTGGAAAAACATGATCCAAACAACTAACCATATATAATTGGAATAAAGTTTGATTGATGATGATGATCATCCTTAAATAAATATAATGACAAGGTACTTAATTGGTTTTAAGTACCCAACAAGTTGACTTTTAGAAAATCTTATTATATCTCTTCTCACAATTGATAAAGTTTAAATATAAGTTTTTTTTGATTTTATCAACATTTTTCTTTAATTTATCCAAGCAAGAAAATGGCTCCAATAGTAAACCCATTTTTTTGAAACCAAATTGATTCTTCAAAATAGTGGTTAAACTTATGAGTCTCATTTTTATGATTCTCACCTAATGTTTCATTATGTGACACCTAATTTATTCCACAATAATTTGAATAGTCTATCATATATCATTTTTTTTATAAATAAATACCATAAATTAAGCTTCCATTAGTTTGGCATTTTTATAGTTTTTAGAATCTAATTAAAATTCTTAGTTAACCATCGAATCTTAAAGTATCCTTGACATTTCCAATCATAATATTTTATATGTATCGGTGAGCAACATTATCATATATTTATTCAATCTATCTAAAATTATTCTATTTTGTATTAGTATTGTGCCATTCTAACCCTTAACACATCTAATAATATTAAAATCTTTATTTTTTTTTTCATTCTCCAACTTTAATTTACTTAAAGTTATGTTAACATCTAGTTTAAATTACAAATTGTTAGTTACACTTTGTGTTTGCATATAATTGCTTTGCTTCTCAATCTCTTAGTATTCATGCAAAATAAATGAGACTCAAGATTTTTATCTTTATGCCAAATTTAATAGTACTTTTGCCTAATGACTTATTTTTCTTTAGTGCTACGCCACCATATTTCATTTCTATAATAACTTCATCATATTGTCTCTTTTAATTATTTTTATATCTTAGACCTTATTTATTTGTTGAATTCAAAATATTGAATACTAATTATTTTTTCTTTATATTTTTATTTTTATGGCTTTCTATGGAAAACAAACTACCCTAGAATTAATTTTGAAAATTTTGGCACAAATTTCCATTTTATACCCGCTATTTAATTCTCAATTTAACTTGATCTTTAGTTACATGCAAAATTTTATTTTTATTCTCATGATAAAAATCAATAACTAATGATATATGTTATTTTTTGAAAAATATCCTAGAATATTCTTTAAAATTTTTACTTAGTCTTGTCTCCTAAATAGAAAAAAAAATAATTTGAATACTATTACATCTACTCAGATGGATCATCAGATATTCTTTTCTTTTTTTTTTTTGAATAAAAAAATATTATTGATCCCAAAAATCATTGGCTACACAAAAATCTAGAATAGAAGTTTACATATTAGCTGAAACTTTAATGCTTTTACATGAATTAACTTATGATAATTTTAAAAATTCCATTTAGAAAAATCTTATTTGTAGAAGAGATTCCCTAAACTAATGCCTTAATGATTCTTGACAAATCTTTTTGGTGTCTTAAACAAAACCAACTTGAAGAGTATACATATTAATAACATGCACAATTTCTAACTGTAAGGATTTAATGATGTTTACAATATTATTTTATAACCTCCAAATGATAATTATCATATTCTTAAAAATATTACTTACTATATTATATTCACTTCATTCCTTCTTTCATTCAATCTAGAATAAAAACATTTAAACCATCCTCCCAATTCTATAGCTTTAGATCCTTTCCACTTTATATCTTGAAAACAAAATTACTTTAAATTTGTTTGACACATTGCAGTCACTAAGTAGATTGTATTTCTTTCCCATATTTTTATATTCCAAGATTCTACTCTGGTATTTTTGGAATTAATTTTGGCTTGTTTTCTTACTAGCTCATGTTCAACATGATGTGTTAATTCCTAGTCTATGTTTCACTACCAAGTGAATCCTCCCTATACTAAGGAGCATTGTACCATGTCCTCCCACTCCATTTCAAATTCATCACATACTATCCATCAATTTACATATAAGCCTTGGGGACCTAAAGTTTGAGGAAGTTGTTTGACACTCATAATACTAACTTTTTGTGCTTGTTTTCTATTGTTTTCATGATTTCATTATATTAAATTTTGGCCTTATAATACAAGAATATTACTGAATGATGAATTTTACGAAATTGAATAAATATTAGAAAAATTGGATATAAATTAAATATAAATAATGGATTTAGTGGAAAGCTAAAATGGACATAACAACATATTCTTCAAGGCTTTGTTATGATCTTGGATTTTTAGCAATTTTAGTTATAAAATACAAATTTGGTAATGATTTTACTTTTATATCATGACAACTAAGTGTCAAATGAGTATTAGCAATCATGATATTTTTTAGCAATGTGACATAGTTATTAGAAAGTCAAAATCACACAACACCAAATAATTTTTAGTCATTGTACATTTTTTTTGTTGTGACTATTTGTTCTAGATATGAATTATCTCATTCATGATATTCTTTTATTGTATGACTATTTGTTCTAGAGAGGAATCTCCTTGGTCTTGGTTTTCTTGTTACCATAATTTTTTATTCTAGAAAGAAATTATCTTTATCAAGGTATTATTTACCACTACAACCATGTGCACTATATAGAAATTACCTCAATAGTGGCATTACTTAGTGTTAGACTTTGTTATATCACTTTATTTTATCAGTTCATTAGTATCCTAAAAGCTTGTTGGTGAGAGTCTCTTGTTAATAAAAATTCATAAGTATATAGATTATATAAGTAGTACAAAGAATTTTTGTTTAAATATCAATCACACATATATTATATCAGTAGTTTGATAAATCAATAATAAGATATCATTTTTCTAATAGAGAAGATAATTCAAGATTTGAATAAGATTTTTAGATCTTAAGCTTTGTGAATTTGTCCATTTTCATTCACATGATATAAGTTTAAATAGTTGGATTTGTGTTGAGATTAGATATAGAATAAATGTTAAATTAATATCAGAATGCCCTTTACTTTAATGGCATATAAAGTAATTATCACTATTGAGATCGTCTCAATGATGGTCTCCTAATAGCTATTCCCTCAGTATTTTACCACTAAGATAACAAATCATCTCTACTTGAGGATCATAATTTGGTATTCAATTTATCAAATATTCATAAATAGGTAGGACATATGATGTATTTAATTTATTTTAATAAAAAAGAAAAACATAATTTCTTCTCTCTTAACATGTTATTAGAGGGATGAAAGGTTTAGGTTCTAGGTTTGTTGTTTATTCAATTATGACAACTCATCTGATAGTTTCATTTATCTTTGGCATCTCCACCTTCATCACAAAGAGTATTGGGGCTCTTCATTGCCATCAAATTTTCACCACCACCAACACACTAGTTTTAGCATCATCTCCAATTACCCTCATCGGTGAGATATCACCACCATTAGATTCATTGGCTACCGATCTCCATATTAGAGGAAAGAACTCAAGCAACCACCCTCTGGTGACTAAACTTCACCACCATGCTCATCTCCCTAAGGCGAAGCCTCATAGCACCTTGCATCCCTGGTTCGATGCCTTCGACTATGTGTTTTTGCTTAGTCTCTCTCTAGCAAGGCTAGTTCTATAGACTATTTGTGTTTTATCTTCTTTTTATGTGGATAAACTTCCCCAAACACCTCAATAATGTTTGCTCCATCTAATCCTTGCAATTAATCCTAGAGTTCTCATGGTGAACACTGAGGTAGAGGACAACAACCTTATTGTACTTATTGTAATAGATTGGGCAGCTTCAAGACCAGTGTTATCAATTGCATGGTCATCCACCTTGCACTGTAACTATAACCTAGTTTTCTAAACCACCTCCTCCTCTTGTTGAGGATTAGACTCTTCATTCATCTCAGGGTGTAACTCTTAAACATGGGGAATATGAGGAGTTTCTTCACCTTACTTATGCTGCCAAATCGGCTGTTATTGCTTATGTTTCCCGGACTAGTAATTCTTCTACCTATCTTGCACAATCTCGGCCCATGAATTCTTGATTCAAGTGAATCTCATCATCTATCTGGTAATAAGGAACTCTTTTCATTCCTTAGTATTACTTCACCCTTACCTATGATTATCTTAACTAATGGGATTCAAACCATAGTTACAGGTATTGGGTCCACTTGTCCTCTGCCATCTTTATCTCTTACTTATATTCTTTATGTTCATGCTTCTCTATATAATATTATATTTGTCAGCATATTAATTCATGATCTCCATTGTTTGATGATTTTTTCTCACTCTTCTGCCACCTTGTAGGACTGGAGTACTTAGAGGATGATTGACATAGGATATGAATCTCAAAAACTTCATCATCTCAATTCGACTTCATCTTCCACACTCTACAAGTCAATAGATGACCCTCTTTTTGTTCATCATCGTCTTGGTCATCCCAACATTTCCAAGCTTCAAAAGATTGTTTCTCACTTTTCTAACATATCTTCACTAGAGTGTGAGTCATGTCATCCTAAAAAATATACTCGTGTTTCATTCTCCAAGCACTTAGAGTCTCTGATCAAGTCTCCTTCTGAGCTCATCCATACAAATGTTTGGGGTCCATCCCGAATTGTGTCTACTTTAGGGTTTTGCATTTTTATTACATTTATTAATGATTTTCCCCATTGTATCTAGCTCGAACTGATTTATATTCTGTGTTCCAAAAAAGTTTTGCTAAGATTCCCAATCAATTTCTTACTTCTATTCATATCTTATGCATTAATAATGTTTTGGAATACCCTTCTACCAATTTTTTTTTGATTTTTTATCATCTTATAATATTTTTTATCTGTCTTTTTGTGTTTGCATTCACAATAAAATGGGGTGGCTGAGTGCAAAAATCATCACTTAATTGAGATAGCTTACTCTTCTCCTCCACTATAAAGTTCTTCAACACCCCTAGGGGATACTATCTTAACTGTCTGCCATTTGATCAATCTCATGTCCTCTTTTGACCTAAGTGAACAAGTTCCTCATTCTCCTCTTTCCTAATCAACCCATATTTTGTCTCACTTTGCATGTTTTCGATTGCACTTGTTTTGCCCACATCCTTACTCCAAGCCAAAATAAACTTTTTGCTATGGCAATGAAGTGTATCTTTCTTGGCTATTCTCACCTTTAACACAGGTACCACAACTATTATCCTGATACACATTGATACCCTATGTTTATTGATGTCACATTTTTTGAACATAATTCTTTTTTCTCTACCCCGCCACCTCCTAGTCTTGAGGTCTTATCAATGCCTTTCAGCCTTCCCCTTTCATCCTTATCCTCTGAGTCTTTAACTATTCCACCTCATCCTTTATAGGTTTATACTCATCCACTTACCATTGGCGGGCCTCCTGATGACTCATCCCCCATGGCCCACTCCTCCTAATTGCCAGTCTTGTTGTCTCCCATTGATTTCCAAATTATCATTCGGAAAATTACTCATTCATCTCTAAATCCAAATCATATTTATACTTTTCTATCTTATCATCATTTTTCTTCATCATATTCTACTTTTATTTCCACATTGTCTTCTATTTCTATTCATCACACAGTCCATGAGGCCCTCTCTCATTTGGGCTAGAAATAAAGAATGGTTGATAATATGGCTGCTTTGCATTCTCCCTGCACATGTGACTTCATCCCCTTACCTACTAGTAAGTCCCATGTTTGTTGATATTTGGTTTATCGAGTTTAGGTTGCTCCATAATGATTGGGTGGATCATCTTAAGGCTCATTTAATTGCCAAGGGGTATACTCAGATATATGGGTCCAATTACTATGACACTTTCTCTCATATTGCCAAAATGACTTCTATTCATCTTCTCTTTCTTATGGCCACTGTGAGATCTTGGCCCTTGTATCAGTTGGATATCAAAAATATATTTCTCTGTAACAACCTATTTGAGAAGGTATATATAGAGTAATCATCAAGATTTGTTGCTCAAGGAAAGTCATGTTTAGTAAGCAGGCTACATCATTCCTTATATTGCCTAAAAATAGTCCCCTAGAGCTTGGTTTGGCCATTTTAACTATGTGGTATAGAAGTTCGGTATGACTAGAAGCACATCAGACCATTATGTATTCTATCATCATACATCATTAAGATATACATCTATCAAATTGTTTATGTAGATGATATGTTATAACAGGTAATGATCATGATGGTATTCAAAAATTTATTTAAATTCTCTTCAGCTACTATCAAATAAAAGACTTGGGAAAACTCAAGTACTTTTGGGGGATTGAGAAAGCTCAGTCTAGTTTCGGTGTGTTCATGTCTTAAAGGAAGTATGTCATGGATATATTAGAGGAAATTAGTATGCTAGACTGTAAACTAGTAGATACTTTTATGGATCCAAATGTCAAGCTTGCACCTGGACAGGGGAAGCCTCTACGAGATCTAGAGAGATATCGATGACTAGTGGGAAGACTAAACTACCTCACCATCACTCGACCAAATATTTCTTTTCCTATAAGTGTAGTTAGTCATTTATTGTAGTCACCATGTGATAGCCACTAGGATGTTGTGATCCATATAATATGATATATCAAAGAAACACCGAGTCAAGGGGTGTTATATGAAATAAAGGTCACGAAAAGATTGTCGGATATTGTGATGCAGATTGGGCAGGCTCACCTATAGATAGATGCTCCAATTTAAGATATTATGTATTTAATGGAGATTAAATTAATATCCTAGAAAAATAAGAAACAAGATGTAGTGTCCAGGTCTAGTGTTGAAGTTGAGTATCGATCTGTAGCTTTGGACAACTTATGAACTTAAATGGCTCAAACAACTTCTTCAAGAGCTAAGATTTAAAAATAATGGTCAATTGACACTTATGTGTGATAACCAAGTAGCTCTACGCATTACTTCCAATCCATTCATGAAAGGATCAAACATATTGAAGTGGATTATCACTTCATTCGAGAGAAGATTGCCTCAAGATACATGACAACTAGTTTTGTCAACTCGAGTGACCAATTAGTAGACATCTTCACTAAGTCTTTTTGAGGTCTAAGGATTTAGTTCATTTGTAACAAGCTTGGTGAATGTAATCTATATGCTCCATCTTGAGGAGGTGTGTTGAGAATCATAAGATATTCTTGAATATCCTCTGATATATTCCCTACCTTTCTTGTATATTATTTTATTTTTATTTGTATTGAATTAATTTTTTCCTTTTTTTGTCTTCCTAACCTTTATAAATAGGTAGGACCTATAATGTATTTAATTCAATTCAATAAGAAAGAAAAGGATTTTTCACTTTTCTCTTAATATATGTCATGACACTGCTAACTTGTTAACATAATCTTTCAATTATACAATATATTTTTTATGACTATGATATTTTTATAAAGTCACAATCATACTAATATCATAACAATTTGATAGTTATGATATTAATTTCATGTCATAGCAATCAAATATCCTATTAGTGTACAAAGTTAAGATCAATTCCAAGCGTCGTGATTTCATCTTTAACAAAGCTCTATAATATCTTGTCAAAATCATAACATTTTTATAAAGTCATAATTTTTGAGCTACATAATATTACAAAGCCAATATTACTCAGGCTAAAGTTGTGATAATTATCTAGCATCATAACTTTTGAATACAAAATATTATAAATGATATTTAATTGAGTATGATCATTTCCCAAAACAATGACTCTTTCTTCTTAATAGAAGGGAAATCAATAACATTTATATTTGGGCTAATTACTAGTGTCATGACCCTTTTGTAGCATCATGGCCATGTTATACATGAGAAATATCCATGCCAAAGTTACAACCATTCCCAACACCATTGCTAATTGATGCATAGGCAAGATCATTCTTAGTGCCATTACCATTCTCTGTGTTGCCATATTATAAATAAAAGAGGCCAATGCTAACACTATAACTAGTTTTAGGATCATGACCATATGAAGGATATGCGAAGCTATACACAAAACCATGGTCATTCTTAGTACCATGGTCATATGATAAACAAGAGAGACCAGCGTTAGAGCCGTGACCATTCCCAATTCAATTTGTATCACATAGATATTATGCCCAAGTTGTAGATACCTCCCAACATTGTGACTTATTATTTTAGAAATAATTAGATGCATTTAAAAGTTACAACTACTTTCTAGAGTTATAATCTCGAGTTTAAGAGATGAAGACCAAAGTCATAACATATTCTAAAATTCATGACGTTATACTTAAAGAAATGTTCAATTATTGAAGTATAAAAAAGCCATAACTTTCTACTTAGCTAGCATAACAAAGTCACAATATTTAGTCACAAGTCCATACTTTTTAACTTATCAATTTCCCTTGATGGTTACTTCAACTACACAAATATTCTTTGGTCTTGGGTGTCTTAAAGACTTTGAACTAACATGGTCTTAAAATTATTTATACTTTTAGTTTCATTAATATCATACTCACCTAATTAATATAAGTTTTGCTTCAACGATGGGAACCAAATGAGTAAGAACAAATCAAAGGGCAGTCAATGCCTTATAAGTCACCCTTACTCATGCATGTCTTATAGATTATCTGTCATCATCCTCTATAATGATGATATGATTCACACACTAAAGGTAAACTTCTTAGGAGGGTATTCTATAAAATACTCACCTCAATTAAGATTTATTATTTTAAGATATATATAATAGTTTGATATGTTAAACTATTTGTACTTTTGACTTCATGATCATCATACTCACGATGATTAATATACCTCAATTTTGGAATTTCATATATGAGGTTATCACATACATTACAGTTGGAAAGACTATCATTTCTTTCCTATCATATGTATGAGTGTATCTCATAGTTTTCCTATTGCTATACATCACAACAACCTGCAAAAAGTCACCAATAATAAAACCCTAATTCTAGTTTAATTTAATCACTAATTCCATCAATATCTATTTTACAACTTAAATCAAACAACAAAATTAACATCAAATTAACCATAAATCACATAAATCAATATAAATAATTTTAGACTTCAATTTAGCATAATATCAAAAAGATATTTATATGAGGTTTAAGAAGAAATCTTGTGGGTCTTGGGTTCTCGATGGTAGCCCTCATAAGAATCAAGAATTCAAACTATAATTCCCTGTTATTTTAATTGAATTTCTATAATCTACTTTAGTGAGAAGGTTTAAAAATTATGCCCCTCAACTTTAGAGTTTAGCCTTTATCTTTGTGTCTCTTGCTTGCTCATGGATCTCATAGAGTGTAAAAAGTACACCTAAGGTTGTGGTTTTACTTGGTTCACAATGAATAAGAAAGAATGTTGGTTGGCTTGATAGTTTGATTATTACAAGTTCCACTTCTTCACCCCTGCCATGACTTTTATACTTTGTGAATTCTAAATATTTTCCAAGTAGAAAGTAATAGCTTTGTAATGATATCATGACTTTGGCCTTTTCTTTTTGGAGCTCAAAGTCATGGCACTGATAAATGGCATCAACTTTTATACTTTGTGAATTCTAAATATTTTCCAAGTAGAAAGTTATAGCTTTGTAATGATATCGTGACTTTGGCCTTTGCTCTTTGGAGCTCAAAGTCATGGCGCTGATAAATGGCATCGACTTTAGAATGTTTCCTAAATATTATGTACCCTAAAAGTCATGGTGCTGCAGTGATAACCAAGAATTTTTCCATTGTCTTCTATATCATAGCGTCATGGTGCTGGAAAAGTGGTTACAACTTATACATTTTGTCTCTAAACTCCAAAATTCATGGTGCTCCGGGAAGTGACATTGACTTTGGAATGCTCCCTAGATATTATATACCCCAAAATTTATGACATTGAGTGGTAGCCATGACTTCTAACTTTGTCTTCAATATCATAGAGTCATCATGCTGGAAAGTGGCTACAACTTATGTATTTTGTCTCTGAACTACAAAAGTCATGGTGCTCTAGGAAGTGGACATGACTTCTACCTTTATCTTATATGACTCTGAGTTACGGCATTGGTTGTTGGCCATGGCTCATGAAATCAGCATGCTTATCATAGTTGCAACATTGGGACATAGCTATAGCTTTGCTTTCTCTTGAGAGAAATAGTCATGACTCTTAAAATGGATACAACTCAAGTATTGCCATTTCTAACTCGTTATACCCCAAAAATCATGATACTAGTAAATGATCACAACTGTGTACGAATATTAAGCTTAGGTAATGATAAAACCATGACACTATAAAATAGCTACAACTCTTAACACTAATAAGATACTTGATTACTATAATATCAAATTAGTATTTCAGTCATTTGAATGTCCTAAAATAAGTATGCATGCAACTCCAATATAATATCTTAGCCAAAAAAAAAGTATAACATAGTGAAAGAATTATGATAATGAGGTGATAGAGTCATAGTTTACTAAGATTATCACAACTAATTATATAGAATTTTGGCTAAGAATGAATGCCGAAACTACTTGATAGGACCATCACTATGTTGTCAATTACCTCTAATAATATAATAATTTCATTATTATTCATCACAATCTATCGAAATTATAATTTCATGAAATCATTCGAATTATCACTTTATTCAACACTTATACATCATCAAAAACTACCAAAATATAATAGGATATTTAGTATTTTACATACAGAACAAACTCTCATACTAATATAATTTCTCATCCCTGAGTAATAACTCCCCCCTCAAAATAAAAAATATATCTCACATCATTATAATTAACATATTATAACAAAAATGAAGTATGTTGATAAAATAAAATATAATGATGCATCTCAATGTGGAGAGGGATGGTGGTAGGATTTTCCCATATGATCAAACTCTATGAATAGAAAACCAGACATGTTGTACTCAAATGGTGGCCTCGATGTAAATAGTCTTTTTGTATCTCTATAATCTTTAGCTAACTAATTCAACATATTTATGAGAAATTTGAATGATGCATCCTGTCTTTCCTCAAAGGAGTTCAACAAGCATTCAAAAGATCCCAAGGCATAGTAAAAATATTTTTGGTTTTCACTACTTTTCCTAAATTATTTAACCTAGTGGTTCTCTTGAAAATGGATTTCATCTCCAATATGTTCATCATTGTGTGACACCATATTACTCCACTTCACTGTTGTAGAGTTATAGAGGGCTCCAAATGACACTATACTTCCTCTTATGCCGAACTCAACTTACTTCATCCCATCTTCCAAAATCTTATAGATTTTGTCGTCAAACTTTTTGAGTGATGGAATAAAGAGTAACTCTATCTTTTGAAGACCCATCTCTTATATTGCATCTCATTTTTTTGATGCCTCCAATAAATCTTTGTGGAGGGATTAGATTTCCTTTTTCAAGTATTCTTCCTTATGTCCATCTTCTAATTGGATGCTCTTTAAAATATGATAAATATTTTCAAATACAACACTTTTTCCACCCAATGAAGGTTCACTATGGAGTTCCTTCTATTTTCATCTTCTTCCCCATTCTTCAATCATGCCTATGTTTGCTCTAGAGAAGGATTGTCCTTCTTCCTAAATTTCTATCGATTCTTCCCCTTCAAAAATTAGCTTCTTTTCTTTTCTATCTCCTCCAATTCATCATTTAATACTCGACAATATTAGAGGAATATTCTTGGACATATTTCATCAAATTTCTCATCTATGAGGACTTCATCTGCTAAACATAACAAGTAATTAGGGAAGAATGATGTATTTATCCATAAAATGTACCCTCGAGAAAACTGAGGATTAGCTTCTTAAGAATCTTTCCAATAACAAAACTACAACCAACTAAAATGGTATAAAGTAAGATCGCTCTTTAATGGATGATCATCAAGATATAGAGAATCAGTAATAAAAATGTGCATATAAAATATCACACCATACGCACCCCCATGAGTTCTCAACATATCAAATATCCATATGTATTCATCAATGTCACCCATATTTGCCATTTTTTATTTATTAACAAGTTGGGAACTGCTAGAAGGTTGGGTTGCTTTTGAAGGGATTTGAAAGCTTTGTTATCTTTGGCTTTTTGGAATCCAAGCAAGTCATTTATAATCCCCTAGTAAAAACACACCAAAATCCATCTAGAATAACATGTTTTACATCACACATTTTTTAAATTGGCATATAATTTTTTCACAATAGTAGTATTCCCATGTTCTAAATGTATACAAAATAACAATCAATCCCTCATCTCTATGATTTGGTAGAATGGAATAATTAATATATTGAATCTTTTCTCTCCAATAAATCTTTTCTTGGCCATTACATATTTCATCTATCATTGCCCCTATTCTATCCCAAAAAAATGCCATAGGTGCCATGGCTTCGGTTGGGATTTCATTAGTGCTAGGCCTCGTTTTCTTCCCTTTTGCCTCATGAATTGTTTCTCCAACCATTTTCTTTGAAGATTTCTTCTCCTTCATTATTGAATCAATGAGATTAGTGGATATAGGGTTTGTTCTTTGTGGCATCGGAAGAAAAATAGGGTATTGTTTGAGAAATTTATAGGGTTAAATATATATAGTTACAACCTGTTAAGTGAAGGATACAACCATGTAGGCTTGCTTTTCTTTCTTTAATTGAAAAGCTATTGTGTTGGGTCAAGATGCTACATCAAAGTCAGGGCTTTGGGTCAAAGCCGTGGCTTTGTTATTAAGTTTCTGATAGATTATTTCTTTCTATAACCACAAAGTAACGGTGCTGAGGCATGACCATTGCTTTGTCAATGAGCTTTTTTTTAACCTCATCCATTTCAACTTCTTTTTGTCAAATCACATCCTTGACTACCACTATATCACCCACCAAAACTTCTAACGTAGCTCTTTCCTTCTGCATATTCAAGTAATTGCATTTGTCTCTCTTCTATCCTTACATTTGATCTTTTATTGTGATTAGTAATTCTATAATTAATTCTTCAAATGTTAGACTAAAGGGCTGATAATGACTATCATGTGAAATTTCTCCATGGCTCCCCTAACTCAGATCACCATAACTTATTTTTGCCTAATAATAGAACTGATTCAGGTTACCATAAGATATGAGATAGAAGTCACTGCTCAGTGATTAATAAGCTTCATCGTATTTATAATTTTGGGTTGTAAATGACTTTCTTATATTTGGTCGATAACGTGATTGTTGTAAAAATATTAAAATATATAATGAAAAATAACAAGCACAACTACTCCATAATCAAATTAACATAGTAAGACAAGATAATGCAGATTTAAAAAAATAATCCAAATATTATTATTAAAGCGATAAAAATAGAACTCTTATTTTTTAAGGATAATTATGTCAACTCATGTTGACTAACAAAACTAAACAATTCTTGGTAGTGACACTCAAAACTTGTTTTTACTTTGTTATGCTACACAATTTTATCAGCTATATAATATACCAAAAACTCATCAGCAGGAGTCTCTCATTAAAAAAATTACATGAATATGAGTCACATAAATAATGAAGAAGATTTTTATCTATATATCAATCACATAGGAATTGTATTAGAAATTTTATCTACAAAAAGTAAGATAATACTATTCTAGTAAAAAAGATAATTTGGAATTTAAGTAAGATTCTTAGGTCCTAGGATTTGTTTATTTTCTTTCATTTTATGCATGTTTAAATAGTTTGATCCATATTGACTTTGCATATAAATTGAAGGTTATCACCATTGAATATATCTTTATGATAGTTTCCTCATAGTTTTCCTCTCAATATTTTACCACAGAGACAACAAATAATATTTGCTAGAGGATCATTTATAAGTTCATATCTTTTAGTCAATTAATCAACTACCCTTGATAGTTACTTCATAAATATTTGTAGTAAGCACCATACTCTTACAATTAACAAATATTTAAGTATGTACATTCTCATTCTCTTACCTCATGTATCATAGTGACTTTGAAATGAGGTTGTCTTAACAATATTGAATCTTATAGCTTCATAACCATACTCTCACAATTAATATATATTTTCTATCAAATTTTACTAGTATAAACTATATGAATAACAACAACTCAAAGCATTATCATAACCTCATGAGTTACCCTCAATTATGCTAGTGATGTTGTTTACTTGTCATTGTTTCCCATAATAATGTAGCTCCCACACTAAAGTTAAAACTTTTAAAAAATTATTTTATAAAATACTAATATAAATTGAGGGTTAGCTCTTTTGGAATATGTATAATAAATTGGTTTGTAAAGTCATTCGTGCTTTTGGTTTTATAAGCACCATATTCACAATGATTAATATACATAAATTTTGGGTTTTGATATACAACTTTGTCTCACATATTATAATTAGAATGACTATCATTTCCTTCATATTATATGCATGATTGAACCCATGGTTTATCTGTCATTGTCCATCAAGATAATATGCATAAACTCACTAATAGTAAAACCTTAATTTCATTTCTATTTAATCACTAATTTCATCAATATACATTCCACAATATAAATCAAAGATCACAATTAATATCAACTTATCCATACATCATATAAATCAAAATAAATAAACCATGTACCTCATTTTAGTCTAATACTAAGGAGAGATTCATATGAGGCATAAGAATAAGTCTCATGAATCTTAGGTTCCTGATGACATCCTCACAAGAATCTATAATTTAAACCCTAATTCCATACTATTTCAATTGAATCTAAGAAATCTACCAAAGAGAGATGAGTGTTTAAAAGTCATGCCTTCTAACTATATGGTTTAACCTTAGTCTTGCATCTCTTATATTCTCGTGGATCCCTTATTGAGTGTGATAATTACACTTAAGATTCTTGTTGTCCTTGGTTCAAGGTAAAGAAGAAGGAATATCAGTTGGCTCCCTAGAATTGGCCAAATAGGCTCATCTTTCTCATTTTTATCATGTCTTTTATACTTCATCAATTCTAAGCATTTTTTTTATGTAGAAAATCATGGGTTTGAAATGATGTTGTGACTTTGGCCTTTAGACTTTGGAGCTCGAAGTTGTGGTGATGGGTAGTGACAATGCCCTTGTAATGCTCCATAAACTTTATATGCCCTGTAAGTCATGACACTAAGTGGTGGCTATGGGTTTTACATTTATCTTTTGTTTCATAGAGATGTTGCACTGGGAAATAGTAGCGACGTATACATTTTTTCTCTAAACCACAAAATTCATGGTGCTCAAGGATGTGTTTGTGGCTTCTTCCTTTATCTCCTATGACTTACAGTATCGACATTGATTACAAGTTACGACTTGTGAAATTAGCCTACCTATCAAAGTCATGACACTAGGGTATATCCATGGTTTTCTTTTCTCACGAGGGCAAAATGTTGTGACTTAAGTATTTCCCTCTTCTTTATAGCTGAAAAATCATGACATTGGAAAATGACTAATACTTTGGACTTGGGAATATTTAGCTTGCGTATGATAAAGTTATAACACTAGGAAATGACTATGACTTTTAGCATTAATGGAGTTGCATGTTATTCGCTTCCCATTTGCATTCCATCAACCCACATCCTTGGGCCCTAGCTGGTGTAAGTTGTTCCTCATTGGAATCTCAATTCTATGTGACCTACTACTTTCTTTTAAGATTAGATTTCAGTTATGTACAACATTCAAATATGACTCTAATTCTTAATCATGTCCTAATTATCTTGGATTATTTATTTCCTTAGTGGGAACAAAAAAAAACTAAACTTAATTAACACATTTTAATCATTGTCAAATTCAAAGTTAATAGGCCCTCCCCAATTCTGTTAGTGAATTTGTACAACATGATCTTAAATGTTGAAATTATGAATGGTGATTTTAGTAAACAAACATTTGCTTCATTTTCACCTTACAAAACATTCTACAATGGTACTACATAGGATAACCCAATTGAGGAGGGGGAGCTCATGAATATAATTCACAAATTGATCAGATCTAGCTTTGATCTGAGCAAAGCTCTAAATTGACAGTGTCACTCACTCCTATTTTTACATGGAAATGAAATGGAGAGGAAAACATGTTTCAACTAAAATGAGTTGAGCAAAATGAACACCGGGTATATCAAGATAAAAAAGCTTGATACATATTGGCATTTTGAAACAATTATCTTAATTACATATAGGATATATACATGAAACTTTATATCAATTTGAATGTTGGCTAATTTGTGAATCATTAAAGATGTAGAAAACTTTGATAATACCCCTCATAATAATCGACGTAAAATAGATTCAACTAACCCACAAGTCAATAACACTCTTTTAAATTGATATAAAGTTTTAGTTTTTGATAAAATGAGAACAAATATGGGTGGGTTGAGAATCAAACTATGAACTTTGACCCATGCAAGAAATTGCAAATTTTAGATTGCATTTTAACAATTTATTGCAGGCTTCTCAACATGAGGGGTCCCCAATTCCATGGAGCATTATCCATTTTTACTCCATTATCATTTTTATTGTTTGTACTAGAAGGAACAATACAATTAATTAGAAAAACTACTTACACTCTTTCCTAACTTCCACTCTACCATCGTCTTAAATCCACAAGGGACCCATGAGAAAAGTCACATCTTTAATTCATTAATATGAGTTGGTGAATTCCTCACAACGCTTGAAAATTCATTAATAATAAACATCCATTATCAACCATCTTCGGCATTTTATGATGGCCATCTTGTTATCCCATTGAAATGCTTTGGGTAGTTTGATTTTCCCAAACAACACACCAATGTTTCGGCATTCTTAATCCTATCAGATTGTTTTGAGACAATCAAAATTTGGTGAACCAATGGTTTTTTAGTTATTGGATGATTGTTTTTTTTTTTTATCTACGATTGTCTTGACTCTTGTCTCTTGTCTTGACTCTTGTCTTTCGCCTCTCTCTCACTTTATGCATCTCTCTTTCGCGCACGTAAACTACCCCATATTTATCTCTCCTTATTTGGGACCGCATGGGCCATGGCTATAGATAGAAAGAAATTATAGATGGTGCAGTTACCCGCCCAAAGTTCATCCGATCACCGTCTGCATCGATTGGACTGCAATGGAAAACCACTCGCCTTCGTGGGTTAGAGAGTTTTTTGATTTCACGTGCATGCGGAGGGGAACCCACCGCCGTTCTGTAAGCGACTCCATTACTTTCTTCGAACCCACAATGGCCGTGCCGGAAATGGTCAGCACCACCATAGATGAAGGTCACACAGACAATAATTCTTCATGCTTGAACTCAGAAAATCTTGCGCTGGATAAGTTCGACGAAGATCAACTCATGTCCATGCTAGCCGAAGACATGGCTTTGTCGTTACCGCCAACCTCATCGAATCCGTCGACGCCCTCCGATCAGAATAGCAATAACGATGGCAAGTCACCTTTGACAATGGTATTGGATAAACAGTACCAACTTCAGCCAGAAAATCTGCAGGGCAAGATGGACCCTGGAGAAGTGGAAAGCTCGTGCAAACAACAAGCAATACATCAGTTACCACCTTCATCTTCCACCGGAAATCTTGTCGTCGCTGATCCCAAACGTGTAAAAAGGTCCAAATTTTTTATTGGCAAGGTTCTATCAGTAAATTATCATCCCCCTTCTTGAATTCACTATCGTATGTTGATGTTTTTTAGAATTTTGGCAAACCGTCAATCAGCACAAAGATCCAGAGTAAGAAAGTTGCAATATATTTCAGACCTCGAACGCAGCGTTACAACGTTGCAGGTATTAATCTGATGAACAGTGTGCAGAAGCCTAATGTGATCACTTTGAATATGATCTATTGTTCTTATTACCCTACTTCAATGTTTAATATTGTTAACATCGCACTT
This sequence comes from Sapria himalayana, assembly GCA_029783825.1. Lineage (NCBI taxonomy): Eukaryota > Viridiplantae > Streptophyta > Magnoliopsida > Malpighiales > Rafflesiaceae > Sapria > Sapria himalayana. The sequence goes on along the minus strand of JAREIK010002869.1, from coordinate 3,162,135 downwards.
CTCTCTTGATTCATGTAAAAATGGCAGACAGAAGTCTCCGCATTGTCGCCTAGAGTCGCATACCTAGATCATCAACGGTTGATTCTAAGTGTCGACAATAGCGCACTTAAACAACGGATTGCTGCATTAGCACAAGACAAGATTTTTAAAGACGGTAACATTTACTCAACTTTTTATATAAGATTATCAGGAACAGTGATATCTTAATTCTTCATTTTTTTTCCTGTTTCGGAATATTACAAAAAATGAAAGTATCGAAAACACATGAATCATGATCATGGATGAGGGCACTATGGGAGATTATTTTTCATGTTTATTTTTATATGATTATATTTTATTGGTTTTTGTACGGAATTTGTCAGCCCAAGTGAGACATAGCTAGCAATGAGGCGTGTACTACCTCAGGAGGCACATTTTGATGTATCGATGATTTAATGGTAGCTCGTGAGATGGAGCAACTTATTAGGAACATAAACTCAACATCCTCCCTAAAACATCGTCGATAATAATGTTATTGATTTATTCACTAAATCATAGAATATTTATTTATATTAATTTAAGATGCTATAAAATAAATTACTATTCAAACCTCTTCTGTCAATATATGTTAGAATGCTCATGAAGTGACCAAGGTCGCCTTCATCGAAACTTTATAGTCTTGTCGGTACCAATCTTCAACCGAAGCCCACTTGAACTGATTTATACAACTTTTGTTTCAGTGAAACTTTATCTTCTTTTCCTCGAGTTATGATCGTCTTGTTTATGTCAATCCAACTAGGCCGTGTCCACCGTCGTCATCAACATCAGTGTCACCATGTGTCGTAGCCCTCGTTAAACCGACCACTTGATTTGTCAATATATCTATTATCAACGTTTCATTAATGCTACCTTCCGCTCTCTTTCTCCCACGAAAATTTTCTTTATAATTGCTTAAGTTTACCCCCTCTCGTGAAGCATGGAACAAAATTTTTGTCAAATACTCACGTCAAATCTTTTGGATGCATCAAGGAAGTCAAAAACCACCATATATAAACTTCCCACCAGTGCGTTCTAAAAGTATCATTAAATTTCTTCAATTATTCATCAAAGCTCGTGCTTAATAACATATATTGACATGTTAGTGTTGTTCCACTGTTTGATGTTGATGTTATCAATGAGAAAAACTTTTGATTAATGATGACGAGGAGGAGCTTGTGGTACCGTTCAAGCCGTGATTCTAAAATCAGGTTTCACGACCTTAAAGAAAAAAATATTGAATTTTTAAGTGTTCCCTCCCGCTTATCTTCACCCTATCATCTTCTACTCATTACAATAGATGCATGTCGCAACTCTTCGAATTGACATTGTAATACAATATTTCATTCTAGAAGATATTACCTACCTCTTTAGCTAGAACTAACCTATCGCCTTAAAAAAAGGAAATATAATAGGAAAAGCACAAGTATTCCAATATAACAACATAATTAATAAAGTGAAATTTTCCTAATTAATTGATATTAATATTGAATATACAAGTATTTATAATATTCAATATGCGAAAATAACTAGAACAGAATGAAGAATATGAACAATTATAGGGTAGAGAGATAGTCTCATTGAAAGTTAATAAAAAATAATAAAAAATGATATATTTTTGGTCCAATATTTTTAATAAAAAATAATATAATATTGAATATTTAAGGATTTACAAAGATTTGAGTTTTATTTGCTGAGATCTTATTGTACGGTAAAAATAGTAAAAAATAATCGAGTCAAAATGATCGGTGTACATACATATGTGATCGTTAATCATAATAGGGTTAATCATAATAGTGTGTATTCAGGTCTTTCTTTGATATGAGTTCATCCAAGAGATAATAGTAGTGCTTAGTACAAACATATATCTAGAGGTGCTCTTGAAGTCCTTTAGAAATCTTCCCCAATCACTATCACGATATCCAATTATTTTGATATCTTTAGTTTTGAAATATATTCAAACCAAGATGAAGAGTTCCTATGAGATATCTTTAACTCTTTTTAACACCAATATGTAAATGATTTGATGAGTGCATTATTCTTAACAGTTGGATTAGTACATATACAATGTAAGGTTGAGAAGTTAAAGCATATGGTAGGCTTCCTATGAGACTTCTGTATTGATTCTCATTAAATAGTCTACCTTATATAGATAATAGTTTTTGGTTTATTTTTAAAGGTGTGGAAATTGGTTTGTAGTTTCTAACTCATACTTTATTAAAATATAAAGTATATACTTAGATTGATTTATAATCACTCCAGTTCAGTCTTTGAGTATCTCTAATCCTAAGAAATGATGGAGAGATCCCATGTCTGACATCTCATATTTTTTTTATCATGTATTTCTTAAATAATTCTAGCATTTCAGTCTTATTGCTAGTAAATATATGATATTATCAACATAGATAGACACAATCATTATTCCAAAATCATGAGTTTTCTTAATATATAATGTGAACTCATTCATAATTATGTTGAAGAATTGGTGTTCATATGATATTATCAACATAGATAGACACAATTATATGAACTAACCATGAAGATCCAAATTTAATTTATAAACATGGTGTTCATATTATTTCATAATGAATCTAGAATTTGGTGGACATAAATCTCTTTCTTTAATACACCATTCAAGAAGAAAAACTTAATCTCTAGTTGGGATAGAGGCTAACCTCTTTGGCAAGCTAGATTCACTATAAATATCACAGTTTCCAAGCGAGTTACAGGGGAAAAGGTCTCAAAGTAATCAAACCCAACATTTTTGGAATAGCCTTTGGCTACCAATAGGGCTTTGTATAAGCATGTCTCGCTATTGGTTAAGTATTTGATTTTTAAAATCTAATTAACCCTTATATTGTATTTATATTGTATTTATTTTGTGGTGAATCTACTAATGTCCATGTATTATGTTGTTGTATAATATTTATTTCAATTTTCATGACTTGTGCCCAGACTTGGAGTTGTATGGTATTTTCAAACTTATGAGACTTTGTGAAAGAGTAGTTATACCTTAGTTATATATCATCTAGTATTCTATATATAATCGGTATGCCTAATATTGTTATCAAAACTATTAACAGAGATTGAATCAGATTCATAGGAAATAGAGACATACTAGTGTTGAGTCTGATTATCTTCTATGAATGAGTATCATTGATTAGTATGATGCTTGTTTTATTCTCATCTAACTTTTAATTAAATAGCACATCCATACTTACTAATAAGGTATTTGTTTACAGTGAATAAAGACTATACCCCTTGGAGTGTATGTTGTATCCAACTATGAGACATTTTAGACTTTTATTGTCTACTTTTATTCTTTTCTATTTTTGGATTTAAGTGTGACATATATTGTCAAAAACTCTTAAGTGATATACACTTAATTTTCACCGACTCCAAACTTGTTTGGAGTGAGATTGTGTAGTGCAAAAGTGGGACATCTATTTAGCAAGTAAATGGTTGTGTTTATTATAGTTTTTCTTAGCCAAAAGTGCTTAGGCATATTTTTTCTTTCTACAATACCATTTTGTTGTAAAGAGTATGACATGGAAAGGTGTTGCTGAATTACTTTGATATCATAGAAGCTGATGAACTTCTTGGAAAGAAACTCAAATTCTTCTATTAATTCTGAATATTTTTTGTCATCCCATACTATCTTTCTCCCATATATACAAAAATTCCAGATATGTCAAATACTTCAAATATGTATCTTATAAAATATGCTTATATCATCCAAATGCAATCATCAATAAGAAATATAAACTAAATATTATTTTCCATGGATTAAACAATCATTGGTCCACAAAAATCTGAAGGAATTAATTTGAGTGGTGTAGATGATTTCCAATAAACCTCTTTTGTAAAAAGTTGTCTGAATTATTTGCCCCAATGTACACTTATCACAAATAGAGGAAGACATATTGAGGCTAGAGGGAAGACAACTTATCAGTTTCTTTTGATTGAGAAGCTTTAGGTTTCTATAATTTAAGTGTCATTCATTTATGTCATAAATTTGCTTCTTGAATAGTATGCATGTCTAGAGCAATGTATATATTATGATCAAAGTTAAATAAAAGTTTCTACCTATAAATATTTTTATTGTCTAAATAGTGTATTCCAACCATTGGTCAAATGTGGTACATTGATTTCTTTCAAATACTAATTTGTATCCATTTTGCATGAGTTATTCAATACTTAGAAGGTTTTGGTCTAACTCAAGAACTAATAATAATTTATCAATGATTTTTTCTCCTGTGAATGTAGGAATTTTGACCTTGCTCTTTTCTTTTACTTTAACAATGGCACCATTTCTTATCTTTGCTTATGAGTTTACTGATTATTGTAAGTTCAACAAATATCTCATTGTTTTCAAACATATGATTTAAGCAACTACTATCCAAAAATCATACATTAAGAGACAGAATTTTTAACATTTGATATGTAAAATATTTTCCTATAAGAATTTCTCCCCAGCACAACTAGCATGTTGTGTATGTCTTATTCTACAGTCCTTGGATAAGCATCCAAATCTCTTACAATTTAGGCACTAGTTCTTGGACTTGAACCAATAATCTTTTTCTGTATGGTTATTTTTCTTACATTTATTATACATATAAGAGGAGTGTTTTATAGAAGAGATATTGGTTTTTATTATAGAGGTATGGATTCTCTTCTTATCTTTTGGTTTTTTTTTATTTCTATAATTGGCTGTCATTCGTGTATTTTGTTGTGTTTCATTTTTGTTGATCTCATCTTTTGCTTCCTTAGAGTGTGATATCCACTTGATTTTTTGAGCTGCCTCTATAAATGGTTATATTCTTTTGAGCAGTCTTTGCTCATAAGATTTTAATGAGCTAAATACCTGATGGACATTAAGATCATAGAGGTATTTAGTTTCTTCAATAATAGTAATTATGGGATCAAATTCATCCAGTATACTTTTGAGTAATTTCTCAACCAACCTAGTTTTAGAGATGCCTTCACCATATATTTTAAGTTGGTTAATTACATCAATGAACTAAGTAGAGAAGGTATTAAGAGAATCTGAGTTTTATAGTTTTAGATTTTCAAAATCCTTTCTCAAGGAGTGAAGCTTAACTCCTTGGGTTTTTATATCCCCTTCAAATTTCTTTTGAAATAAATCTTAAGCATCTTTTATCTTGGTTGATTCCAATATTCTGAGGAAGATGACAATATTAACACCTTGTTGAATAAATAGAAATTTTCTATGCATTTAATTTTATTAAATTCGTTTGCCCTTAGTGTCTCTTTTTCATCAATGGAAGAGAGATATGTGGGTTCCGAGTACCCTTCACTTACAAGTTTCTACATATATTGTGATATAAAAAGAGTTTTAATTTTAACACTCTAATAATCATAATTTTTATCTTCAAACATGGGTTTAGGTTTAGCCCTTGAACAGATGAGGGCTTTGAAAAGAGAAGAAGTTTTTTTTTAATATATAATTACAGAACCACAACCAACTCTCCAATACTAGATGTTGGATTAATGGTATTAATAAACCTTGAATGTACAAGGATTTATAATACTCAATATGTAGAAGGTAGGAGAGCATAAGGAAGGAGAGCAAAAGGAAGAAGATGAACAATCACAAAGCACAAACATAGACACAAAGAAAGTTAATAAAAAAGAATCAATCATGTTGTTTACAAAGATTCATGTCTTATACACTGGAATTTTATTGTATGATAAAAGTAGTAATAAATAATTGAGTCAAGATAGTCCAATGGTATATAGATGAGCTCTTTAAACATAGTAGGTCCATTTGAATGTGGGCCAATATTTATCATCATTTAACTAAACAAAAAGGCTTATAAACAAAAACAAATAAAAAAAAGGGTAATTTTGGATAAAAAATAAAGTGAAATGGTGGGGATATAAAATATTACTATAAAGTTTGGTGGAAACTCTACCTTACTCAGCCATAGATATCTCTAATGATTCTCTTTCCTTTATACAATGTATCTATCATCACCATTTTAGCATCCTCCTCTAGTTTATGAAGGCGTGCTTCACTAGAAGATCATTCAATTTCATCTCTAATAGATGTTCTTCAAACTCTTAGTTTTGCTTCCATCCAAAATCATGCAATGACATTCATTTCTAGTGGAGATTATACCATTTGCTTGTTGAAGATCAATCCATTAAATCAACTTCAACTACTTTTGTTATGCTACCATGATTTTTACTCTTATTACATCGATATGTGGCTTCAATCTCAACTAATATATCCTTTATGATGGTCTCATGTCCATGCATTTGGTTAAGAAAGGGAAATGAAATCTCATTTCCTTTTCTAAACAAGAACATCGTGTGTGTGTGTGTAGTTACAATAGCACCTTAAAATTGTTTGTTATTGGCCAGATGATCACCTCATGTCTCAAGAACATGTTTCCTCTTTGTGGGATTAGTTATCAGTTGAAGCGACAAGGAGAACAAGAGGTTATTTTTGTTCAATGGATCCAAACTAGAAGAATCATAAGCATCGCCTACTAAAACAATGTTTTTGAGAAAGCTCTTGAATCTATTCGTATGAGGTCAATAGCATGTTGCTTTATTATAGGCATCAATTCTAGTTGCTTGAAGATAATGTATAATTTCTTTTGAATCATAATTAGAATGCATGGCTACCATGTTGAGAAAATTAGAGCACCAAACTCTAATTTATCATGAAGATACAAAATATTCTATACAAGAAATCCATACTTTCTACCTAACTCTTACCAACCAAATTTAACTTTGAAAAAAACAAAATAAAACATCGATATTGATTTTTAACACTCCTCTTAATGTCAACTTCTATTCTTTGTACTAAGCCAAACTAATGGCAAAATATTTCGTGTTTGCCTATACTTACACTTTTTGTGAACAAGTCTACAACTTTACCATCTATCTTGATTTGTCACATTTTAATTGCTTCTAAAAAATTTTCTCACATTTAGATACATTTAGATACAAAAGAATAGTAGATTCAAACCAACTACTATTGATAATTTTTTACCCAAAGTCATGATAGTTTTTTAGAGCAATGACTTTGACATTATATAAAGAAATAACCCATCAAAATCTACATGACAAAGCCACATTAATTTTTCTGAGACTTTGGTTACCCCCATCAAATTGTTTCCGCTATTCTACTAATGTGGAATTTAGTTATGCTATTGATTTAGTTTGTTCCCATAAGTTAAATTCTTTTGATTTCTCACATTTGGATGATAGTGTGTAGATATGTTATTGTTGGGTCTGAAAACATATAATCTATATGTAGTATGTTCATTTCTTCTACTAGACAAATTAGGTCAAAATTATGGTACACTTGTTCTTTCAAGGTTGCCATTTTCTCATACATTTTTTCTTATTGTTATGAGAATTCGCTATTATAAATACCAAATATTTTTTGTCATTTGGAGAGTAAATATAGGCATGTTTGCATGTATTTTAGTGTATATCAAATATACTTCACTAAATTTATGTTTTGAAAAGATTTGATGAATGTTACTAAAATCATAAAGTATTTTGGTAAAAATTATTGACTTAGTGGAGTCAAGGCTTGGAGGAGAGATGAACAATATAGTCATGATAATTTTATTATTACAACTTATGTATGAGCAAAACAAATCATAGATTTCAAAATCTTTCTACAAGTTGTAGCTATCACTAATGAGAGGATTCATATTCAAAGAGTGCATGTGAATACTTAATGAGGGGAGAACTAATTTGAGAAGGGAGATTCAGAAAACCCATCTATCACTACTTTGATTTGGATTTTCATTTTTTATTCCCATATTATGATTATGTACTCAATATGTAGAACTAATTTGAGATATTTGATATCAATTTTATTTCTTTGGAGAGAGAAGTTATTGCTCAAGAATGAGCAATTATTTTAGTGTATTAGTTTGTTTGGTATTCAAATTATAGAATATTCTTATGTATTTTTGTGATTTATATTGATGCGTAGATATGAAAATAGAGATATTATAGGTTGATTTTATGACATTGGTATTTCGGCAAGTTTTGATTAATAATTATGAAATTAATAGGTCGTTGGGTGTGTTTAGCAGAGGGAGTAGAACATTGAGTTTCATGTTGCTTTGACATTCATTCTTTTCAAAAACTCTATCTAATTGGTTAGTGCAATTCTTGTATTCTATGACCCTACTAAATCATTAGCACAATTTTTCTATTATGTGATACATTCCTAGTGCTATGATATTATTATAAAGTCGTAATCATACTAATCTCATAAAATTTAAATGATGACACTAATTCTATATCATAATAACCAAATACTTCAATGGGGCTCAAGGGTCACAACCAAGTTGAAATATAATAACTTTATTTTTAATATGACTCATTATTCTCAAGCTAAAGCTATGATCTTTTTATAATGTCATGACTTTTGAGCTATAGAAAATTATAATCCCGAGTACTCAAATTATAACTACAATAATTATTTAGAGCCACAACTTTAGTTTAGGAACACTAAAAATTATAGAGGATATTACTCAAGTACGACCATTTCAAAGGCCATGACTCTTATCCGCAAAGTAAGAAATAACGATGGCTTGTATGCTCGAGCTAATTGCCATTGCCATGACATCTTCATTTTACCTAGGCAACATGATATATTAGAGTAGAGAAGGTCAATGTCATGGCCACTAACAATATTATAGACACTTGAGAGAAATGAAGGAAAAATTATGTATTATGACTATTTCCCAGCATCATGGCCACTAACATGCCTATGTAATGGCTTCTACACAATGGCATAGCTACATAATATGTTGATAAAGGCATGAGACCATGACAACTTCATAGTACTATATCTTTGTGTTACAGAGACATTTGGCCCAAGTGATGGTCATTACTATTACCATGACTTTGTATTATCAGTAAAGATCAATATGTAGACCAGAGTTACAATAATTTTCTCAAGTCATAACCTTAAGCCAAAGTGATGAACATAGAAGTTGCAATATTATTTTTAAATCCAACTTATAACTTAGAGTAATGAAAGATTGCCTGGGTATAAATATGGAAGATATAGAAATTCCAATAGATCTCTTATGTTTCACTTCTTTTCCTTCATGCAACAAGAAAAGCCACACAAAATATCAAACCTTAGGAGCGAATTTCATACTCTCTAAGGGTTTTATATGCCAGTGAAAGATGCAAGATTAATACTAATCCCAAGAGTTGGGGGGTTAAACTCTCAAATCCCTCTTCTTTAGGATATATTCAAAAATTTATACCAAACTAGTGTAGGTCTAGGATTTATGTAAATTGAGATATATGATTATGATGTGACTTTGATTTTTAATGAATGACTGATTGTGTTTGATTTATTTTATGTTATGGATATTACTAGGTGGTGATTAAATAGAACTTAAACAAGAGTTTTGACTCTTGTTAGGGTTTATGCAAGATTGACATGGTAGATAGTGATAGATAAACTATATAGCTCATTCATGCATACAATAGGAAGGAAGTATCAACCCTTCTGACTATGATATATAAGATACATCTGTATGATTAAACCCAAAATTTAAGTTTGTTAATCATTGTGAGTATGATGTTTATGAAGCTGAAAGTACACATTCCATTACATGACAATCCATTATACATATCAACATTCTCAATGATGAGCAACATTCTACATTATACATGTCCTAAAAAAAGTAGTTATATATTGGGATAGATTCTATAAAGAATATTCTCCCAAGGGGTTCATATTTATTTTGAGAGCAACATTCTCACTGATGAGGATCGTTATAAGAAATTCTCTGGATATACATGAGTATGTCATAACTTACAAGGTGGTGACAACCCTTGTGAGTTATTTTTACTTGTTTAGGCCTCACAAGTGAAACTTGGAAAGCATACATTAATTATTTAAGTATGGCATTCATGAAGTTGAAAGTAGGAATACTTATAAATCATATCAATCTTTGATCTTTATGTCATTTGAGTACAAAGAATAATAGTGTATATACATAACAACTATCAAGGATAGTTAACGAAGTTACCTTAAAGGTATACTATTATGTATGACTCTCGAGTATAAATGAATTATTATCTCAATGGTAATATACCAAAGGGATAACTATGAGAAGATCACTATTAGGATAGTTTCAATGGTTACAATCACTTTGTATATCATTAAGAAAAAAAGTTAATGCACAACACCCCAACTTTTATTCTATGTCTAACATAACATAGTCAAGTAACTTAAACTTTATCACATTATTTAAATGAATAAACCATAGACATAATATTATCTAACAATCCAAATATCCATTTTACTAAAATGAGTTGTCTCATTATCGAATAACTAAATTGCTGATACAATCCATATGGAATTAATATCTAAATGAAACTCCACTAGACTACTTATATGACTCATGTGTTTGTAGATTTCAATTAATGAGATACTCTCATATATAAATTTTTTGGATATCACCTAATGGATAAAATTAGATATCATAATAAAGTCATAATAGAAAGTCCAATATTTTATAACCACCTTGTATGACATTAGGGCACTAAGATATGTTCACAAGCGTATAATATTCATTTTATAACCAAATACAATGGTATCTAAACTATTTACATAAGCTATCTGCATACAAGAATATACCAACCTTAGAATCTAAGAATCTTACTTAAATATCAACTTATCTTTTTAACGTAGGTAGTAGTTGACTAATACATTTTTAATTGAACAACTTACACAATTCATGTGGGATCATTGTATGGACAAAACAACCACTTTAATACTTGTATGACTCATATTCTTGGGTGATTAGTTGGATGAGAGACCCTCACCAAATGATATTTTGAGACTTTTCCTAATCCTAAAAATTAGGCATAATTACAAAGTCACAACAAACTACTAGTGATATAAGTTAGGTAGTGAGTTATGGTAGTGCTGCGAATTTAGAAAATATCATGACATTGGATGTCGTGTGACTTTAGATATTACAACACTATTAGTGACAACTTTATCTTATATATTAGCTCCCCTTTAGATTTTTCTTATGTTTTCTACCTTTTTATTTAGTTACTTCTTATGAGTATTATGGTCATATATCTCTTTGGATTTGACTTAGTATCGCTTGGTGATCCTTTGATGTTTTCCCCTTCATCATGAGTGCTAGTTGACCAATTTGATTGTCAATAATCTTAATTTTCTTACTTATGCGATCTCATCTTATTTCTATTCATTCCCTTTGGTTTTCTTTTTCATTATTACTCCTTGTTGTCTCCATTAGTAATGCATGAATGCTCTCTTCAAATGATGAATTTTTTTTTTTCCTTTGGTTGATTGTAAATGGAACTTTAAGCTCCTTGTATTCGGTATCCAATTAGGTTGCTTCTAAAGTTTTTTTTTGATATTGTCTCATATTCAACTATATATTTCATTGGCTCTCATATGATAAACTCTCATGATTTCTCATATTAGGATGATAATATGTAAGACCATTATTGCTAGGTCTATAAATATATTCTATATTCTATAAATATATTCTATATTCTATAGAATATTAGCTTCATCCACTTGATAAATTACATTGAAATTGGTAACTTCTTACTATTTCAAAAGTTTCATTTCTCCCAGACTAGTCCTTTTATCATGTTGGGTTCCAAATTGCTGAAAAAAAACATCCAGCTTCACCTCCATCACCATCAGTCTATCCAACTCCAAAATCTATTTTACTTCCTTCCACTTACTCTTTCATTTACAATTGTATAGTTCTTCTTAGCTAGTTTTTCAAATAGAAAATAAGCCTCCTCGGATGACTTATTCATGAAATAAACACTCGAGGCTACAAAAAATATGTACCTCATCATATAATTCATATATACTTTTATAGAATATTTATATTTGGAACTATAACTCAAATTCATGTTATGGGCACCTCTTTAGTAGATCTTTGGAATAGTCCCAAACATGATATAAGTTCTTTTACTTCTCTTATCTTAGCTAATCTCTACTCTCATTTGAGATAGAAAGAACTTGATTAGAAAACTTGTACAAGTTTATTTTAACTTTCCATATATCTTCTAGATAGTATTAGAACCAATTATTTACCTTGCACCTCAAAGAAAATGAGAATAGTTATAATATTATCACATCCAAGTTAATTCTATTTATCTTGACAATGTCACACAACTTTAAGAAAGTCATGACTTGACTATTTGGGTATTCTAAAATTCATCCGCCATACTATTTTTTTTTGCATCATGGCTATGAGTTAGGCTTCAACTTAAAATGATGCAAAAAAATTATTTATTATCACATCCATTAATGTTGGACTCCAATAATCTCCTAATATTTGGTGAGAATAAATTATTGTTCTCTCGATGTTCATGTCCAAAGGTATTGATTCAATCCTAAATGTTCAATGCATAAATTTGGTGGATAAAACTAAACACATAAATAGTCATGAAACAATAATAGATATCCAACCAACTAGAAATAAAACTACCCATTTTCAATGATAGTTAGGTCAACTCAAGGTTATTTAATCAAATGAAAAATATTTCTTAGCAACAATGCCTGATCAATTTTACCAACTTGGTAGAGCAAGATACTTTACTAAGTTAAACTTATGTTTGGGGTACTATCAAGTGAGGACAATCGAAGGGGATGAATCAAAAACAATGTGCATGATAAGATATGACTCATATGAATCCTAGTGATGCTCATTGGTCTTAATAATGCACTTGCTATATTCTATACATTGATGAATAATATATTGCATCATTTTCTAGATAAATTTGTAGTGGTATATCTAGATGATATTATCATATATAATAACACATTGGAAAACATATCAATCATTTAAGGTTTATATTCTAGCAATTAAGGCAGAATAAATTATTTTTGAAAAGGGAGAAATATTCCTTTGCTATTGAAGAAGTGGACATCCTAGGGAATTGCATTACAAATGAAAAATTCATGATGAATGAGAACAAGACCAAGGCTATCCAGGAATAGGATTCCCCAACAAATGTGCCAAGATTAAGGTCTTTCTTAAGTCTAGTTAACTATTATTATTTATTTATTAAGGGATATTTAGCAAGAGTAGCTCTATTAAAGGAACTTCTCAAGAAGAGTAATGCATGAACATGAGATGAGAAGTGCCGATAAGTCATTTATGACTTAAAGAAGATTGTAATGAAGGAGCCAGTGTTGGCACTAATTGACTACACTAAGGTATTTGAGGTACGTATCGATACCTCTAACTTTGTTATTGGAAGGGTTCTTATATAGGAAAGATATCTCATAGCTTTTAAAAGTTACAAACTCAATGACACAAATAAATAGTACATGAAATAAGAGAAAGAGATGACAATAATCTTCCATTGCTTGCATACATGGAGACACTATCTACTAGGGTTTCATTTCATAGTAAAGATAGACAATGTTGCTACTATTACTTTCAGACCCATAAGAAGCTAAGTCCCTAGTAATCAAAGTGACAAGACTTCCTAGCAGAGCTAACATCCATGAATAGCCAACCTCAAGAATAAATGATGGATCTCATAAAGGAGGGGTTGCAATATGATCTAGTGGAAAAATGGTCTTATTTCCCTAGATCATGAGAAAAAGACAAGATGGCTTTGGATAAAGGATAGCCTATTGTACACAAAGGGAAAGTGACTTTATGTACATAAGTGGGAAAAAATCAAAAGGAATTTCATCAAGGAGTATCATAACTCCAAATGGGCTAGTCACCCAAGGCAACTACATACTAGAGTCTTACTAGTGTTTGTCTACTATTGGCCATAAATATGAGATGATGTTGAGTCTTATGTGAAGATTTGTATTATATGTCAACATGACAAAAAGGATAACATCATCCTAGAAGATTAATGGAGCAACTACCTATAGCAGAATGGACTTGGGAAAATATAACCATGGGCTTCTTCATTGGCTTACCCAAATCTAAGGGACATGGTGTTGACTATAATCACCCACTATTGTTGAACAATGGAGGGGGTGGTTGAGAGTTGGTGGTGCAAGTCTTCTTTGTTGACTATAATCATCCACCATTGTTGAATTTGTCTTCACAAGTATTCCTTGGTGGCTATAATCACCCACCATTATTGAATTTGTCTTCAATCATAACAATCTCTCACTTGAAGACAAATGAGTCCACATGTCTTCAAACAAATTTCACAGCAACTCCAAGTTGTGCTTTTAAGTACGGAGTCCAACTGAAGTTGCACACAACTTCAGTTTATTAGTAGTAACTACTTTTGTGAACATGTCTGCTGGGTTTTCTGTTCCTCGAATCTTCTCACGCATCAGTTGTCCAATATCAAGAAGAGATCGAATAAAATGATATCGTAGCTGTATGTGTTTTGTTCTTGAATGAAAGGCTGGATTCTTTGCAAGAAAAATAGCACTCTGACTATCACTATGCAGAATACCTTTTTCATGCTTCTTTCCTAATTCTTCCAAGAATGACTGCAACCAAACCATTTCCTTTCCTGCTTTGGTTATAGCAATGTATTCAGCTTCTGTAGTTGAGAGAGCAACAATCTTCTGCAACTTAGAAGCCCACGATACAGCTGTACCACCCAGCGTATACACAAATCTAGTAGTACTTTTCATGCTGTCAACGTCACCTGCTAAATCAGCATCTACATATCCCTGTAGCTTTAAGCTTGCTTTTGTAAATCATAGTGACGTATCTGAAGAGCCTTGTAGATAGCTCAAAATCCACTTAACTTCTTCCCAATGCTGCTTTCCTGGATTACTCATGTACCTGCTCACAGCTCCCATTGCTTGTGCAATATCTGGTCTTGTATAGACCATGGCGTACATGAGACTACCAATAGCAGATGCATAGGGTATCTTCTCCATATATTCATGCTCTTCTTCCGTCTTTGGTGACTGCTCCTTAGTTAGTCGGAAATGACTAGCCAAGGGTGTGCTCACTAATTTTGCCTTGTCCATGTTGAACCTAATGAGCACCTTCTTCACATATTCTTCTTGTGAAAGTTTGAGAGTACCATTAGTCCTGTTTCTAATGATTCTCATACCAAGGATTTTCTTCGCAGCTCCCAAATCCTTCATCTCAAATTTTTTTGACAACTGCTTCTTCAGTTTGTTTATCTCCTTGATGCTAGACCCTACAACGAGCATATCATCCACATATAATAGTAGGATAATATAAGAGTTGTCAATATTCTTCATGTAACAACAATGGTCTGCCTGCAATCTTGTGAATCCTTCACTACACATGAAGTTGTCAAACTTCCTGTACCATTGTCGTGGAGCTTGTTTTAGGCCATACAAGCTCTTCTTCAATTTGCAAACTAGATTCTCTTTTCCTTTTACTGAGAATCCTTGAGGTTGGTGCATATAGATATCTTCCTCTAAATCACCATGAAGGAATGCAGTCTTTACATCTAACTGCCAAAGATGTAAATTCTCTGCAGCCACAATTGCCAACACTAGCCTGATTGTGGTCAACTTTACAACTGGGGAGAAAATATCGGTGTAGTCAACACCCTTTTTCTGTTGAAAACCCTTCACGACCATTCTGGCTTTATAGCGATTGCTACCATTGTGTTCTTCCTTAATTCTGTACACCCATTTGTTTTGTAAAGCCTTCTTGCCTTTGGAAGCTCAGTCAGCTCCCATGTCTGATTTGACCTCAGTGAGTCCATCTCATCTTGCATGACTTTCTCCCACTTGATCGAATCTTCAATTTGCAAAGCTTCATCATAGCTTTCTGGTTCACCATTATTTGTCAATAGAATTTAGTGTAGAGATGGTGAGAATCACTGCGGTGGCCTGATTGTCTTTTAAGATCTTCGAACAGTTGTAGTTGGTGTACTTTGTCCGATCTGTGGATCATCATATTCTTAATCCTCGATTTGATCAGTGTTGACTCGAGTAACATCAAAGTCAACAACTTCGATCTTCTTTGGCTGCTCCTCGGGTTCAACTTGTGACCTATCTTTGTACAGAACATATTCATTGAATATCACATTTCTACTTCTAATGATTTTGTGATTTTTATCATCCCAAAATCGATAGCCAAATTCTTCATCTCCATAGCCAATGAAGAAACAGTTTTTAGATTTAGCTTCTAACTTATTACGATTAGTAGAATCAATGTGAACATATGATACACAGCCAAAGACTTTTAAATGGGAAAGATTTACCTTCTTTCCACTCCAGACTTCTTCTGGTAGATCGAACTTCAGAGGAATTGACGGTCCCCTGTTAATCAGATAGGCAACAATGTTAACTGCATCAGCCCAAAAGCATTCAGGCAATCCTAAATTCAACCTCATGCTTCTGGTACGTTCGTTGAGAGTTCTGTTCATGCGTTCAGCTACGCCATTCTGTTGCTGTGTCCCCGGAATAGTCTTCTGAAATCTAATCCCATTTGCATCACAGAATTCTTTGAACCCTCCGTCAATGTATTCTTCGCCATTGTCTGACCTCAGACATTTCAACTTCAAGCCGGTTTCATTTTCAACCGTGGCTCTCCACTTCTTGAAAGTGTCAAATGTATTGGATTTATTTTTCAAAAAATAAACCCATTCTTTTCTGCTAGAGTCATCAATGAAGGTAATATAATACCTTGATCCTCCAAGAGAAGCGACTGGGGAAGGTCCCCACAAATCTGTGTGCACTAACTCCAACTGTGTAACCTTTGGAGTTTTTCTGCTTTTCAGGAAACTAACCTTTTTCTGTTTCCCGAAAATGCATCCTTCACACATGTTGAAATCGGTTGATTCAAACTTTGGTAGCTTATCCTTGTATAAGAGTACCTTCATTCCTTTCTCGCTCATTGAACCAAGCCTTTGATGCCACAAGTTTGCATTTTCATCAGCAATTACAATAGTATCTCGTACGCTTGAAGTCATGTAGAGAGTACCTGTTTTCGTGCCTTGAGCTACTACCATAGCTCCTTTGGTCACTTTCCATGTACTGCCGGTAAATAATACCGAATGCCCATCAGCATCGAGTTGTCCTACAGAAATTAAGTTCCTCATGAGCTTAGGAACGTGTCGCACCTTCTGTAGCAATCATGCACTTCCATTGGGCAGCTGTATTCGAATGTCTTCCATACCTTCTATATCCAATGCTTTTCTGACTGCTAAGTACACCTTCCCGAAATCACCAGTGACATAATTCTGCATGATTTCTCGGTGTGCTGTAGTGTGGAAAGAGGCTCCTGAATCTAACACCCAAGATTCTATTTGGCTGTCGACTGAAAGGAGCAGAGCATCTTGGAGATTCTCTGTTGTAGCATTGGCGGAGTCATGTACGTTCTTCTTCTTTGCTTCTTTACATTAGTTTTTGAAGTGACCAGTCTTGCCACAGTTCCAGCACTCTACAGGTTTTCGGGGCCTTGATTTACTTCCGCCTCTTCGGGATTTTGACCTGTCCCGATTTGAGCTTCTGTTTGCAGCTCTACCTCTCATCTCGAGATTTAAGGCGGAACTAGAAGTTGATGGTTCGCTTGCATCTCTTCTGCGAACTTCCTCGCTTAGTATATGGTCCCAAATATCTTGATACTTCATTTTGGTTTTGCCATAAGAATTGCTAACAGCTGTTCTCATGGCATCCCAGCTTTTTGGCAATTGAGCCAAAGCGATCAACGCACGTACTTCATCATCAAATTCAATTCCGACTGAGGCTAGTTGATTGATGATGGTGTTGAACTCGTTGAGGTGTTGAATGACTCGAGTTCCTTCTGTCATTCTCAAATAGAACAGCTTGTACATTAAATGCACTTTATTGTTGGCTGATGGCTGCTCGTACATATTTGATAGAGCTCTCATCAGATCTGCTGTGGTTTTCTCCTTCCCCACATTATGTGCAACTGATCTGGACAATGTGAATCGAATGACTCCCAACACCTGTCTATCAAGAAGATTCCAATCTTCATCTTTCATATCAGCTGGTTTCGTTCCTGAGAGTGGAAGATGCAGTTTCTTCCCATAGAGATAATCTTCTATCTGCATTCTCCAGTAGGCAAAATCTGTGCCGTCAAATTTCTCAATACCAGTGATTTTAGCTTCCTCTCCTACCATATCTTCAAAATTGACTCTGAATTTGAAGAAACAAAGATTACTGTTGCGTCTGGGACACTCAAATTAGCTGAGGAATCTTGTGGTGCCTTAGAAAATTTATTTCGATCAACTTTCGAAAAAACGAAATTTTTGAAAAAATATGTCCGATCCTCCAACCTCCCTCTGATACCAGTTGTTGGGGACCGATACACGTATAGAAATAATCTAGCTGAGAAGAGAGACAATATTTACATGGTTCGGCAATAGCCTACGTCCACCGGAGCTGCTATTTTACTTCTTGAGAGAGAAAAAAAACCTTACAAATGGACTCTCTATTTCCTCTCTATTCTCTCTCTCTTTTCTACACTTCTGCACACACAAATTTTCTTCTCTTCTGAGTATTTTTTTCTCCTCATTACAATCCTTACATTTATAGCAAAAATGGGAAGACAAAAGTCTTCTTTGTTGACTATAATCACCCACCATTGTTGAACAATGGAGGGGGTGGTTGAGAGTTGGTGGTGCAAGTCTTCTTTGTTGACTATAATCACCCACCATTATTGAATTTGTCTTCACAAGTCTTCCTTGGTGGCTATAATCACCCACCATTGTTGAATTTGTCTTCAATCATAACACATGGATCAATCATATTGGTGAAAGATCATTTCTCAAAGTATTCTACTTCAAAGTGGCCCCTATGAATTGTACAACAAAATATATAACCAAGCTATTCCTTAAGAATATGGTGAAATATTTGGAGCTACCAAAATTCTACATAAGTGATCGTGATCCATGTTTCACTAGGAAATTTTGGATGGAGCTCCTTAAGCTTTTGGGTACAACACTCTACTTCTCTACTAGCTTTCACCCTCAAAATATTGGTAGATGGAATGGGTGAATGCATTGTTAGAGCTATATTTAAGGTATTTTATGAGTGCTAATTATATTGATTGGGCAAAGCTATTGGATGTGGCTCATTTCTCTTACAACCTACAAAGGAGTGGATCAACTAAGAAGAGTCCATTCAAGATAGTCATAGAGAAAAAAACAATAACTTTTCACACCCTAGATAGAAGGTACATAGGGAAGAGCCCAGCAGCCTACAAACTTGCTAAGAGATGACATGGGAAGGTTGACATACCATGCTTATGCTTGGAGAAGGTTGCTAGAAAGATGAAAAAGTAGGCTGACAAGAAGATGAGGCATGTTGAATTCTAGGTTGGAGACTTGGTGCTTATTAAGCTTATACCACAAGAATTCAAGTTCTTTCGAAGGTTGCATAAAGGACTTTTAAGAAAGTATGAATGTCCCTTTCCCATACTGGGATGGGTTGATATCATACTAGGCCAAGTTGCCACTGAGGCTAAAGAAGCATTCATTTTTTCATATTAGAAATATCAAGCCCTATCATGAAGATAAGAAGGATCTAGACTGAGTTATTTCTAAGATGACACCTACAGTAGTAGTGACATCTTATGACAATGAGGTGGACTATATCATGGCCAATTGTAACATGAGAAAGAAAAACTTCCAATCCTATAAAGAATACTTAGTGAAATATAAAGACTAAAAGAACTCAAAGCTAGCTAGAAGCCAACAACAACATTGTAGCAGTTCCAAGAACAAGTCCAATAGTTTTATGTAAGAGAATTTATGAAGACGTATGCATCATTAGTTAGGATGAATGTCATACCACCACATATTGCGAGCCAATTATAATCTTCTTACTCCAAGTTGTAATCTTCTTTCTCCAAGTTATATATTTTTTTTGTTTCTAGTGTTTATTTGAGTTCTCTTTGCATCTAATTATTGGTAGAAGTCAAGTATAACCTACAAGGCAAGCAAGAGGCTGACTTAGCAACATTTGAGAGGTGAGTTGTCTAAGTTCCATGTAGAAGCTTAAGAGAAATACTATGTTCATGACAACATGGCATAGCTATAAGATTCTAGAATATTTTTATCACAATCAGAAAACATATGAAGGGTGAAGAAAAAAAAAGAAAAAACTCTCATTTGACAAAACACTCTCTTGAATAGGTATTATATGCCTCTCTTTCTCTCTCTCTCTATCTCTCCCTCCCTCCCTCCCTACCTCCTTCCCTCTCTCTCTCTCTCTCTCAAACAAAAGCTTACCTCAATAAAAAAAATGTCTAGAAAAAAACAAGAATAAGAAAAAAATCAAATGATATTCCATATCTGATTTTTCTTATGCTCTTCATACACACACATTATAGTGAGCATCAAGGAAACTAAGATTTATATATACATGCAATGGTTTTTTTTATTTATACACATGCAATGGGTTGTTTTCTTTTGATTGAATACTTGTATCATATTAATGTTTATATTATAGGGCATTGTTGTAAACCTACATAACAACATGATTATGCACATCCTTAGTGAAGGGTTTTCCAATAAATTTTAATTTTGTAGAGGTTATTTAAGTATGTCATGTATTTAATGTCAGACAATTTAGTGGTGTGTGGTAATGTGTCTATTGTTTGGCAGTACTATTCTATTTTGTATTATTATTAATATTATTATTATGTTGTTTAACAACTCCAAATATAGTTAAAAATTTTGAAAAATTTTAAATTTTATTGGATAATAAATAAGGCTAAATTCAATTTGGAAAGTTATAAATTTTATGTTGCATAATAATTTAGTGGTGTGTGGTAGTTGTGGAGTATTCTTCTTGATGGATTTAGATTATTGCCTCAATAATTTCTGCATTTTGGAAAGTTAGAAATTTTATAATGCTAAATTCACTTTTGCAATTATTCGGATAATCAATAAGGCTTTTTGAAACATAAAAAATCAATTTTGATTTATGCAAATCCTAATTCTTCTTTAAACAATTGTTTTCTAACCAACCATTTCCCCACATACTCAAAAAAAAATTTATTTTTTTGTAGTTTTCAACTAGTCACTTCATGTTCTACTTGATACTTTCACAATTAGCTACTATATACTACTCACAAAAAGATCTCAAACTCAAAAGATCAACCAAATTGGTTAATTAGATAACCAAATTATCCTACTTATTCAATTTCTTCTATAGTTGAATTTTATTTAATATCATAAATATTATTGAATTTATAGAAGATAATCAAGTACTATTAAAAACAATCCTTGATTCCCATCAGAATTTATCAAGAAACAAAAAAAGAAATCAACTAATTTTTTTCTAGAATTATTAATCAAAAATGATATGTTATCATGAAATATTATCTAATGTTATTGGAATGTCATTTTATATTGTCGAATATTTTCAAAATATTATTTAATAGCATTTATTATCACTTAATATTTTCAGAATATGGACTATAAAAATATAATATAGTCTAATATCATTGAATATTTTCAAATGCCAAATCAATAGTATCAAATAATATTATATTTAACATAAATGTTATCTAATATAAACTTATATTATCAAATATCATCACATTTCAATAAATGTTATTATATTTTTTTGAATATCATGTCAAATATAATGGAAAATTAGAAAATAACAAAAATGATAATAAACCATTTCATCAATGAATTGTATTGAATTACTTTTAAAAATCATTGATTTGCATTGATATATATTCAAAGGAAAAATAATATATATCTTATCATCAAACTTTATTTAATTTCTTAAAAATATAATTAAATATTAATGGATAACATTGTATGTTATACAATATATTTAAATATTATGGTGTTGATAATATTGGATAACGTCTTATGTTATCCAATATAAGATTTATTTATCTTATCATGTATCATTAAGTGTTTCAAACAATATATATCTTGTATCACAATATCAAATGCATTGATTCTCATCGAATGGAATATGTGTTGATAATGTGTTGTAATTAAATGATGAGATATAAATGATATAATTAAATATAAAAAAGACAATGTTGGATGGGAAAGAAAAGAGAAAGCCCCCTGGGGGATTAATGTTTCTTCAATTTTATCGAATTCATTATGGCATTACTATTAGAACAAAAGAACAAAAATAAATAAGTTGTCATGGATAAGTTTGCCACTTATCCTCTCTACCATTTTTTAATTAATAGACTGAATAATTAGTTATCCACTAACAAAATAATAATAATAATAATAATACATAGTTAGACCAAGCCACATTGATTCCATATTGGTGCTACCACAATGTGATCTAGTACAAGTATAGGGCACATATCATTCTCCCCCTCTTGAGTAACCTTGTCCATGAGGACATTAAGGTAAGACTTGGTAAAGTGCCACCCATTGTCCTATGTCGTCTCTTCTACTATTACACCAATCCATTTCACTAAGATTTCAAAATTTAGATGATATTTACTCTTGTAGATCATATGGCAACCTAATATGACTCCAGGTTGGGAATGAATGGTCAGGGTATCTGAGATAGGGTAAAGTTGAATAGATGTTGGAGTGATTGATTCAAAATGCTTTTTTAATAAACTAACATGAAAGACATCATAAATCTGGGCACTTTAGATGTGTTTAAACCATCACTAATGTACTAGATCTCATAAGAACTTCAAAGTTAAATGTGCTTGGTCATGATCATTACTTAGACAATTGACAAGGGTGGATGTTTATCGTATGCATCTACCCTGTGATTGGTAAGAGGGGATATGGGTGTGGGTGAAAAAAAATTAAAAAAATAAATCTAGAAACTAGGTGGCAAAGCTAATCGATAAACTAATGAACCAACTTACTCAATAATTTTGTATGACCCAAAGAAATGTGGGGAAAGCTTCATGGAGGCCTTAAAAACTATAGAAGTCTCTCCATAATAAGATTGTAATTTTCAAGTATGCATAATCTCCTATGTTTTATATTGTATAGACAATCTAAGATATCCAATTTCTACTCCATCTACGTATTCTAATAAAATGAAACATTATGAATTTAATGAAAAAAAAAATTAATATTTTAGATTATTTTGATTTAGATAATATTAACCCAAATAAAGGTATGCAAACAATTCATTTTCTAGTCCTAGACCTCCTTACACACCCAAAAAATTTAGGATTAATAAACAAACTTCTATAGTATCAAATTATTTTAATAAATTAAAAAAATATTAGAAAATCCATTGACAATTTTATCAAATATAGATACTATAAAAATATATAGATACAAAACTAATAGTGAGATTGGATACTTATGGAGACATGTCAAATAATACAATATATATATATATATATATATATATATATATATATATATATATTACATTAAATCCTAGGCAAACTCTAATTAGTCATGACATCATTAAATTTAGATCTACTTCAAGTTTGATGATACATTTCATGTATAGCTTTGAGTTTGTAGAAGAATGAAAGGCTAGATTGATTGCTAGTATAAGATTTTTGCTTAAAATTGTGGAAGAACCTAAATTAGTATATTTTATGAGAAAATATATCAATCCACATACCGTAAGATCCCTAAGTCGACATTTAAAATAATTATAAAATATTTTAAATCTTTTAAAGACATAATAAATTAGGTTCTTAGAAAACATAGTGGAGTGGTATTAGAAATGTATGATATACTAACTAGCAAAAAATAACACGTCTTTTATATATGTCACCATTTGTTATGTTGATTCTAATTGAAACTAATTAAAAAAATATAATAGTTTTATAAAATATTCTCAAGAAGGCTATATCACAAATGAGTAATGATTATATTTAATGAATATAAAATTCAAAATAAAATATTTAATATCATATTTGATAATACTATATATAATAGTATAGAAATAAATTTATTCATAAGAAACATAAAAGAGGATCTCCTAGCTGCCATATTTCATATTAGTTGTATGTGTCACTAATTAAACTGAATAATACAAGCTACCTTAAAATTATATTCACACTCGTTAGAATTTATTTGAAATTTTATTAAATTACTAACACTATTGGCAAACTTCAACAATTTAACAGCTTATTAATTTATCATGACTAAAAAAGAAAAGATTCCAACTTGACGTCTAGCATCATTTGATTTCAAACTGTATTATATTGAAATCTTATGATGAATTCTAACATATTATATCTGGTTTTATAAATAGTAAAATTAATATATTCTTATTAACTACATATAATTGAGAAGTATGATTTTTATTTTAAAATTGTTTAAGATTTTTTACAATATGATGAACTTGTGATTGTATTTTTTTACAATATGACAAACTTATATTCATATCTTATGATGGCTACCAACATAATGAGAGATACTCCCACATCTTACCTTTCACTTATATATATATATATATATATAATAGCTGTAATGTGTTTAAATAACACGGAGAACTCATATTTAAGTAACATAACTATTAAGATAGAAATAAAATATTTAAAATATTAGTTAATTATTTTACCACTTTATTACTTAATTAGATGGATAGATTCTATAGTTAAGGTATACATGGTTGAAAATATTATAAAATTTATATGCAATTGCATGTACCAATCACAATAATTAGAAGGGAAATTTTATGATTAAATATATAATTGATATAAATATTATTAAAACATATATAATAGTGACAAATTGTCTATAAGTGATAAGATTAAACTACTTTAACGATTGTCTTTAGTGAATATAAAATTTAAAATAAAATATTTAGTATCATAACTATTAATACTACAAATAATGATATATCAATAAGTTTATTCATAAGAATTATTGAAAAATGTCTTCTAGCTAACTTAATTCATGTTAAATATTTGTTCTACCTATTAACTTAATAATTTAAGCCAACTTAAAATTATTTTAATTCATTAGAATATATTCAAAATATTTTAAAATTTTATAATACATCTAGCAAACTTCAAGAAATTAGTAGCTTATGTAAGTCATTATGCCTAGAAAAGTAAAGATTCCAACTTTATGTCTAACATCATTAGAATTCAATATATGTAATATTAGAATCATATGATGACTACCAATATATTATATCTAATTTCATAAATAGTAAAATAGATGCATTCTTATTAACTGAATATTATTGAGAGGTAGAATTTTTTTTAAATTGTTTAAGATTTTTTATAATACAACGAACTTATGTTCATGCATATACACTCTCACATCATATATTTCATTTAGGTGTTTATGCAATAGTAGTATTATGTTTAAATAATATATAGAACACTCATATTTTAGCGACATAACTATTGTGATAGAAAAAAAATATTTAAAATATTAGTTGACCATTTCACTACTTTATTGATTAATTGCATATATGAATCCTATAATTATAGTTTAAAAGGTTGAAAATATTATAAAATTTATATACAATTATATGAACCAACCATAAGACTCGAAATATAGAATTTACGAACAAGTACATAATTGTTATAAATATTATAAAAACAAATATGATAGTGATAGTTTGTCTACAAGTGTTATGACTAAACTATTCTAAAGATTGTCTTTAGTGAATATAAAATTTAAAATAAAATATTTAGTATCATATTTAAATACTACAAATAATGATGTATAATTAAGTTTATTCATAAGAACTATTAGAGACTATATTCTAACAGACATAATTCATGTAAGATATTTTTTTTGTATAAAAAACTTAATAATGTAAGCAAACTTAATTTTTTTTTCACTCATATACTGATTGCTATCCGTACTTGTCTCTGGCTATTTTTAAAAATTTAGACGTATTGAGTTAGTGAAAATCTTTTGGATCCACCTATCTCATGCTTATAAAATAATTTATGATAGACTAACCTTTCTAGTATCTACAATATATAATATCATAATCTATTTTTTATATTACTATGAATATAATTGTAGACAACATGATAGATCTAGTACCAATTATTTTAGAAAGATTAGTATGATGGAAGATTGAGAAGATGCATAAATAACTATTTAAGTCCTAGTACTAGATTTTGTAAAAAAACCAAAATTTTAGATAATCATGATCAGAACCAGATAGGTGGTGATAATGATTAAATGTTAGCTGCTGTAATAAAAATTTATAATGCTAATTTTTGTTGTATTTTTTTATTTCATATCTATTATAAATATAAGTTTCATATTTTTTATATTTATAAAGAATTTTATTATATTTAATAATTTTATACTATTGTATAGTTTAAAAATTTTAAAAAGTATTTCTTTTTTGTTAATTGTTATTTTATTATTTTTTTAACTATACAGCTTGTATAATAGTGTTATACATCATGTATTGATGAATAGGATAAGCATACAACTTGTGGGTAATGGTGTGTCATTGTACAACATGACAACATGCTAGAGCCTAGAGCTAGTTAGGCCATGCACGAACATATGTGTTAGGTCCTAGCCTAGTGTCATGGATTGCCCCCTAGCAAGCCAAACATAGCCCCCAGTCATTAGGCACAAACTAAGCCTAGGCTATGTCTTCTCAACATGAGCTATGGGGTCATGTCATGCCATGGCATGGCTCAAGCTAGTCTAGCTACTATGCTAGACATGGCATGATCCATTTCTGGACCAGAGTCATGTCGAGTTAGTCGAGTGGCCCAACACAATTTGATAGTTACCAATTTTCCTAGTAGGCTTCCGGGCTATATCAGGATCCCTATTTTTCTAGTCATATATGCTAACTTAGTATGGCTCATTTGCCACTTCTAACACCATATAAAAATCACTGTATATCTCATTTGTCATCTCTAACACCATCTAAAGATCAACTAGATGATACAATGACTAAAGCATTTCTTTTTTCTTCTTTTGTATCTTCTTCAAACCTACAATCTTACCATATTACTTTTCATTAATAAATCATAAAACATACATAATTACAAAACAACTAAGCTTTCATAAACTTAGAAGATAACTCCTATTATATTTATTAATGGAGAAATTATTAATGTGGGCTGGAGTAAATAATGATAAGGAAGGGTGGAGATAAAATATAATTACTCTAAAGGGTGGAAAATTATAATAATAACTATAAAGTACAAATCTTGAAAAAAAAATACTAAAATAACCTTAATCATAATTACCCACATGTTGTTTGTTTATTCCAACTTTGACTTCTTTTACTATCACATTATTTTTTTCCCAAGCTAGACATGTGAGTTTATGCTACCTCAAATTCATTTCTATATTTTATGTATATGTCACATTTATAAAATTTGGATGTCAAGAGCACGAGAACAAAGGAAATGAGGCAACTCAAGCAATGTTGTTGTTAGAAATAATGATGGTTAGAGAAAGTGTATTCCTCCTTCCAACAAGACCCTAAAACATCTTCTATGGTTGTGTAATTCTTAGGCTATATTCATCTCTACTTTGGGGCTTTACAATTAGAGCCTTGCAAATATGGTATGTTAACAATTAAAGTCAATTCTTTATTTTGTTTTTCAAAGTCAAATTTAGTTGGTAAGAGTTAGATAGGTATTATTTTATTTCAAAGTCAATTTTTGTAACTTATAAATACCCTCTTTGTATTCACATTTTTCATCCAACAACACAATAATCAATGTTTGTCTTGAAAGCTTACTCAAGTATTCTTCTTATTTGGTAGTGAGTGTGGATTTCTAGTAAAGAGTATTTTTCATCTTTATGATAAATTAGAGTTTGATGCTTTAATTTTATCTACAATTGGTATCAAAGGGAGGTTGTGCATTTTCTTGGATATTCTTAGTATGCTATGTGGTTGCACTAGTGTCTGATCATCCACCCTAGAAAATAAATTTTCTTGAGGTTTGGTTACTAGAAAGTGTGTAGTGGTGTGGAGGTGTATGTCTAGGATTAGTTTTGGCTAAGGAAAGACTTGGTTCTTAAGAGTGTCCATTGTGACCCACCTCTCGTCCATGGGAACATACTTATAGTACTAATAATGTATACGATACTATTCATGTGAAATAGTGTGAGTGCATCTAATTGATAAGAAGATTATAATAATCAAAATGATTGATCTTCAAATTGTTGGAGGGATAAAGAAGCTCAAGAACCAAAACTATAATATGTGATTAACATGTATGGAGTTTTGCCTACAAGGTCAAGACTTATGGGAGGTTATTGGTAGCGATGAAGTTTCTAAATCATTGGTGGAAGAAGCAAATGACACCTTGTGGAAGTGGAAAATTAAAATAGGAAAAGTGATATTTGCCTTAAAAACAACATAGGAAAAAGAAATATAGGAGTATATTTGAGATGCCAAGACACCGAAGGAAGCATGAGATACCTTTGCTACACTCTTCTCAAAGAAGAATGATGTAAGACTCTAGTTTTTTAAGAATGAGTTGTTATTGATGGCATAATGCAACATGACGAATGGTTAGTATTTTCATAAGATGAGTCACTATGCTACAAAATTTTAGAGTTGGACCCAAAAGCTCCTATTGGAGAAACCATGATAAAGAGAATACTTATCAATTGACCAACACCTGAGTATCGAGGGTTTTTTGCCATTGTACAAGGATGGCTGACATAACCATCTCTTCTTGAGTTTAAAAATTTGTTGGCTAGTCAAGAAGTAATAGCTAAGCAATAGAAAGTTTAGAGGTAATATATCAAAAACAGATGGTTATAAAATAAAAGAAAAGGATGACTCTCATCGAATGAGAAATTCAAAGGATCACGATAACAATAGAAAGTTTAGAGGTAACTATTACAACTATGGTAAGATGAGCCACATGACAAAAAATTATTGGGCCAAGAAAAAATATATTGAAACTAATGATGCATATTCAAGTCTAAGGAGAATGACTTATCATTATTCAATAAGGAGTAAGAAGAACTAACTCTTACTACAACAATGCCCAAAAAGATTAACTATGAGAATAATTAGATCATAGATTCAAGATATTAGAACTACATGACAGGTGATAGATAGAAGTTATAGAATTTTTCAAAGTACAAGTAAAATCATGTGGTGGTAACACTCGATAACTCAAGGTTACTAATAACTCATATTGGTAAAATGATAATTACACATTGGTATAATCTTCATCAAGTGTCACTTCAAGATGTCTACCATGTTCTAGGAATGAAAAAAAAATTATTATCCATGTCTCAACTAACATCATTGGGCCACTATATCTTATTTGGTCTAAAATATATGAATGTGTATCATGACCTCAAGATCTCAGAAAAGCCAACAATGAAGAGAGGGTGATTAGAGTCAGTTTATGTGATGTAAGCATAATCTACATTCATAAACAAGACAAGGAGGAATTAGAAAAATGGATCTATGGCACATGTGGGTTGGTCATATTAGCTATTCTGAGCTAAGTGTGATGATGAAGAAGTCAATACAAAAAGAACTTCCTCAATTAGATGTGTGAATAGATATGATATGTGTAGGAGATTAATATGATAAAACACACCACTTTCCATATAAGGAATCAGAATTCAAAGCAAATGAACTATTGAAGTTGGTTCACTCTGATGTATTTGATCCCATTAAGGAACCATCAATTGGCAGTATATGATAAATGGTGACATTCATTGATGACTTCTCAAGGTATGTGTGGGTTTTCTTCACAAAATAAAAATCCGACATTCTGAAAATTTAAAAAGTTTAGAGAATCATTTGATGTAGAGGTAGGGAAGAAAATCCATTACTTGTGCACAAACAATCAGGGAGAATTCAACTCCAGGGTCACAATATTTAAGGATATGTGAAATACATCATCAATATACTAATACCAAAACACTTCAAGAAAATGCTATTGCAAAGAGAAAGAACCATCATCTTGTAGAAATTTGTCAAAATAAATTGAATGCAAAGAATGTACTAAGAAGGTTTTGGGCTAAAGCAATGAGAATTAAAGCTTATATGATCAACAAATTTCCCTAAACAAAGTTGGAATTTGTCTCACCCTTTGTGAAACTGTGGAATGTATAACCTACAATTAGCTATTTTCAAGTATTTGGTAGTGTATGTTATATCTTTGTTCCTAATTATTTGTGGAGCAAGTTTGACAAGAAAGCTATTTGATATATCTTTGTGGGATATGAAAACTAGATAAAAGGATGGAGATGTAGTGACTCAACAAATAGAAGATACTACACTTCATGGTATGTGGTATTTGATGAATCATCTTCATTGTGGTCCCTAAAAAAGAAGGAGTTGCCAAACTCAAGAGAATTTGAAGATGAGTTACTTCTACTAAAAGATGGCGTAGGATATTATTCAACTTCTATCCAAACTAATTATATCATATAATCCAAATCATCCAGACCCTAGATCATGATAATTTCATACAAATTTCTAGATTTATTTATAGATAAAAGAGGTTTGAGAGTAATGCCCCTTGATTATATGGATTAGTATAATTCATGTGTCCTTTGATTACTTATGAAACTCTTATAGATTGAGAATATTTTTCTAGGGTTTGTATTTACGATGGCTTTTGCTTGTTTTATGAGAGAGGAGAAGGGAGAGCTCCCTTGAAAATTTGGGTGGCTTTGTATTATACAAAGTAGGAAGTCACAACTTTTAGATGTAGGTCACGTCTCCATCATTTATATCTTCAACTAAGGTCACAACTCTAGAAAATTGTTGTGACTTTGTTCGATATCGTGATCTTTCTGTAATACAAAATCATCGTGCTAGCGAAAACCATGACTTGACCCTAATCTCTCTGTAATACAAAGTTGTGACGTTATGAAATGGTCATTACTTATTGCATTTATCATTTGTAGTCCATATATTATTGTAGCACTTGTGAATTGGCCATAAGGTATTGATGACTTTCAATATGGTTATATAGCCATAATATTGTGTGGAGGATATGACAATGGATTTTTGTCTTTTTTTGATATGTATGTAGCTGCAATATTGGGAATTGGCTAGGACTTTTGTAGTTAGCTTATACGTATAAATCATGATTATGCTTTCCTTTGATGACAAGAGGTATTGTCATGGAAAGATCATATTCGAGTAATTTTCTCTTTAATATTGAGTGACCCAAATGTCATGACTTTTATTAATTATTGCAGCTTTAGCCTAAGTACTTGTGGCTCTTTAATTTTTATAGCTCAAAATTCATGGCTTTATAAAAGAGTTATGGTTCTAAATTGAGACTATTGAACCATATAAAGATAAAGTTATAACTCTGTAAAATTAGTTATGATATTGAGCACTAGTGATGTACTTGGTTGATATGATGAAGAATTAATGTCATAGTCTTTAAACTTTTTTGAGCTTGGTATGGTTGTGACTCAATGATAATATCGTTGCCATTGAGAATGTGTCGGATAGTGAAAATATTATGCTAATGAGAGGGTAGGGTTATACCATACAAGATTTTGCTAATGACTATTTAGGAAGAGTTTTACCCAAGAATGAATGTTAAAACTATAAAATACTTATAGATTTATCTACTCTGCTAAACACCTCCAAATTTATTTTGATTTCACAACTATTCATCAAACTTTGCCTCATTTTCACACATACATATTATTCTCAACCACCAAAATATAACTTTAAAACTTCTTTCCCTCCATTTGAAATTTTCTCTATTCATGCTAACTTCTTTGTATAATGGTTTACTTCTTTCTTTCTTATACATTCAATATAAGTAGTGGATGATGGATGAATGATAGTCTAGATTCCCTCATCCATAAAAATAATTTAAGTCTGGCTCTTTTTTATTTTCGACCTGGCTTTGATATTATGAAATATCTTCTTTTTTTCAATTTTATGCTCGCACATCTCAGTAATTTTCTTTAATTCAGCCTCCAAACTTGTATGATGCACTTCATTTTCTTCTTCTTGAATAATTGAGACCGTATCTTCTAGTTTCTCTTCAAGATTTTCTACTAGAAGTATCTTCATACTAATCATGGAGATTTCATAAGTTGCTTCATCATCTTCTTCATGAAAAATTGAGACCATATCTTCAAATTTTTCTTCAAGATTTCTATCACATTTTCTCCGTAGTAGCCTTGGATATTTTTCTATTTGATTCAGCTTCTTTTTCTTCTACAATTGAGGCTATATTATTGATTTCCCCTTCATACCTTTCTACTAAAAGTATTTTCATACTAGCCACAAAATTTTCATCATTTATTTCATCATCTTCTCTTTTAATAACCGAGGCTTTATCTTCAATTTTTTCTTCTAGATTTTTAACCATAACCATTTCTACCTTAACTATATGATTTCTGATACAGCACTTTCTTCCGATTTCGCCCAACTATGACTTCACCTTTCTCTCTCCATTTTCTCAATCTTTCTTCCTCAACAACATTGTCTCTTCTCAATTCTCTTAGGAATTCAACAAGTTTAGTTGTCCAATAATTTAATGAAGATGGTTGAGATTCATAATATGTCATTCCTCATGCCTTCTATATTCTCATTATCAATAACTCCCTTTCCACTAATAATATAGTTGATACTCATTGCGATGAGGATCATAATAAAAGTTACTTCATTAAACATGATAAGCCTTAATGTAATAATAATTTGGGATATTCTCACTCACTTCTATTGCATGTTACCCAAAAATATTTTTTTATGCTTCATTATCCTTTTGTATCTCTTTAAGGTAATTTGTTAGGAAGTCTTGGAATAATTTGGTTATACATTCTTATTTTATAGATCAGTGGCTAGAAAGAAAGAAAAGAGTAAAATAATCAAAACAAAATCTCAAAAGGTAATTATCCACATTCAAACAAGTTAACAATATTTAAATTTTAGATTTGGGAATAGTTATCAAACTCAATGATGTATAAACTATTAAAAATGAATTATTCTATTATAAAGATAATAAGAGGAACTCATATTGACTAAATAAACTAAATAATCATCAATAATGATATCAAAAATTTTTTGTGATTTTGTTATGTCGACTAATTTTATAAATTAGGTAATATCTCAAAAGCTCATTAATGAAAATATCTCATCAGCTGAGATCTGCAAGGGCATGAGTTGTATAAGTAGTTAATTATACTTTCATCTAGATATTGATCTCATAAGGATTGTATCGACAATTTTTTATTCAATAATGAGACAATCCATTTTTAGTGAAATAGATATTCAATTTAGTAGACAATTCATTTTTAGTGAAATAGATATTCAGTTTAGTAGACACTCATAGATATTCAGTTGAGCCTAATAACTCTGTAACACAAAGACAATACACCATGAACTGATCATGGCTTCATGCTTTTATCATATTTTCATCCATAAAAGGCCTTGTGCTGGGACATGGCCTTAAAGTGGTGAATTGCTTCTCATTTTATTATATAACCATAATAATATGTTGAAGTTGCAATATTGACAATAGTCTTTTTGGAGTTTGATATGGCCTTGACATTGAGAAATAGTCATAGTTCTGAGAAAGTTTTTGTGTGTTGGTCAAGGCTATGGCACTAGGAAATAGTTGTAGCACATAATTTTTTCTTCATGTCTCTCAAGTATCCACAACACCGTGGGTGGTCGTGGAACTCGTCTTCACTAATATCACATATCACAATGTTGCAAATATGTAACAATACTAATAATTATTTCAAGTGTATAAGTTATGGAAATGACTTCCTTTGAAGACGAGTCATGACCTTGGAAATGGTTGTACTTGAAAAATATCATCTATAACTTACAATATCTCAAAAGTAATAACTCTAAATAATTTTAGTGGTTTTGGTCTGAGTAGTTGTGGCTCTATAATTTTTCTAGTTCAAAAATCATGACTTTATAAAAAAGTCATAAATTTTACTTGAGACTACTGAGCTATATTAAAGACTAGATTGTAATGATTGGATTTAGCCATGACCTTGAGCACTATTGAGGTACTTAGTTGTTGTGACATAGAATTAATGTAATTATTTAAATTCCTCATGATAAGTATAGTTGTGACTCTAAAAAATATATATTAGCCACTAAGAATGTATCACAGAGTGAAAGGATTATATTAATGAGTTGATATGGTCATGGCATACATAAATTACAACAACTAATTAGGTAGAATTTTGGCCAATAATAGATATCAAAACTATGAGAGATTCAATGTTCTATCCCCTCTATAATATACCTCCAAAAACCTATTGATTTCTTCATAATTTATCAAAACTAACCAAAGTGCTAAAGTCATGAAATCAACCCATAATATCTTTCAAATCTACCAATCATTATAAACTATCAAAACATATAAGAATATATGATTGTTTGAATATCAAACACCCTCTCTAGTGATTATTCCCTCATAGATGTCACATCAGTACTTTATCATTAAAATAACAAGTCATTCATACTCAAGAGTTATTCATAAGTCCATAAATTTTAGGAAACTCATCAATTGCTCATAATGGTTGATTTTAGAGGAGTCAAATGGGCTGGGCTGGCCCAGCATTGTTTTAGGCTGCCCAACTGGGCTAACGTGCCGGGCCATAGCTTGAGTGTGATTTGTTAGAATCATAGCTTGGTTTGAAATTGTGACCCATTTTTGTGGGGGGTTTTATTATGTATTAGTATTAGATGTGATGAGTATACAATAAACAATAATAGAAATTTTATTTCTTTTTTAATAAAAAGAAAATTTTTTTGGTTGCCTCTCAAGTAATACTAAATTTAACATCCATAACTAGACCTTTGCTAAGGTATGTGCTTCATTTATAAATTCTTATATCCATGCCAACTTCTCCATATATATATAGTCTTTTACTTATATTCTTCATGTATTTCACATGTCAACTAGTAGCACTATATGGAAGACTACCTCAATAGTAGTTTCCATATATTTATAGTATTGAGTGCACAAATTTTCTTTTTTTTTTTGTTTTGGCCATGATATTTTGATGTGTTATAGCTCCTACAACGTTCTTGACTTCATTTCAACAACTAACCAAAATTATTTTAGCCAGATGTTCTAATGTAGCACTTTTTATAAGTATGCACAAATTAGTCTCTTCAAGTCTTTTTACCAATTGTCTCAGCTACTTTTCTTCTACTTCATTTTCTCCCCTTATCTTTATTAAAAACTTAATGATTATATTATCTAACTAATCTTTAGAGATTGGATAATGACCATTAAATATAATCCCTTCATGGCTCATAGATTTCAAATCTTCATACCTTACTACATTCTAATAATAGAACACATTCAAATCACCATTAGGTATGAGATAAAATTCAGTACTTTGTGAGAAATAATTTTCAACATATTGATATATTGGGATGTACACATTTATCTTCTACTCCCAAAGTTATCCTCTTTCTTTTTATAATTTTCTCTTTTTGGGTCCCAAAGTGATATCTTAGTTCTAGAGTTTTGCTCTGTAGATTGTGGCTAAAAAATGAGAAATAAAAACCAAAAATCAAAGATATAAATAAGTAATGCATGTCAAGAAATACTAATTAATGCACAAAATTAAAATATTGATATCCAAACTACTAAAAATAGAATTTTTTTTTTCAATGATAATTATGTCAACTTAAGTATAACTAATAAAACTAATTTCTTGTAGTGATATAAAAAACTTATTGTAAATTTGATATGATATATACTTTTAGATTTATGTAAAGTCACAAAATCTTGTTAGGTGAAAGTCTCTTGTTCAACCAGTCTCATAGGTATATGAGTCATTCAAATAGTAAAGTTGACTTTTTTATACATATATCCCACACATATTATGAAGATAGTTTGATCAACCAATTATCAATCAAATGTTGCTTTAGTTGAAAGGATAAAATTAGTTTTTTTTGTAAGATTCTTAGATTATATGATTTGTAAATTCCATTATGTATGATGGCTTATCTAAATAGTTTGTATATTATTATGCTTTGTTACATAATAAAGGTTACACACTTATGAAAATGTTGTAGTATTGTAATGGCATACAAGGTGCTTATCGATTTTTTGGCCCTCCCTAATGTTAGTTCTCTTGTATCCATACCTTATAGTCAACTCATAAACTCTCATTGATGGTTGCTTTATATATGTATTCTTATTTTTTGCTCTCATATATCAGATAGACATAAAATAATGTAGTGGTAAAAAATTTTATACTTTCAGCTTCTTAAGTGGCATACTCATACAAATAACACATGATTTTCTTTAAATTTTGCTGGTGGTAGTCATATGATAGAAAGGAACTCACATGATTATCATTATCTTATGAGTCACCTCTAATCATGCATATCTTGGCTTATATATCAAATATCTACTATGATAACTTGTGACGTACATACTGAAGGCAATGCCATTAGAAATATATTTTATAAAATACCTACATTAATTGAGGGTCAGTCCTTCTTAAACATGCATAATTTATTGACTAATAAAAGTATTAATGCTTTCAGCTTCATAAGTGATATACTCACATGATTAATATATCTTACCATCAAGTTTTAACATATAGATTTATCTCACACATAATGATCATAAGGGTTATCACTTTCTTTTTGCAATTTTGTATGATTATACTTCATGGGTTGTTTATCACCATCCACCATGATAACAGTTATAAACTCATTAATAATAAAACTCTAATTTCAATTTGATAAATATCACATTCATTGATATCTAAACTATGATAAAATCTAAAGATAAAATTTATTCATTAAGCATTCATTACATATAATAAAATATAACAATAATTAGCCTCAATTTAGTCTGACATTAGGGAATAATTCACACAAGATAATTAGAGATACATCTTGTAAAATTTTGAGTTCCCAATAATAACTCACAAGATTATCTAGAAATCAAATTCTAAATTTACAATATTTAGTCATATGCCTCAGATTTTTCCTAAGGGTAGGTCAAAATTCATGCTTCCTCCCCTTTTTCTTAGGTTATGCTTGTATCTTATATCACTCATTTTCTTGTGGATCTCCCATTAGGTTATGTGAAATTTTGCACCTAAATCCTAGCTTTTCATCTTTATTCTTATACCCTAGAATCTTTTGAAAAGTTCATGCTTTTCATTTTTATACTCGAATGGCTAGGGGTCAAATTTAAGTGAAAAATCATTACTTTTAGGAATGATTCATGGTTGTATTATATTTCTATCTATAGAATATCATGATTTAGTAATGGCTACAATTGTATATTTCATCTCTAGAATACAAAGTTGTATCATTGGGAGTGGTCTCATCTCTAAAATCTCTCTTCTATCAGATGGTCATGGTGCTAGGAATGATCATACTTATATATTTTCTCTCTAATATAAAGTCTCAGTACTGGGAATAATCATAGATTATGCATTTTGCCTCTATAATACTAAGTCGTGCAACTAGGAAAAGTCATGACTTGTGTACTTCATCTATGTAACTCAAAATCAATGTGTTGGGAATGAGTCATATCTTTGGCATTCCTCAAGAGTAGAAAGTCACAGCTCTAGAATTGTCGTGGCTTGAGTATCATTTTCTGGAATTTTCTATCACTAAAAGACATGGTATTGGGTACAGATGGTCATTTCTTTAGACTTGATGGCTTTGTAATGAGAAAGTCATAGTATTGGAGGATTGTCACAACTTTGAGCACTATTAGGGTACTTGGTAGAGATGTCAAATGCGCCAAGCGGCTCGGGCATGGCCTGGGGCCTGGCCCTATTCAGTAGTGCTTGGCCCGGCACGGCATGGTCAGGAACCATGCCTTGGGCTGGGTCGGGCTGCCCCTTGGCATGGTTCATGCAATGCTGGGCTTGTATGAACCTTGCCTCATGTCGGGCTGGGTCGAGTTGCCCCTTAGCATGGTTCATGCAGTGCTAGGCCGGCATGAACCTTGCCTCGTGTTGGGCTAGGCATGACTCGTGTGCATGGCTCTTCAGGTGGTCACCCAGCACATTTTTATGTTATTATTTTAATTCAATCACCCTGTTATGGGGTGGTCCATTTTATAAAAAATGCGGCCATGTGGCAGATTGTAATTGATCAGCCACATGGCTATTTTTTTATACAGAACATGATCGGCATAGCCATGCCCATCGTGTCGTGTTGGGCCAATGGACCGCACACCATGTTGTGCCTAAGATGACATGGGATTTTAACCATGTCATACACAGCACAGCATGATGGCTTGATCATGCCAAGAAAAAATGGGTTGTGCCGACACAACACACCTTGACACCTCTAGTACTTTGTTACTATGATATAGAATTAATATTAGTTGTGACTCCAAGCTAAATAGAATATGTTCCATAGTGAAATGATTATGTTGACAAGATGATAGAGTAATGATATATGAAGATTCCCATGACATTTTGTGTAGAGTTTCAACTAAGAATTGATATTGAAACTATCTTATAACTCAATGAGGTATAATAAATTCATAACAAACGTAGTATTATGACTTTATATGATTTTCACTGTCATTCTTCTCGATAATTCATCAAATCTCTATTTCACACAAAAACTATTCAATTTCATTATCATTCATTATTATCAATCAAAAATTACTATTTAATAAAATTATTCATTTTTAAGCTATTTTTTATATAAACACATCGTGAATAATCACCAAGATAACTACTTGTATTTAGTATCCAGTATACCTAATACAATTATACATGAAGAAATAGAATTGGAGGAGGAGATAGAGATTAACCAAAGTAACAAACAAAAAGATGATGCGTTAAATAATAATTATGCGGATGATAAACAAATTTGCCAATCTAATTTTTATTTTCTGCATCTATTTAGAAAAAGTAAGTTAAAAGAAAAATTTAACCAATTTCTCAACATTTTTAGAAATTTGGAAGTCGATGTAACCTTCACTAAAGCTTTATCATAGATACTACTGCACTACATCAATTTTATGAAGAATAGCATAAGTTGCAAGAAAAAATTGGAGACTTATGCAATGGTGGGCATGACCAAGAAGTAAATCATGATTATTCAACATAAACTCTCCAGAAAACTCAAAATTTTGGATAGTTTTATAATTTTGTGTTATTTGGGAGCATACCTTCTCAAAGGTATCATGTAACTAGTGATTAAGTGTCAACTTAATATCATTGTCTATAGTATCGAGGTTGAAACTTAGTGAAAAAGAAAAAATCAAAGAACTAAAAGCAATTTTGGAAGAAGAATACATTACAATAGGCCTTGATGATGAAATATATTATGATGTCATGAGCCACATAAAAAATGAAATATAAGCTGCTATGAAGTTATGAAAGATGTTAATACCACAAAATTCTAATATGAAGAATATTGAGAAATCAATGGGTGAACTCTTTAGATGGTAGAAAGATTACAATTAGGAGTTTCATTGATTATTAATGATATACTCTAAGAAAAAAAAGTTAAGAGTGTTTTTTATGAAAAGTAGAATAAAAAAAAGTCAAGGCTGTTGTAGAAAAAGAAATCATGACTTTTAAAGATCACTAAAGGAAAGAGGCATGGTCAAAGGCATGGTCAAAGGCATGGTCAAAGGCATGGTCAAAGAAAAAGCCATAACATTGACATTCTAATAAAATCAAAAAATCATAACATTAGCAAAGGGTATTGTAAATGATGATGCTGCAAATCTATAATATCACAATAATAAATAAAATCATGATATCCAAAAAAGAACATCGAGAAGGAAGGAACCAGGTGGGTTTTGAAAAAGATGTTTGAAAGACATGCTGGAGAAAAGAATAATATGGAGAAGATAGCATGGACTGCTAAGTTGCTTATAAGGGATGAGAATCAAAAAATCGGTCTAGTTAAATATGTTAAATGTACTTCTTTGGAAGTAACTTACTGTTTATTTTTATGTTGGTGTGCTATGTTTTTTTGTGTTTTTTTTATATATATTTCATGAAGTCAAAACTTGCACATATATTAAAATAAAATCATGGCACTCAAATCTAGTCGTGATATTTTTCAAGGCAAATAAAGTTGTGACACTCAAACCCTATCATGACTATATTTTTTTAAGAAAAAGTCATGGTGATGATACAAAGTCATGACTATTTTTTTATCAGTCATGAATAATTCCCTAACCCTATAAAACATCACGAACCCTAATTTGTGCCAAAGGTAACTCAGGATAAATTTCATTGTAACCACGTTTTCCTGCCTAGATTTGAGGGAATTGACTTACAACTTTGCTAATGTGAGCAATACTAGATCTTATATGAATTATTGCATACATAAGACTACCAATAATTAATAGACAATAAATATGTGTCATGTATTCTTTCTTTCTCTATCATTCATTGAGTAATAATTAGCACTCAACTAAACAAACCTAGTTAAAGGAGGTTGAAACTAGCTTAGCCCTATAAATAAAGAATCTCCCAACATTCTTGAGATAACCAAATATATATTGAAGACATATCTTGTATGATACTTGTCATGGGAGGATGCCTAACTAACCCTAAGTCTTTCATTTTTCATTTGTAAGGTTTTTTTCATAGCTCTCTCTTTTGTATCTTGATCTAAGTTCTATTATGGTAAATGATTAACACATCATTGATATACAATTGAAATTTGAGATGATTATCATTGATGTGCATATAATAGACATTAATGATAACTCACCATGCATGAATCAAACATCTTGTATCAATGTCTCAAGACTTGCTTAAGCCCAATCAAACTATTATTGAGTTTTCACATCAAATATTCATTTAACTTTGAGCCCCACAAGTAAATTTAAAGGTTCTCAAGAAAGAAATAATGAAGAAAAATTTTATTTGAATCAAGTTATTTAATATATAAATCCATATAGACAAACAAACTCAAAATAATTTGGATAGAACAATTGTCATGACAAAAGGGAAATTTTTCAAAATCAATTTTTCTTTATTCTTACTAAAACCTTTTATCATTAATAGATATTTATATCTCAATCAAACTCATCATCTCTATAGATTAGTTAGAATATCTAATTATTTTTCAGTACTAACTTTTCTAATGAAAAGGGAACTAGATATTAGCTTGAAGTGAAGTTGTGACTAGTTTTCACCAACCTCCAATAAAATTAACTCACGTGACATTCATGATGCTATTACATTCATCTTTTTTTTATGATACCTTCTCTTGATTTCCTATTGTAGTCACTTATGAATGGTAATCCTTCTTAATGTGTCCTACCTTATTAATGTAATAATATTTCATAGTCTTCCTACACTTAAGCTTCCCCTTAGAAGGACAACTCCTTTCATTTCTTTATGAGTGTCTAGGGGCACTCATATCCCACCTCTCATTCCTATTTAAAATGAGGATTCTATGAAAACTCTCTCCTTTTTTTCTTCCTCCTCAACTCCTCACTCGGAAGATTTTCGGTAACCATATTCATGATTAGGATATTATTCAAGGTTAACACACTCATGACCACAACTAGTATTTCTTAGCTATTAGAAAGCAAACTGAGAAGCATGAACATGTGAAACCCATCTTTCATGGTTGTCTTCATAGTTGCAAGATGATTTACCAACCCATGAATGACATTTATATGTTTGGTTATGTAACTCCCAACATAAAAACCCCATCTTTCACTAGTTGTCTAATAATTAATGTATTAGATGGATTCTTTACATACATAAACTCCAACTTTTTGTACAAAACATTCACTCTCATCGTCTTAGGAATATGGTGGAATATTCTAACACTGACACATTTCCTAAAGAGATAGCTTTTTTCATGTGAATAGATACCAATCACCTTCGCTCAAGCTGTGGGGCTTGTGACACCTTTAAATGGGTCATACAACTAATTAACCACTAATAGGTTCTCCATATTTAGCTTCTAAATCATATAGTTGGCTGAGTTTAACTGAACCATCCTGAAAGAATTATAATCTTCAATAATGAAGATCTAGCTCAACTAATTGATTTAGATCTTTGATACCATTTGTTGGTACCAAATACTTTGATACCATTTGTTGGTACCAAATACTTTGATACCATTTGTTGGTACCAAATACTTTGATACCATTTGTTGGTACCAAATACTTTGATATCACTTATTGTATTTGAAAGTAGTAATTTAAATAGGAGTTAAGATTTGTATAAATTAAAAATTGATATTGTAGTTTTCCAAATAACTTATCAATTACTTGAAAAATTATGAAATAAAACACTTCAATAATTTATTACTAAATTTATTACTTTCCAAGATGCAATAATTATAGAGGTGGTAATGCGAATCCATGGAGTAAAACACTTCAATAATAAACTAAATTTGTCAAGAAACACAAAGATAATACATTGAAGAATAATACTAAAACCATTGCATTTCCACATAGTCATAACAATAACACACAAAACTACTACATTATTACACTCTCACAAAGCATGAACAATGCACTTGGGCAAACACAAAAAAAGTCATATTTTTCCTGTAAACTCTTCACTTCTGATGGGAAAACCCACTTTGACATGTAGATCTCCAACTATGTTCTATGATCTAAACATCCAAATGATACAAGTGATCAATCCAAAGCAAACAACCTAGTGAATAAATATATTAAACATAATTTCTTTGACAATTAGTTTAGCATATTTTTTTTC
This sequence comes from Sapria himalayana, assembly GCA_029783825.1. Taxonomy (NCBI): domain Eukaryota; kingdom Viridiplantae; phylum Streptophyta; class Magnoliopsida; order Malpighiales; family Rafflesiaceae; genus Sapria; species Sapria himalayana. The sequence goes on along the minus strand of JAREIK010002869.1, from coordinate 3,119,631 downwards.
TTATATTTAATTCGAGGTATGTTTTTATTAGAAGATTATGTTTTTTTGTAGAGAGAGAGAGGAACAAAATGGCTGCTTTACAAGAGAGTGTTTTGTCCGGAAAGAGTTCTTGTTTTTCTTTTCTTCACACTCTACATATAAGAGATCCTACATTGAACACTTACACAAATACAAAACAAGAAAGTTGTAAACACACAAAAAACTTTTCTTTGTCTGATTTTCATTTTTTTTGTTTTTTGTTTTTAATAAAATCAAAATTAGAAATTGGAACCTAAACTTCCCCAAATTGGGAAGATCCATCAAGATATCTATTATCTCTAGATGGAGTGTGGTTCCACTGAAAAAAATAGAACATACAATAGTATTTCAAAACATTATATAATAGTTATCATTTTAAAAATTTTAGTACTTATATGATAATGATTTGTGTCACTTTAAACATCCATTTGTGATTTTGATTAATTTTGATGGTATTCATGAATCTCACAATGATTTTCTCACTTTTTCATAAAGGCTATATTGTATTACTTATATGATAATGACTTGAGTCACAATAGAATAAGTTAGGTATGAGATTGTTTGTGGTCCTTGATGTGTAATATTTGTCATTTTAAGCTTTTGCATGCACAAAAAAACAAAGACCACCATAAGATCTTCATAAATATTTTTTTCATTTGATTCTTAAATAAGAATAATAATAATAAATCGTTTTATTTTTTTTACTTTAAAATGATCACATTTATTTATCCTCATTTTTTAAAAATTCTAAGTAACTTCCTCTGAATAATAAATGACATATAGGCCACAAAAAAAAAATTCTCCAACAATATTTACATTCTTGAATTGTATTCAAGATGAATGAGATAAATGGCCAATAATGCATAATTTATCATATTTAATCATTTCTATGGAAATACAATATATATATATATACATATATACATTACATGAAATCAGAATGTATCACACAATTGTGTGCATACATAAGAAGTTATGAGGGTAGGCCTTGGAATATAGGTGTTTGTACGCACATTTTCTAGATATAATTGACAAATTTCTCATATATTACTATCAATTGACTTGTTTAAATTTACTTCAAAAATTCTATTTTTCATAATATCTAAATCTCAAATAATTTGTTCACGCCCAAATATGCATACATGTGTGGGTGTGGAAACATATGAATGTGTGTGTGTGTGTGTGTGTGTGTGTGTGTGTGTGTGTGTAGTGGACCCAATAGTATGGTAGTTTGATTGGCAAAAGATGATAGATGCTCTAACCATCAAGAAATGAGTTTTATCCCCAAGAATGCAAAATATTTTTTCCCAATATAATTGTTGGATCATATATCATGCTGTTGGGGCAGGGGCCTAATCTGCTCCAACCCTAAGGTCTTGGCACCCTTATATTGGCAAATTGATTTGGGGGAGGGGGGGGATATATATATATATATATAGTTTTTTTTATCTCACAAGATTTTTATTTAATTATTGATGATTTCTTAATGCCTTGTTAGCTCATCAAAAGGCACTAAAGAAGGAAATAGAGAGGCTAAGGCAAGTGTTTCAGCAACAAAACATGAAGAAAATGAACCACAGAGAAGTGAACACTAATCAACCACAACAACTAACTGGATTGTGACACATAGCAGAGTACATACAAGAAGGAATTCACAATGCAAAAGAGATAAATAAAGATGCGGAAAGAAAGAACAAGAAATACTAAAAAGAAAGGGGAAGAGACACGACCTGGTCCTTATAACAAATCTAATCATTGTGGCTTCTATTGCTAACTTGGATGGACTTCACATGATGTGTCTTCAATGGTGGGATTCCTTTTATGAATCTGAAAATGTTTGATGCAAAGAGTAGCTGAGCATATTGAAGCTTCATGTAAGAACCAATCACTTTGTCAATGATGTGCAACATTCATAGTGAATCCATTTTCTTGCTTAGAAATTATATTGCTTATTTAATAAGTAATGCTAATGAAAAGCATTATTTGATTAGACTTGATTTTTGGAAAAGGTTAACATGGGGATGAATCACTTGGGTTTATTTATATTATATTATTTGATAAACAAAATTGTCATTACAAAAATTATTTAATGCAATGATGAAGACTTCCATTGATGTTCATTGATACATGACAATATCTCTCTGCAATTAACTCATGAATCTTGACTATTAATTATGAATTACAAATCATTAATGTTTGTGTATGTTTTTCAATCACTCACATACATATTGAGAAAAAGTAAAAACTAGGTCATATAACTTGTGTGTTTGTTTGTTTGTGTTTGTGTATGTGGATGTGTTTCCATTAATTATCACGCTAAATAAAAGATAACTTATTTATTCACCATATTTTCCCCACAAAGAAACTACCACTATTAATCTCTTCTATCAAAATCAATGTTTCATCCTAATTAGTTGACCACTCAAATTTTAATCAAATGTCACTAGAGGAAAATTTATTTCTCAAGAAAAATATTAGCAACAAAAATATTTATGCTAGACAAAATTCAAATTAAATAGTAGTAATTGTTGCGACTTTATTAGGGTGCCTAAATTTATTGGTTGGATAGTATTCTAGAAGCTCATTAGTTAGGGTATCTCATCTATAAAGATTTATAAGTATATAATATATATATGTAATAAAGAATACTTTTGTTCAAATTACAATTCCATGATAAATGATTTATCAGTTCAGTCAACCAAAAGTGAGTTAGCACAATTTTAGTAGAGAAGATAATTTGAGATTTTAGTATGACTCTTAGATCTTAGGATTTGTCAATTGATTCATATGATTCACATTCAATTAATTTGATCTATGTTAGGTTTCGATATAGAACAAAGGTTTGATAGTTGTAATAATTCTCATTTACCCTAATGGTATATAAGGTTTGAGCTCATCCTAATGATAGCCCCCTTGTAGCTATCACATTAGTACTTTACTATTGAGATAATAAATTATCTTTGTTCAAGGATCATTTATAAGTTCATACCTTTTAAATACCTTATAAATTGCCCTTAATGATTGTTTCATATGTATATTTTTATCCTTTGGCCTCAATTATCATAAGACTAAGAACTAATGGAGTTTAGAAATATTTACACTTTTAACTTTGTAAATATCATACTCGCATAATTAACATATACTTCTTTTAAATCTCACCAGTAGAAACCATGGGAGTAAAAATAACTCAAGGGGTTATCACTTTCTTGTGACTCATAACTACTCGTGCATGTCCTATAGATTACCAGTCACTATCCTCCATAATGATGATGCAACTCACACACTAAAGGTGAAACCTTGATAAAAATATTTTATAAAATATTAATATTAATTGAGGATCAATTTTTCTAAGATATGTATAATGGAGTAGCATGTAAAATTGTTACTATTTTTAGCTTCTTTAGCATTGTATTTGTAATGATTAATATACTTTAATTTAAGGTTTAAATGTATATATTTATAATCTCGCACATCATAGTCAGAAGGGTTGTCACTTCCTTTATACCATATATGTTAGTGAGTCATATTATTTATCTATCATTTTTCATAATGATAACATGCACAAATCCGCTAATTGTTAAAATTCTAATTCAAGTTTTTTTTATAAAAAACATTCATATATCACAAAAATTAAATTATAAAATCATCATAAATTTTCATTATAAAATTCTATAACATAAATCAAACATATTAATTAATTATAAAATCATTCATATATCACATAAATTATAATTACACAAAACTTAGAAATCTAAGATACAAAACTTAAACTCATGCTACTTTGGTATATTTCTTAAATCTATCCTAGAGAAGGGGTTTTGAAAGTCATGCCCTCAACTCTAAGGTTTAGCTTTTGTCTTCCATCCCTTGCTTACTCTTAGATTCCCTAGGGAGTGTAAAAATCTTTCCTATAGTTGTTTTTGTGCTTTCGATTTTTGGTCTTAATTAGTGAAGATGATGATGATGACTAGATGAATTATGAATCTTGTATCTTTCCTCCCTCTCTTTTATAATCCATGAATATGGTATTTGTCCAAGAAGAAAGTCATGATTTAGGAAGAGACCAAGACTTTGGCCTTTGTCTCTTGAGCTCGAGGTCGTGGCTCTAGAAAAATGAGACAGCTTTGGAATGTCTCTAAATATTGCTATGACACAAAATTGTGATATTGGGAAGTATCTATAACATGTGTTTTTTATCATTCATGGCCTTGTGAATGAGTCATATGTTTGGTTTTTCTTTTGTATCAAATGGTTGTGGCACTGAGACTGGTTGTAGTTTTTCACCTGGTCTCTCTTTTTCATCAAATGACCATAATGCTAAGAATGGCCTTGGCTTTGCCTTTGATCTTTCTTGAGCATCAAATGGTTATCATGCTAGGGATGGTCACATCTTTGGATTGGGTCTCTCTTGAGGATCAAATAGTCGTGGTGCTAGGGATGGTCATGACTTTTGCTTTGGTCTCTCTTGAACATCGAATGGTTGTGATGCTATGAATGGTCATGTTTTTGACTTTGGTTTAGAGGGCATAAGTTGTGGCCTAAAAGTGGTCATGCTAGAGTAATGCTATCAATAACATTATATGACCAGAATTCATAGTGCTGGATAATTGCTATATGACTTTGACCTGAGTAGTTTTACTCTTATAACTTTATGTAGCTCAAAAGTCAGAGCTTTGGAGAAAAGTCATGCGTCTGACTTGAGAATACAAAACATTGGTAAAGAAAGTTGTGACGCTAGGAAGTGACCATGACCTTTAACACCAGTGGAGTACTTAGTTAATATGACATAAAATTAATATGACGGCTATTTAATTATTACAAAATAAATGTGACTACGACTCTAAGCTAATATCATAACCAAAAAAAATGTTGCACGATTAAAGGATTGTGCTAACGAATGGATAGAGTCATGATATCCAAAGATTATCATGACTAAATATATAGAGTTTCAGTCAAGAATAGATACCAAAACTATTCAAAAAACTACACTTCATATAGTTGTTGATTTCTATAAAAACATACTAATTTCATGATTATTCCTCAAAATCCACCAAAACTCTAAAGCCATGAAATTGATCCAATTATGACTCATGTTCACACTTACATATAATCTAATATCACCTCAAATACACCATAGCATTTTATATTTTACTTACTGAATAAATTATCATACCATTAAAACATCTCTTACATCATCATAAACAAATTCATCATAATCAATTATAATACCACAATATGAAAATAAATAAGAGTTACAAATCAATTAGCTAAAATAGGTAGTGATATAATTTTCCTTTAGGATCAAACTTCTAAAAAGATAAAATTACTCTAGATTGCTTAAATAGTGGCATAGAAGTAGATGGTCTCTTTATATTCTTCTTCTATTTAGTTACTCAATCCAATATCTTCACCAAAATATCACATAATACATCTTGTCTTTGTCCAATTAAGTTCAGTACACCCTCAAAAGATCTCATTGTAAGATACAAGTCATTTTGATTCATACTACATTTGATCAATTCATCTATTCACTAGTTCTCCTGATATTGCAAGTCATTTCTATTTCCTTCATCTCTTTTCATAGCCATTTTCTTTCAATTTATTTGCAATGGCCTCATGCAAGCTGCTAAATGATTTAGCATTGCCCATCAATCTAATCTCCACCCATTTCATCCACTCTTCCAAGAATTTATAGATCTTGTTTTTCAAGCTTTTCTTGAATCATTATAATAGCATCTCCTTTTGTTTGAGATATATTTCTCACAATATATCTTATTTTCTAGTTTTTTCCACTATTACTATGCATAGATATTGAATCTCATTTTGTAAGTATTTCTTAATTTTTTTAGCATCCTGTTGTATATTCCCAAAAATGAAAAAAAAATATTACATATTATACCTTCTTGTGCAGCTAGGGAATGCTCGGTGTGGACTTCATCTTCTTATCATCTTTCGCCGATTCTTTTCATATCTTATATGTCAGCTATGATGCATGAAAGTCCTTCCCAAATTTTTGTTGGTTCTTCCACCTTTGAGAATTGGCTTCTTTCCTTTCCTATCTTTGTCAAGTTTTCTTTTAATGCTAGACAATGTCTAGGGGGATACTATCAAACATATTAAGAATGCTAGACAATGTTTGGTCAAAAACTCACCCTAAATTAAACTAAGAATCAACTTCTCAATGATCTTTCCAATTTCAAAACTATAACCAACTAGGATAGCATAGAAAAAGATTGCTCTTTTCGAAAAAATCATCAAACATAGAGTGTCGATAATAGAAATGAGCATATGACATATAATAAAACTTGACTCACCTCTATGAGTTCTCCCCACATTCAAGTATCAATATATACTCTTTGAAATTACCCTCTATTTGTCCTTTCCATCTATCAATACGCTAGCAATTGCTAGTAAATTAGGTTACATACGAAGTAATTCAAAAGTTATGTTATATTTGGCTCCTTGGAAATAAGCAACTCATTTATTATTCTTCTTTCAAAGCATACTCAAATATCTCTAACATAGTATGGATTATCTTGCTTATCCTTTAAGACAGAATTTTTTTCATGATGAAAGTATTTCCATTTTCTTTTTCTGTGCAAAATAACAACCTAATTGGGGAAAGTCATGGCTTTATGAGATTGTTTTTTTTTTCTTTAATTGAAAAACCATGGGATTGTGTTAAATTATTATATCCAAATCATAGTACTAGGTCATGGTGGTAGCTTTGCCATTTAGTTTTTGATGAATTTTTTATTTTTATAATACCAAAGTCATGGCATTGAGCATGGTCATGGCTTTGTCATTAAAATTTTGATGACTATTTTCTTCATGTGATATGGAAGTAACTATAATAGGCACGACCATGGCTTTGTTACTAAGTTTTTGATGGGAATTTTCTTTCTGTGACATCAATGTTGGTGCACTAGAAAATGACAGAAGCTTTGGGCTTAAAGAGTCATAATCATAAATGGTTTGAATTTAAAATTTGGGTTTAAAATTTTTTTGTGTGGGGAAGGGCGGGGGCAGGTTTAATTGTGAAAAAAAAAACTGATGGGTTATCTCTCAAGTAGCGTTATGTTTAACATTTATAGCTAAACTATTAGTTACCTATCTTCTCTATTGGAAATCTCTATTATCAAAATTACTTTTCTATATAATTTTTGATTACTTTCCTTCTTGTGTTTTCGGGATATCATTCATTGATATTGGATAAGAAATTATCTCAATGACATCATCTAAAAGGATAGTTTGGATAAACTACCTTTTTGTTTTTTCCCTTGTTATGACCTTGCAAACTATCATGACATTTTCAACTTATTATTCTTGGTTTTCCTCCACAACTTCTTGTATATCAATTACTAAAACTTCATCAACTTCCCTTCTTCTTGTATAAGCAATAATGTATATTCAATTACTTTTTATTGATTCTCAACCTTGGTTATATCCATATTAGCCACTAAAACTTCTATTATAGCACTTTCTTCATACTCTTTGACTTCCTTAAATTCCTCTATATTAGTCACTAAAATTTTTGATGCAGCACTTTCTTTGAACATGCCCAATTTAAATATCCTCAATTGCTCTTCTTCATTTGTCTTAATTGCTCTTCTTACACTTTATTCTCTCTTCTTAAATATGTTAACAGCTAGGTAAGAATATCATCACAAGAAGCTTTGAAGATTGGATAAAGATTATTAATTGTACTCCCTCGATGGCTCCTAGATCTCAAATCTCTATCACTCACTACTGGATAATAATAAAGTAAATTTTGGTTATCTTGAGGTGTTATAAGTCACTATTTGGTGAAAAATAGACCTCATCAAATTGATAGTTTGGGTTGTTCTCAGTCATTCTCATTACATTTCTTCTCCAATGATAATAATATGCATCATTTTTTTTCTAACTCCTTATGAAATATATTGACCTTTTCTTCTAATGATTTGTTGTACATCATCTTTTAATTTATCATTTTATATGTCCTAAGGTGTAAGCTAAGTCTTAGAATTTCACTCTATTGATTGGTAGGCTGAAATAATAAAGAAAAAAATGAACAAAGAAAATACAAAACATGACATTTCTACAATCCAAATAAAATGACAAGACAAGCAATTTGATTTGGGAAAATTACCAAAATAACATTGTCAAAATTACTAAAAAATAACTATCAGTTCTCATGGATAATTATGTCAACTCATATCGACTAACCAAACTAAATAATTCTCAATAATGATACAAAATACTAATTGTAACTTTATTACACTACTTAATTTTATTGGTAGACAATGTGTTAGAAGATTGATAAATATATTTCATCAATAAAGATCTATAAATATATGGGTCATACAAGTAATAAAGAGGACTTTGCCTAAATATCAATTTCATAAGAATTGTATTGGCATTTTAGTCAACTAATAGTGAGATAATGATATTCCTGTAGAAAATATACTTTGAGATTTTGGTACGACTCTTAGATCCTAAGGTTTGTCCACCACTTGATTCATATTATACATTTTCAAATAATTTAATTTATATTAGGTTTGGGTATAGAATGAAAGTTGGATACTTGTTAGAATACTCTTTTTCCTTGATATCATACAAAAATGGTTCTCACCATTGAGCTCATCTCAATCATGGTTCCTTCATATGTATCTCCTTAGTACTTTACCACTGAGACAAAAAATTATTTATGCTCGAAAGTTATTCACAAGTATTTACCTTGTGAAAAATATATCTTAATTTTTGGTTTTAACATATAGGTTTTTCTCATAGATTATGATCACAAAGTTTATCACTTTTTTTACCCCATATATATGAATAAACCTCATGGTTTTTCTATCATTATTCATCACGACAACATGCATAAAACCACAAAAAGCAAAAATCCAATTCAAGTTTTATTTAATTAATATTATATCAATTTCTATCCATAACATAAATCAAATAGATCTATTAATTATAAAATCATCCATACATCACATAAATTATAATTATACAAACCCTAGAAATTTAAGTTGTAAACTCTAATCACATGCTACTTTGGTGTATTTCTAGAATCTATCTCAGAGAGGAAAGTTTGAGATTCATGCCTCTCAACTTTTGAATATAATTTTTGTCTTGCATCCCTTTCTTGCTTGTGGATCTCCTAGAGAGTGTGAGAATTTGCTTTGGGTTTTCACATTGTACTTTAAATTTTTTGATCCAAATTAGTGAAGTAGAAAAAAATAAATTAATTATGAATCTCTTATATTTCCTCTCTCTCTCTCTCTCTCTGTATATCTTTCTCTTTTATGCTCCATAAATCTAGCATTTGCCCAAGTATAAAGTTATAGCTTTGAGAAGATGCCATGACTTTAGCCTTTATCTCTTGAGCTTGAGATCAAGACTCTAGAAAAATGGCACAACTTTGGAATGCCTTCTAATCTTTATGTGACACAAAGTCAAGATGTTGGGAAGTTTCTATGACATGCATTTTGTCTCTATGATACAAAATCGTGGTCATGTGAATGAGTCACTACTTTGATCTTTCTTTTGCATCAAAGGGTTGTAGCATTGAGAATGGTCATAGCTTTGTCTTTTCCCTCTCTTTTGTATCAAAAGGACAGGATGCTTAGGATGGCCATGACTTTTTCTTTGGTCTCTCTTGAGCATCAAAGAGTTGTGGCTTTGTCTATGGTTTTGAAGGCAAGAGTCATTGCCATTGAAGTGGTCATGTTCGAATATTACTCTCTGTAACATTATGTAACCAAAAGTTATAGTGCTAAATAATTTTCATGGCTTTGGCCTATGTAGTTTTGGCTACATAACTTTTATAGCCCAAAAGTTACAACTTTGAGAAAAAGCCATAGCTCTGACTTGAGAATACAAAATCTTAGTAGAGACAAAATCATAACACTGGAAAATGGATAACTATGTTAGCACACGTGAGATATTCGGTTACTACAACATAAAATTAATGTTGTAGTCTTTTCATTATTATGAGATAAATATGTTATAAAAGTGTAGAATTGTTCTGACAATAGTGTAGAGTTATAGCATATAAAAGTTTCCATGATGAAATACATAGAGTTTCATCCAAAAATATATGCCTAAATTTCTCCATGAACTACATTTCACCAATTCACCAATTACCTTCAAATATATATAAATTTCATGGCTATTCATTAAATTCTATGAAAACTTAAAGTTATGAAAATAATCCAATATGGCTCGTTTTCTTGCTTATATATTATCTAATATCACTCTAAATATACAAGAATATTTGATATTTTATATACAAAACATAAATAATCTCAAGTTAAGAAATATTTGAGATGCCAAAAATAAAACTAATTATTTGATGACGAAAGAAATTTTTATAGGAGAAGATAGTCACAAATGCAAATTTGAGGTCCTGATATTAGTGTTAATATCCACTAAAGTAATTTTTTTGGAAGTGTAACACTCACTATTTGTAACAAATAAAAAGTATTATTTATGTAATTTAATATATATTCAATGATGAATTCCTTGTATCTAATATAGGAGAAGATAGTTAAATCTTATTCTAATATTTGGGATCACCATATGAATCTGGCTTTTACAAATCAATAATTCAAGATAAATAGTAATATGGTGATAAGTTTAATAATTATCAACCAGCATAAAGTAATTGTATCTTTTATGTAATTTAATAAAATTATTTAAATAATAAAATATAGTGTGATTACCCAAATACTAACACATTAGATTTCATACAAACTTTCAAAGTCACTTATATTTGGATTAGAATAGTCCTAAGATAGTTGATTATTTTAGATGTCTTTATGTTGCATTATATTTATTTGAGGTTATGATTTTCTACGATGGAATATACATACCTTCATTCAAGGGTGGTTGATCTCACATTTGAAACTAATCAAACATAACATTTCTAACTTTCAGATGTGAGGGCATCGAGACATTAATATCTCCCAAACCCATTATTTAGAGGGAGCCTTATGTATTTTGTACAATTTCTATCCTCCATTTAAAAAAGAAAATATTAATTTTTAAGTATTATCTTTAAAGAAATTGAATTAATGGAAGATTATGTTTGGCTATCCCAAACTAATATATATATATATATATTGGCACCTAATTTTTTTTATAGTTTGATACACTAAACCAAAACATATTTATGTTTGGAGTGATGATATGCATTGACCAAAAATTGGCCATCTATCTCCTCATTAAAAAAAACAACACATCAAATCCAAAAAAAAATGTGGGTTACATCTCCTCACCTCACAACCCATACTCATAAATTGTTTTTCCCAAAAAAAAAAACATAACCCATCTGCCACCACCTCTCCTCTTCTCTCCTTCACTATTTTATGACATAAATAAAAATGTCATTTATGTATATTAATAAATTTATTATATAAGAATATATATTTGTAATAATTAACAAAATTTTAACTGAAGAATTTTTTTTTTATAGAAATTGAATTAAGAGAAAAAAATGTTTTTGTGTCCCAAACTAAAAATCATTATATTTTGAGACCCGAATTTTTTATATTTAATACATTGTTACTTCTACTACATTAACCAAAAATTACCCTTCTCTCTCCAAAACAAGATAAAAAATATATAATGTCAGATCCAAAAAAACTATTTGATGCACTAAAGCAAAAAATATTTATGTCACAACTAAAGCAACAACTATTTAATGCACTAAAGCAAAAAATATTGTAACTTACATATATTATAAGTGCATACACTTTTTAACACTAATGTCAATGATTCTTACATATAATAAATGGCATCTACTAAAACATTGAATGAATATCATCTCTCTCACTTATGTTTTTTTAAAGAAACTTCATCTCCTTCCTCCTTCATTATTACTTCATCATGTTGGGTCTACATGAGGTGTTGTTGGGACCAACCAAGATGAAGCTTTAAAACCAAAATTAGTTTCAAAATAAAATTATAAGTCCAAGAAAGTTAATTAATTAAGTATTATAATTTAAATCTTTTAAATTATCAAAAAGAGTAGATACTATATAATTTTTTGAGTTTTAATGATTTTCTGTCCAAAATACATTTATATATATTGAACCCTAAAATATAACCACAAGTACGCACACTAATTATATGCTACCCTAAACAAACATAATACATAAGCACACACAACCAAATATTCTATACCCAAATGACAAAATATTCAAGAAAAATAAACCACATAATTAAAATGTCCAATGTCTATACATCTACAAATTCAAGAAAAAATGTAAAAAGTAATTGAAAATACCTTAATAAAACTTTGAAATTTGATTTCTAAGATCTTGTGCTTCTCAGAAGATTTTCTAAGCACCCACAAGCATAATACGAACAATATCCTGTGCACAAATACAACATGAATATAGTACATCCTCCTCATGAACACCACATAAACACTAGCACATCCTCTACATATGCTCACATACAAAAGAAAATGAGAAAAAATGCCCTTAAAAACTTTCATTTCTCTCAATGAAATTATTACAGAAGCTTTATATAAGCTTCTGTAACAATTGTTATTGAAGATAGAAGAACAAAAACAAAATGGAAGAAATCCCATTTTTTTGTATTTTTTTCTTTATCGCGCACTATGTGCACCTATCAAAGTCCTGAGACTTTGTTATATTTTTTTGAAAAAAGTCATTAAACATGCATGTTTTTTCCAAAGGTCTTCACGCGAGATGTTTTAATGCGCATACCCCTCTAGTTTTATTTCTAAAAATAGTTTGCATAATGTTTCAAAAAAACATAACCATTTTTAATTCTTTTTGCTAATTACACACACAGACTTAATTTGAGCACACCAAGACTCTTATTTAATTAATTAACATTGAAGAACATATTAAATTCAAACCAAAAATAAACAAATCGATCTACCCAAACCCAAGCAGACTCACTAATCTCCAACTCTATCCAATTTGGGCATATTGTGGCATGTACTGGGTTTAATTTTATAAAGTCTTAGTCACACACAAAAATTATTTTTTCCCATATACTACAAAATCATTTCTTATTCCTCATATAAGAAAAATATTTCTATTAATTAAAAGTACTCACACAATAACCTAAGTCTTCCATTTTATCTCTCAGTTATCAACTCTCATTTGATCCAACTAATTTGTAAGAGAAATCAAAATATATCTTTTAACTTTTACTTTCAACTCATGAGCTCTCCCTTGATTAGAGTGATCCTAGGAAAAGTCTAGAATAAAAGTCTAATCATAAGGAATTATTTTGAGATTTCTACTTGTCTCAAAACAAGTACTTGAATAATTTAGATTGACCATTCTAATTCTCCTCAAATAATGGAATAGAAGCAACACAATTGTATTGCTCTCCCTAGTCATTTCGATTGTGATCCCATCATTAGGTGACTTTTAAATAGTAAGTATGGATTATTTTCATATGAAAAATTAATCATCCACACAAATATATCTTGGTCTATGTAGTTCTTAATTAATGCATATAATTTCTTTCCAAATATTTACCTAATTTGAGCTAACCCTAACTTGTGAAATATAGAGAGATATATTAGATATCCTTGAGAAACAGTCAATATTTTAATTCTATGTTGGACTCTAGAAAAATATCCCAAATGCTCAATATTCTCGATATCCTTTTATCAATCATCCTAACTAATTTATAGTCTCAGGATGAATATGTCATAAACCAATCAAGATTTGGAGTGATGTGCAAGGTAGTAACTGAATTTGTCACCCAATAAATCTCCTAATAATTTTATCATATAATTTAATATTGATTAAAAAGGAAATGTTGCCCTCTATGGAAAAATTCTCAGACACCCTCCAGCCCCATCTATCTTCCCATGCTCTTCTTGGAGTTTTTTTCACTTGGGAATTTCTCTTTTGAAGTGTACTACTTGGTTACAATAGTAATACTTCACCATGAGTTTGGCTATGGACATGCCTTTAAAAGAACTCTTACTTTCCCTCTCGTATAATGAATTTTGAACACATTATACTTCTCTTCTCATTTTCCTAGCAAACAAGGATATTTAGAAAAGTTCTTTCTTTCATCCCTCTCACAACTTGTCATAACAAGTTATTAGTAATGATAACCATGGTGAGGATGTTATTCAAAATCAAGGTATTCAAAAAGATTATAAGTGTCTCGCAACTGTCGAGAAGTGAGCTGAGCAGTAGATATTATTGTGACTTTATTTTGCCACATAATGTTTTTGGTTTGGTCATGTCCCAGAAGCTCGTTGATGAGTGTATCACATTAATAGTTTGGTTATTTAATAGTAAGATAATAATATTCTAATAAAATAGATATTTTGGATCTTGAAATCAATCTTAGATCTATGAGTTTATTTATTTAATTTATATGATGCATATTCAAATTAGTTTGAATTATATTATATTTGGACATGAACAAAGATTAGGTTTTTGTGTAATGACTTCTTACCCTAATATCATACAAGACGATTATCACCATTGAGCTTGTCTTAATGGTAATTCTCTCATAGTTGTCTTTTTGGTATGTCACCATTGAGATAACAAATCATCTCTACTTAAGATTTATTCATATGGTTGACAATTGGACATATATAGAGGTGTCAACCGGGCCGGGCCGGCCCGGCACGGAAAAATTTTGTGCCCGGGCCCATGCCGTGCCTGGGTTTGGCATGAGTCGTGCCGTGCCGTGCCTGGCCCGGTTCGACCCACGGCACGGCAAACTGGCATGGGTTTATCCCGTGCCGAGTGTCCCGTAAGCCCGACCCCATGATGCCTCTCCCGCAAAAAAGACAATGGGTCGGGTCTGATTCGACCCGACCCGCGGTCCCCCGTATCCCGAACCGCTCGGACATGCAAGCCCAAGCGGGCCTGGCAAGGCACGGCACGGCCCGCCGTGCCTGCGGGCCGTGTCGAGCCCGATTTTTTTAAACCATGCCGGGCCGGGCACGGTTACTGTACCGGGCCGGGCACGGTTACTGTACCGGGCCGGGCACGGTTACTGTACCGGGCCGGGCACGGTTACTGTACCGGGCCATGCCCGGCTCGGCACGGAAGCACGATCGTGCCCTAAAATAACGTGCCGGCCCATCCCGGCCCGTTTGACACCTCTAGACATATACGAAGAAACTACCCCTGATAGTTGTTTCATATTTATATTTTTATTCTCTAGCCTTTTGTATCATAAAGACTAATAGTTAATATGGTTTATAAATATTTACACATTTGGCTTCATAAGTATCATACTTGTATAATTAATATATGTTTCTCTCAAGTTCACCAGCAAGAATCATATAAGTAAAATTAACTCATATGGGGTATCACCACCTTATGAGTCACAACATAGTAATGCATATCCAAATAATTATTTATCACTATCCTTCTTAGTAATGATGTAACTCCCAGCTAAAAGTGTAACTCTTAGAAAAAAATTCTATATAATACGCATCCTAATCGAGAACCAATTCTTCTAAAACATATACAATAGCTTGACATGTTATAGTATTTGTACTTTCGGCTTTATAAGTATCATACTCATAATGGTTAACATATCCAAATTTTAGGTTTTGATGTATAGGTTTTATCTCTTATTTCATAGCCAGAATGGTTATCATTTCCTTCCTACTATATGAGCGAGTGATCCTCATGTTTTCCTATCACCAACTACCATGATAATCTCATACAAACCTACAAATAGTTAATATCCTAGTTACGCCCATCCATTAATATTCATAACACAATAAATTTTAAAACACATCCATATATATAAAATCATTGTAATATCACATAAACTAAGTTACATAAATCCTAGACTACACATTATTTAGATAGAAATTTGCAAATCTACCCTAAAGATAGATATGTTTGAGAGTCATGCCCTCAAACTCTAGGGATTAAAATTTAGTCTTGCATCCCTTGCAAACTTTTGTAGCCCTTAGAGAGTACAAAAATTCACACTAAGATTTAGTTGCTACATTTTGGTCTTTGCATATTACGTAGAGGAAGAAATAAAATAGAAGAATCCCTTAGGAATTTTTCTTTCTTATTCTTTTATAACGTGGGAAATTCTACATTACTTTAAGTAAGAAGTCATGGTTTTCTAAAGAAAGCTATGATTCTTCCCTCCATCTCTTAAGCTCAAAATAATTACTTTAGAAGGTGATCGTGAGTATGGAATATATTTCAATCTTTCTATAATACTAAGTCATTACATTGGGCAATAACTATGACTTGGGCATTATCTCTATAACACAAAGTAGCAATGCTGAGAAGTGGTTGTGACTTCATGCATTTTTCATTATTATTCTTCATACAGAACCATGCTGGCAAGTGGCCATGATATTAGAAAATGTCATGGCAATAGAATTTGTCTTTCTTGATCATCATATGGTCCTGGTGTTATGAAATAATTATTGACCATATTAAAGATATTGCTGGGAAGAGTCATATTAAAGAAAAAGTGTCAATGTTTAGGATTTCACCATGACTTTGAGCACCAACGGGATACTTGGTTGTTGTGATATAAAATTAATATAGTAGTCATTCAAATTTTACAAGATAAGTATGACTATTGATATCATGATAATATCATAACCACAAAAAAGTATTGCATAGTAGAAAGATTGTGTTAATAAGTTGGTAGGATCATTACGTATACAGATTATCATGATCAATTAGGTAGAGTTTTAACTAATGATGGATTTTCAAACTATGCAAAATGTCATATTCTATCTCTCCTCATCCAAACATCTTTGAAAACTTATCAATTTATGAAATCAATCCATAATTATGAAAGATTATCATGATCAATTAGAAAGATTTGTCAAAACTTTAAAATTATGAAATCGATCCATAATTATCCAATTTATGTGCTTGCACAAAGAGATGTCAATTGGGCCAGATGGCCCGGGTATGGCAGGAGGCATGACCAAAAATAATCATACTTGGCATGACACGTGATGATCCAGAACTATTCCTAGATCATGGTTGTCTCAACCCATGGAATGGCTCATGCAATGTTGAACCAAGTCCAACTATTACTTGTGCTAGGCCAAGCATGGCTTGCATGCATGACACTTTGACATGGTCCACATGGGACATGGATTTTAAAAAAAAACTAGAGCCCCTCTTCTTACTCATTACTCTAATTGTAATGTGTAAGCATCTTCTACCTTGACAATGACAGTGATAAACATTGTCCTATCACTGTTATTGTCTATAAAAAAATTAAAAAATATTTTATAATTTATAGTCATTGGATTTGCTTCAAATGGCTATTAGGTATAAATTCAATGACTATCAGAAGTATGCCCTAATTATATACACATACACACAAAAATTAAAAAACTAAAAAATATAAATTTTAATGAAAACAAGAATTATAAATTTAGAATTTTAAAATTTTGTTATTCACTCAATTCCATGTAGGAATACCAATGGCGCTAACCATCTTAAGAAGTATATTAATCAATACATCAAAAAATATGGTTTATTAGTTCTCATACAAACTCAACTGAGTGATAAGACCTTTGAATTGGATTAGCTTCACTTTCGTTGGCCCCCTTCATATACCATAATAACTTTCAAGGGTAACACACATTCCTAGTATAAGTAGAAATTTTATCTCGGGGGTACAGTGATAGATGATTGCATGAAGTCTTATTATGATGAAAAGTGTTGCAAGACAATGAATAGAACAATGATAATTGCTTGAGGAATAAGGTATGAAACTTTGTATATGTTGTTGGTAACCACCATCATGACTCCGAGTGGTAAGTTATTAAGTTCTAAGAAGAAATAAAATATGGTGAATTAGCAATACATCCAACAGAGCATGTGCATAGAGAATAAGTCCATTGGAAATTTGGAGTCAAGATATGGGTAGAAAGAGCCACGACAAGGATTGGAATCCCAATTTGGGAAAATAGTGTCAAGAAACTTGGATTCAAGACAAGGAAATATAGTATTTCGATAGGTTCTAGAGTTGAGACATGGAAACATGGACTCACAATGTGAGAATAAAACATCACAACATGGAACCAAGTAGAGCAATCGAAGAAGGAAGTGTAAAGCTGGAGATGTCCAAGTGGTGTCGTGACATGAAAACATGGAGTCACAACATGAGAATAGAGTAGGATGATAAGAGTCCAAACTTGCCAATGGAAAGATTGGGATTATGATTGGGATACACAGATTCATGACAAGAGAATAAATAGCCCATGGAGAAATTATAGATGTTTCATGAAAACATGGAGTCGCAACATGAGATTATAGTGAGATTACATGATACCATGTTATGACATCAATGACTTGGAAAAAAGATCAATGAAGAGGATGGTTGAAAAAGTACCATATTATTCATGAGGGCTTAAATTTTGTGAGAACTACCTATATGGAAAGTAAAAATGTTAAAAAATCAAAGCAAAAGTCACAAGATGAACAATAATATTAGATTTGATACATAGTGATGTATTTGGAGCAATACCTAAGATATCAATTGGTAGATCAATATTTTATATTCCTTTTATTGATGACTTATCTAGATATATGTGTGGTTTCTTCATCCAGAATAAAATCAAAGTAATAGAAAAGTTCATGAAATTCAAGCACTAGTAAAAAAATAGTTCAACAAGTAGATAATAATTCTGAGGATGGATAATAGCACAAAATATTTTCCAATTTATGAGTTTTGTGTCGAGTATTGAGAACTTGTCAAGATGCCAAAACTCATAGTTATTTGACACAATCGAAAAACTTAGTTGAGCAAGAATCTCTCAGCCAACATAATTTTACAAGTATATGGGTCGTACAAGAAATAAAGTAGATATAAGTCTAAATATTAATCTCATAGAGATTATTTGATAGTTCATTCAATCAATAATAAAGTAACAACTATATAAGTTGAATAGATATGCTTGATCTTAGGAAATATACTCAAACTATAGGATTAGCATACATACTAATGCATGGTAATATTTCTCAAAGTTTAGTTCATATTGTGTTTTATTATTAGAAGAATATTAGAATATGTGAAAATGATCTTGTGCCCCCTTGGCTTACAAAATAGTAATGTTTATCAGATTATCACTACTAAGGATAATTCTTTAATAGTTTTCTCCTCGGTATTTCAATACCAAAGCAATACATTGATCATTGCAAGAGTTATTATCATGTCTATTCCTTTTAGGTAATACGTCAACTATCCTAGATAATTACTTTGAGTATAATCATCTCCATAACTTGAGATAATATGCTACTAAATTTATTTGTGCCCCTAGTTTCATAAGTGTCATATTCATGACAAATAAATGCATATCTTCTCAAGAATTTCACTAATAGAAATCATACAAACAAGAATAATTCGCAAGGCTATCACCACTATACCAGTCTCCCCTACTTGCATGTGTCTCATGACATACATGTCACCATCTGTCATGACCAACTCATGACTCTCACTCTCTGATGAAAATCCTAGGTAAGACATTTTACTTAACCCTCATATTGTTTTGAGGTTAGTTCATCTAGATTGTACATAATATATTGATTTAAAATTTATTCATACTATTGATATCATGAGCTTCATAATCATAATATTTAACAAACCTCAACTTAGGATTTTTATATATTGGCTTATCTCATAGATTAAGATTAGAAGAACTCTCACTTTCTTCTATTCAAAACACATGAGTATGCTCCATGATATACATGTTACCGACCACCATGGCAAACAAACATAAACTTAAGTAAATGTAAAAATCTTAATTTTTGGTTCTCAAAGTGCATTCACATCCATCAACATCCAATACAATATAAACCAAACATAAACTTTTTAAATTAATTATTTATCCTACATAATTACATAACCAATCCTAGAATTCAATTTATATAGACATTGGGGTTAAAATTGTATGAGATAATTGAAAAGATATATCATAGATTATAGGGTTCCCAATAAATATCCAATCTAATTTTCAAGAAGAAAATCCTAATACTAATCAATTTTGCTTGTTGTTTAGATGGGATTTGCTCTTAACTAAGGTTGAGTTGGTGGTTCCTATGTTTGAAATATGTCATGATCTTTTTTTGCATCTCTCCTTGCTCTCTCTCCTTTCTTGTCTCTCTAATTGTAGCTTTTATACTTTGGAATCAATGTGATATTTTAAGTTAGATATTGAGGTACAAAGTTGAGGTTGTGACCCTATCATCTCTTTGGATCCACTCTTGAGCACAATTATCATAGTATTGTAAATGGTCATGATTGATATTTTACTCTCTATAACACAATGTTGTGGCACTAGTAAGTAGTCGTTGCTTTGTTCTTAGCTTTGAGAGAAAAATATCAAAGTATTGGGATTGTTGTTATTGAGTCAATTCTTTCTATTACATAAATTTATGATACTGAAAATTTAGCCATAGCTTTGGTGTTGGCTTTATGAACTAACTATTATGGTACTATGAATGCTATGACTGAGTCATTGCTCTTTAGAATAAAAAGTAATAGCAGAAAATGATATTATAACTTTCATATATTATAACTTTGCTACGTTATCATGCAACAATTATTGGGTTGCATAATGAAATAATTCTATCAACTTGATGGTAGAGTTATATTATATATAGAATGTCACAACTAATTTGGTAGAGTTATGATCAAGAAAAGATACCACAATTACTCAAGACTAATATGGAGAGTGTATATAAGTCTTGGCAATAGAATTTTTATGACTCTATCACTTCTCTCTTCTACAAGTATTTCTCCAATAAGTCAACCAATTTCACCCACATTCACTTCAATTTCACTAACATTCAATATTTCCTCTTTAAAATAAAATTTTAGTAAAATATCTTTGATAACCACTACTATTTTTACTAAAACTTTAATTTTACTTGCCAAATAATACTTTTTATTCAATATTTTGAGCATAGAACAAACTCACACACAAAGTATTACTTATTTTTGGGTAATGAATCTTCTTCCAAACATCAATACTAAGAGAAAATACATCTAAGATAACTACAATTATATTTGAGATTCATGGTGTGATTTTATTTTGGAAATAGGATTTAGAGTTTTAGAATTTGATAGGAAGTTTATTCTTCGTGTTTTGAGTGTTTTTGTCATACATCACACACAAAAATCTTGGGTTGTCTCCCAAGCAGTACTATGTTTAACATTCATAGCTAGACTATCTTTAGACATACACTTCTCTCAAGAACTTAAACTATTCAAGCTATCTTCTTAGTATAATTTTTTTTTTATTTTTATGATATATTTTCTTGAAAAAATGCATTATTTAAAATGATTTCACATAAATATAGTTTTGATGGATTTTGATGAATAATTATGATATTGGATATTTTTAGGATGAAATATGTAACTTGGTGAAGTTAGTGATTAGAAGGAGGAGCGAATGGCCATGCAAGTCATAAAATTTGATGTGCTATAACTTGATTATACATTTAAGTGTTTATAGATTAGTTTTGACATTCTTTCTTGGCCAGACCCAATACTATATACCAATTATCAAGAAAATCTTTGTATGTCATGACTTTATCTCCTTATTGACACAATCATATCTTTGTACAATAAATTTATTTTGGCTGTTAAGCTTTTAATGAAGTCAAAGTCGAATTAGCTCATATTAAATTCATAACTATGACATTAAGTTTATGTTGTGATAACTAAGTATTCCACTACTAAATTCATGGGAAGCCCCTAGTGCTGAATCTTTTTCTATACATAGCTAAATATACTCAGGCCAAAGCCATGGCGATGATTTTGCATCTTGACTTTTGGTACCAAACTGATATGAAGAGTCAAACTTGAGCCACAAACAACATGCCCATTATAACTCTTGGCTAAAGAGAAAAAACCAAGCCATGATTATTATTCAATATCATGGCTTTATGTTATAAAGGCTAAATTCATAATCCATGATCATACCCAATGCCACTACTTTGTATTACAAAAGCTAAATGTATCATCATGATTTTTCTCAATCTCATAATGATCAACTAGAGGAAAGAGACCAAATTCATGGTTTGTACCAAGCACCATTACTTTATGTTATAGCCATATCATTTATCTAGAGAAGTATCATCACAAACATGGAAGTGGATCAGCCTTAGAGTCTAAGTATCTTGCTAAAAGCTCAAGTTTATCGATTCAACTCGAATAGTTATTAATTCACTATTGATTTATCAAACTACCAACTCAATCCCAATAAAATTAATATATATTTTACATATATTTTATTACTTATATAACACATATACTTTTAGAGACGCAATAAACATTTAGCACTTTTGTTGGGTACTCATTAGGTTTGTCATGCCATTGTCTAGGATCAAACACTCGCATTTGCTAATCTTTATTGTCATTATTTAATTTTCATCCAGAAGTTTCATTTTATTATAAAAATAATATTTCACATATGTTTCTAACCTAGAAGATATTTGGTTAACTCATCCATCAGCAAAATAAAGAGAAGTAGTCACAAGTTGACCCTTAACATAGTTTCATTTAGGCTTAACCGTCAAAAAAATATTTATTATATTGCATGTGTGTGTAAATATATCTCATCATTGGTGATGATATGGCCTTTCAACATGTGATCATTATTATTTTGTAAAAATATTGATTATTCAAAAATTATGTGCTAAGATGAAGTCATCATCACTATCAAAGTATATCCCTAATGTTGTCAAGAGGGTTTATATGAATTTTTGTTTCTAAACAATATGATCTTCCAAAAGACCCTCACGCATATATAACTTTTGCATATTTTCTCTTATTGTCCTCATACAAAATAGTAATGGTTCATCTTTGTCTTCCTAAACATTTTTTAAATGGAGGCTTACTTACTCTTGACATGGAAAACCCACGTAGGGGTTCTTCTTTGCATTTTTATTTTTTTGGTATGACACCTAAACACTTCATAATTATTTTATTTCTAATTCTATTCTTGAAAATTTTCACCGGTGTTTATTTAGCTTATTCATCTCTACTATTACTATTTTTTGCATATTTTTCTTATGGCTGTCCAATATTTTGAATTATAGAATATGAGTAGTCATATATATATATATATATATATATATATATTATTTCCAAGTAGGCATGACTCTCCTCTAGTTTAAATTCCAAAGTAATGCCACATATATATTATGGCATGAATTTGATTTATAAAACTGGATATCATGTCTTACATTAATTTATTGTAAAATTTTTACTTTGCAATACATTATGCCATAGATATATATATTAATTAGTTTTATAAACTAGAATAATATCATCTACAAATAATTTAATCTAAAATTCTTAATGAAAAATATGTGTAACTTTTTATGGCTGACACTAAGACAAAGAGAAGTGAGCTAGAGTTAATATCTGTCAAGATCAAATCGAGAATGAAAATTTGCTTGACATTCTTTTGATGGAGAACACGTTTTTATGCAAAAGTTATACACACGCACACACACACGTGTGTGCGCGTGTGTGTGCGCGTGTGTGTGCGCGTGTGTGTGTGTGTGTGTGTGTGTGCGTGTGTGTGTGTGTGTGTGTGTGCGTGTGTGTGTGTGTGTGTGTGTGCGTGTGTGTGTGTGTGTGTGTGTGTGTGTGTGTTATCAATATAACATGTATACATATATTTTCATCTAAGTACCTATTAAATTAATTACTGATGAACTCTATTATGTGCCTTCTTTGCATCATGAGAATCATATAAATAATTTTTTTTCCTATTATTGTTTATTCAAGATGAGTTCCATTGATTCTTTGATATAATAATTAAATTTTGAAGTTTGATATTTGTAGTTCTCTCTTAATATTTATTTGCACTATTTATTGATTTCATCTCTATAATTCAAAGTCTTTTTTTATCATTGTTATTTTTATGATTTGGTGCCGCAATGTCATGTATTCACGGGTTTACCATTTTTTGTTTTCAAATTTTAATTAAATAGCAAAATTACCATCAAATGTCAACTTTTAATACACATTTCCAAGCCTAATTAGAATCTCATGTAGCCTAAATTAGCATCAAATGTATACAATACACACACATATACATATACAATACACATATATACAATACACATATATATACATATACAATGGACTTATGTGTATGTGTATGTATAGATGTGTGTGTGTGTGTGTGTGTGTGTGTTATATATGTACACAAGTATTTTGTACATATAATAGACATATATGTATGTATAATTGTATATATATACAATAGACAAATTTGTAAATGTATCTACATATACATGTACAACTTTATGTACTTACATACTACTATAGATATATACATACATATATATATTATTGTCTATATTAACATATGCATGGATGTATAACCTATTGTTGGTATAATGGATAAGCATTTATTAAACTAAATATACATGTACATACACAACAATATATATGTCTATATATAGTTATGTACTATTGTATATATAAAAATATGTATGAATATATAAACAACTCTATATGCATATATTCTATTGCATATATACATGTATTTACATGTAGATATATTTGTACTATAGTATATAGGTATATGTACTTGTTTTATATATATAAATATATGCCTAAATATATATAATGACATATATGTACATATAGATACATCTGTGTATAAATATATAGATATATAATGACTTGAATTGATTGCACTTTGAAGTCTTAGTGAGAATAGAAATCTGATATGAAAATTGTATAATTATGAAAATTTTATAAATATGAAAATTTTTGGGTTTTTAAAATAATTTAAAAATAGTGTCTTAAAACATTTATATTTATACAACATGATCTTTGATTACGAAACATGGATTCTCTTCGTCATTATCTTGAAATTCGGCGAATTCAATATTTCAATAAGCTGTAGGCATCTCTGTGAGCTTGGAAAAACAGCGTTTCTAAATTGGTAGAGATTGTTCTTTATTTGGATAATAATATAATATCTCAAATCATAATTTGTGAAGTTTTATTTGTTTTGTTTTTCATAAGAACAAATTCTACAGTTGCAGGAGTGATGAATCTAATGCCAACTGCTATCAGTAGTTTTTCTCCAACAAAACCAGGTACACGTTCACTTCTTTCGACTTCTCGTATTATAAACATGTGAGTTTTCCAGGCTTTAGTATTTGTTATTAATCTTCTTGCTTTCATTTGTGACCAAACATTCAGAGGAATATTTGTTCCTGCTAATAAAATTCAAAATTTTTGAAATAAATATGAGCATTTATTCTCTTAATATTCAGAACATAGTGCGTAATTTGCATGATCAAATCACATAACCAATCTGATGACTGAATTGGCATCGTTTAAGCTGGCTGTTCCCTTTTGAACCTGTAGTACATAGATGTGAGAAGTCTGCTATTGTGTATCCTCTCAGGGTTACGAGCATGTAGATGTACTTGTTAATGCATGAAATTGAAGTGTGCATTAATACTCAATTTGCGACATGTTTAAAGAAAGATAAAATCCTTGAAGGGATCAATGGCAATGTTATTTTTTGGGAAAATCATGTTTAAGTTTAATGGACTCGAAATGGAAATATTTAATTTTCGATATATTTTTTATATGTTTTTTATATATTTTTAAAAATATATATTTTAAAACATAAAATATTTACGTTTTGGGGTCAAAAAATAAAAAATATAATTTTTCCCCTGTGATTTTCCATTTTAAAAAATTAAGTAAATTTCAGAACAATTTATAAAATTAAGAATTGATACAATGGTTAGATGCAAATCCACGTCTTATGGGCTCTTTTCACACATGAAACCATCCAAATACTAACATCAAATCATTTCTTGAATGAAAATAATACACACACACACACACACACACACATATATCTATACATCTATAAATATGTGTATATATTTGTAAATATTTATACACATATATAAATATGTGTGTGTGTATATATATATATTTATTGTTCTTACTTAAAAAAATATTTGATGTTTCAAATTAGATAGTTTCATGTGTGAAAAGAACTTTTATGACATAGTTTGAATCTCACATCCTCATTAATTCTTAAGCTCTTAAATTCTTTGAGGATCTCCCCTTTTCAAATTAGGAAGATTTGTTGGTTATAGGTTCTTGCTAAGTGTAGAATTATTAAAGTCAGTTTAATATTCAAACTCTAGTAAAAGGAGTTATCAAATATCTGAAGTTAATTATTGGTTTTGAATGTTTAAATATTGATTTCGAATAATAATATGAAATATTTAAATGAGTATATTATTAATGTCGGTGGATTTTTATGTAGGCAAGTTGTATTTAATGCATAAAGTTTCTGCTTAGTGTGAGGTATATGAAAGATTAATATCTTGACAATTTTTTAATAAAAAATCAGAAAGATTATATCTGATGAATCTTGAATTTGAGGTTTATATTACTTGAATGAACAAACTTGTCATCGTACTAATATATGATTATAAATACATGCATGTAATATAATTATTTTTCAGGTGATCAATTATTTTAATATTATTTTTGCTCAAATAATTGTATTTATGAAATGCTAATATCTCGACAATCTTTTATTTGAAAATCATAAAAAATTATGTCTGATAAGTCTCGAATTTTAGTTTTATCATAGTTTAATGAACATATTTGTTATCGTACAAATGTATGATTTTCAATATTATTTCCTAGGTGATTAATTATTTTAATATTATTTTTCTCAAATAATTTTAATTTAAGAGTTTTAATGAAATTTAATATGTTAGTATCTATTTAATCGCACACATACCTATTTTAATTCAAAATATTTCAAATATGATATTGTCGTAGAATTGTAAAGATAAACTTGATTGATGATTATGATATGATCATGGATTACTTGATGGTTCTTGTAGATTGCTTCAACATTCAAAATCACTTTGCTATCTACTATAAGAATGGATTTTTTATAGCTATTAATCAAATAATCATAAAAAACACACAAAACATAAAAGTTTGGTACATTTGGATATGATGATGAAAAGAAATTCATCAAATTAATTCTTAGCAAATATCAACATTGAAACTATTAGGCTATTACCTATAGGGGCAAATACCAAACAAGTTAGAACAACAAAATGTGGGTCGGGCAGACCTTGTCCAACATACATATGCTATCCGGGTTATGGGGAATGACTTGGCCTAGCTTTCTGCCCCTCAATTTGTCGGTTAGCTTGGCTTGACCTGGACATTCAAGGTGATGATCCACCCAGGCTGCCTACCCATATATGTGGGTGAGGGAAGGATGAGCCCAGTTTTTTGGTTTTTTTATTTTTAATATCTAAAACTTTTTTTTGTTATTTATAAAAAATATTAGATTTTTAAAATTTTTAAGAAGTTTATTAGTTGTAAGACAAGGTATAATTATGTTTTAGTGTTAGGGAAGACAAATAATTAGTGGGAGGGATATACATTTTGCAAAATTAGTGAGAATAAAATAAAAATTGATGGATACATCATGTCATTCAAGCTCTCCACGATATATTTATCTTCTTCTGTTGGGTAATTGTGCTTTTACGGTAGTGATATTAAGGTACAGAAGACACACGAACAATAGAAATAAGCAATATATATCCAATACAATCATGGCAGAATTAAAAAAAAATGAGAAATAAAACACAAGAAATAACGTGGCTTGCTAGTCGTTCAGTATGACTAGCTACATCCACCAGAAAATACTTATGCGTTACAGATTAAACCAACAAATTAGTCTTATAGTATGCAGCGTACAGAGCAATCACGATAAATCATGCAGAGAAAAAGAGAGAAGACGATGAATAGTTCCCAAAGCCCAAAAACAGTAACCCGAAATTAAAATTACAAAATATTCTATAATAAAAATTTTCTCGGTTCATTTAACAGGATCGGGTCGGATCATGGAACGGATCAGGCTCTGCTCCAAAAATTTTGGTCCGCTGACATGATAGTGGGATCTCCGTTTTTGTACTACTGATGTATTTCCGGCCTCTTAATATTTTCTTTCATGTACTTACATGAAAATATTAAAATAGAAATGAAAATATTTGGTTATACAAACAGATTATCAAAAAAACAAATTACATATACTGTATCTTTCATTTCCATTATTTTTTTCTTTTTTTTTCTGTCATCCTCTCTCTTCTTGCATATATAATAGTGATATTTATAAATGTATATATATACTATTACTATGATATATATACACAACTAGTGATTGCTTCCATGTGATATACATACACAAAGAAAATATTAAAACATAAATGCTGGAAATTGGAATACATAGACTGTTGCAATGGTTTATCTACATCAGCTCAATCTGCTTCCAAAGGGACTCTCGTGAGCAATGGTGATTGAAACCAGAACATTGATCCAATGTGTCTATCTTTGATAATGGTGCATATTGAACTAGGAGCCATCCTTCATGATCGCCACCAAGATTGCCATTTGAGTTGCTTTGGATTTAAAGGTTGGTTGGCACACTAGAGAAATTGTGTATGGCTCATCTAATCTTGCTTGTGGAGGTCCCATCAAAATGAAGTTGTTTTCTTCACCATCAAGATTTACCTCTACAAATATTCCTTATCTTATTGTTGTTGATTTAGGGGTTACTAAGACTTTTTTTTTTTTAACAACAAAAAAAGAAACCTTTTAAGCTTGATGCATGCCTTTGCACTCTCTTAATCCTTATGTTCGTATGCTTCATTTAAAGAACACCTTGCTCCAACATAAAGAAAGGACCTGTTGGTAGCTATGCCGCATTGCAATTGGAAGTATTAATCCATGCTTGTCTATATGGAGACAAAATAAAAACAAGGAGTGGGGAAAGGGGGATAAAATGCAACCAAGGAGCTAAAAAGGCTGCAATTTTAACTTGCTTGCTTAGATGAGTTCATTAATTCCTGTATTTCTCGATTGCTAAAGTTAATCTCTTTTCTATTCTCGCCGCAAGACGAAGTGTTTCTCTGTATGAAGTTGTATAATGTTTGCAAGGAAATATGGTATCTTTCAGACATGTATTTTCATAGAGATAAGCTTATAATGCCTATAAGGTGTTTGATACTCTATATATTGATTTTTTTGTAGTCATTTGGTATGAGATTATTATTGTATTGTATTTATTTGAGTTTTAAATAGATGAATTTTACTAAATATTTATTTTGTTGAAATTTGATGAATATTTGTGAAAGTATATATATTTTAAGTGAAATTGATATACTTAGTGGAACTATGACTTGGAAGGAAGAAAAGTAAAGGATAACCATGGTATTTTCTATGTTATAATTTGATTATATCTTTTATAAACCTATTGAGTAATTGTGTTATTTTTTTTATCTTTACTCTACAAAATAAGTCATGTCAATCTTTGTATGCTGACTTTTTTATTGAGTTGTTGTAATCTTTTCTCTGTATAATATATTATTTATGATTATAATATTTTCTTGTAGTCACGGCTATATTATATCTATAATACAATAATAGCTATGATTTTATTTTCATATTATGATAGTTAAGTACATTATTGATATAAGAAATAGACATTTTTTTAACTTTACGATTTAATCGACACAAAGCCAAAATACTAAAGAAAATTAGTCTTGACAATAATTTTTACTTACATTGTGCTTCGGAGAGCATTAATCAAGTCATGGTATTTATTGTCATTGTGATTTTATGCTCAAAAAAGTATTATTTAGTAGTGATATTTCCTGTCATTTTAACTTTGGGCTGCAGAGAAAAAATACTCAAAGCATGGTTATTTTGTGTATTATGACTTTGTATTTGAAAGATAAATTATTTTAGTCATGATATTTTAGTCGCCACGACTTTCTGCTTTAAAAATGAATTACTTGAGTTGTGGTTATCCTTATTGTCTCGACTTTTATATTTCAGAGAAGATTTAATCAGATAATAAAAATATGATAATCAAGTATTATGACTTTTAACTTAAAGAACTACATGAAATCTCAAAATATAGTAGTAGTATTTAGAAGATTTCAAAAAAAGAATGAGATAAGAATTAGATTTCAAGCTAAGAGTACGTCAACCATAGACGGCATGACTTCCAACACTCAATTATAGGTAAATTCGAGGTAAATACAAGTAATAATTATTTAGAATTAGGTAAGACTTAAGATTTTCACTTAGTTTATCGTTGAGAATCCTTAATTCTATGAGATGTTACTCTAAATATCTTGCATAATTTTTTTTAATATCAAGTTAAATTGAGATCTATAATTAGTTTTATGTGTTTGTGTTATGATGTTATGATATTATAATATTTATCTTCGTGGTAATATTATAATGTAATATACTAGTGTATATGAATGTTAATTATAATTAATATTTAGAATTTTTTTTATATCATTGATTTATGCTTGTTGACCATTATAGATAGTGATAGGTAATCATAAAATACACTCATATGCTACAATAAGGAAGAAGTGAGTCTTTATAATTTTGATACCTGAAATAAATTTATATGTAAAAATATAGATTAAAATAAGTTTAATTGTTAATGAGTAAGATGCTTATGAAGTCAAAAACACAAATATATTAAGGATTATTTATTTTGTATATTTTAAAAGAACTGGTTTAAAAGTGATGTTAGGGTTATATAGATTGTCTAACCTAGAAGGTTTATTATAGTGTGAGGATCATGTATCTGTGGTGGCAGATAACGATAAGTATATCGTGGGACACACATAAGTGATAGTATTTTGTATAGTAGTGGCATCCATATAAATCATTTTATCTTGTATGATTTTTATAGATGAGATTAATGAGAAAAAGTATATTAATTAATATGAATATGATACTTATAAAGTCAAACGTATAAATATATTTATGAATATATCATTTCTTTTCTTTAATATATTGGAAATTGAAGAATATAAATACATACTCAAAAGTATTTAATAAGGATGTTTACATATTTCTTAAAACAAGTAAATGTACGAATGACCTATGTATGGAATGACGTGTAATTTTAATAGAAAATATTGAGGACACAACTATTAGAGTATCATCCTTGATAGTGACATTCTAAGGATATTAACCATGTTCTATGCCAAGAAGGCATTAAGATATTTCTATACTAATATATCATTCGTTCGACAAATGAGCACAACATTATTCAAATATTAAATAAATATAAAATATTATCATATACAAGAAAATAAGTCAATTTTAGAGTTTAAGAATCTTTTAAAAAATTCAAGTTTATTTATTTAATTCGGATAATAGTTAGTTTATTCTTGGTAGGTCAAATTGTATCCACAATTTTTGTAACATTTATATGTGGATTTACGTCTTATTTTATTATTTGTATGATTCATATATTTGTAAAACTCAGTTGGACGAAAGATAATTGCCCAAAGAGTTTTTTGGGGTCGTGTAAATAATAATAAGTTTGGCACTGTAACAACATCACAACAAGAGTACTTTTGAGAGAAAGAGGTGGGGGATAGAGATTAAATGGAAAAGATAGCAATGGATATCATCAATTTGGTGAAGGGCAAGTTTTCCAACAGCTCAGTCCTCAACCTACCTTGGTTGATTATTGGTGGCCAACTCTGATGAATAATTCCTTGGGTAAAATGGCCACAATTGTCATTTTACTAAAATGGTTCGCTGCCATTACCTTGGTGCGAATGTTCAAGAACGGGCACAAGTCATGGCCCATGGTTAGTAATAAAATTGCTCTCAACAACTCGGCATGACTCCCACCCCAACTTTGTGTCATGTTGGCTTTTTGTTGGGACGTTCTACTCATCGTGTTGGGCCGCCCGACTTTATGAACCTCTCTATCTTAAGATGAATGCTATTTAACATTATACTAAGATATTCAAATAAAACACGTCCCCATTACCATAGCCATTTCATGTTCTTGATGCATTTATTGGAATGATAACTTCGTAGTAGCCTAAAATTTTGCTGCGTTTGAACACAGCGAAAGATTGGTGTTGTAAGAATGTTAGCAGGCATGCTGGATCTGATTCGGTGAGGATTTCTTTTCAATGCAAGCTTTCCTATGCTCAAATAAAATGTAAATGTTTAAACCATCAGCAATTGGGTTCAGCTTCTGCTCCTGCCTCTAAGGTGAGATATTTATTTCTTTCTTTCTTCCTTATTTTATAATTTTATTTTTGTTTATGTAGATTTTTCATGTCATGGAATTGATCAAGTACTTGACTCTTACTACTATTGCTGGGTTTTTTTTTATTAATATTTGGTTAATTTATCACTCTGGATAGCCATTCAAAAATTTACAGTTTATAGCTTTATTTTTTAGGCCAAGCTAGGCCACCATGCCGTGTCGGCATGATGACAAAGAAAGGAGGCCCAACACAGTATGATGGTCTGACTGTAATAATTGGGGCATGCCAAGCCATGCCAAGGCGAGTTGGACCCGAGTTAAAACCCCACACGACCAAAAATTTTGCTCCTTGCCTAGCCTGCGGATAACCCAAGCTAGCTTGGGTTAGCCACTAGGTGCCAAGGCCATGCCCCCTGCCCACATAGGCTATTGGCTAGGGCTTGGCTAACATTATTGTGCTAGCGGCAAGCCTAACTTGCCCTAGGCTAAGGGTAGGGCCCTCTACCTTATTTGGATTGGACATAATAGATATAAAAATTCATACATAATATATTTGATATTATATATATATATCAAATTATTTTTAAAATATTAATTATAAATTTAATGTGCATCGATATCAATGTATAATAAAATCCAAAAAAAAAAATTAAAAAAAAATATTCAAATCTAAAAATTAAAATTTAAATGCCCAAAAAAATTAGAGACTCATTTTATTTGATTCTTCTTGGCGCTTGGGCATAATGTAGGATTATCACATATGATATGATTTATTTTATTATTTTTATTGATAATTATATTAGATATATATGATTATCTATGTTTAAAAAAATATGATATATCTTCAGTTTCTTCTTCTTCATCTGCTTCTTCTTTTTCTTTTTTTTTTCTTCTTTGCTCGCTCACTCTCACATCCCGAAATCACAATATCACAAAATCATAGCACTATCAACAATCAATTCCACAACAAAGTGCACTCTGACTGAGCTTGGGCCAGAACATGTGGCGTGAGCCAAAACATAAGAAAAACTTCTAGTTTAAACTGAGCTCGATTGGGTCAAAAATGCTCTTCTCGGGGGGCCTGCTCAACATGGGCATGGTGGAAGATACTGGCACCCCTGAGGATCAAACTCGTTGCCCCAGGGAATCAGATACTGGCATACTCTCGTCTGCTGTTATAATGTGTGTTTATGTAGGATTATGAGGAACTGATTGAAGCACGACCTTTGTATTCTATGTAAGTAATGGCGGAATGTATGTACATGCAGAATTTGAGATGCGCTGCTTCCGGGCAAACTCAGACACTCACCCGAGAAGCTCCATCAGTTACGAGGTCTCCTACGCGAGGTAAGTTAATTGCCCTCCCTCTGCTCATCAGAAGCACCAATCATTGGCTCCATGTTTACGTGCTGTCTGCGTGCCTTGCTGATGCAGAATGGACGGGTGCTCCACCACAGCTTGATGATGGAGGCCCTGGGGTCCCACCCTACTTTTATGGTGGGAGTGGCGGAGGAGGTGGTGGCACCGGGGGAAGCTCTTCTGGGGGGTTCCTCCTCTTTGGATTTCTAGCTGTTTTATCTTTCTTGAAAGATAAAGAAAGCGAGCTCCTTGCGCACAGGAGAAGATAGCAAGGATTGCTTGTTTGCATGCAGCATATGCCTTGCCTTGTGTTTGCATACATCGTGCAAGCATCAATTGAGTTTTTGCTATTTATTTTACCAACCAAAACAACCTTTGCTATATCTTCGTCATATTTTATTTTCTAAATCAATGGTTAATTGTATAATTCAATCTTGTTTTAATTAATCAAGGAAGAACTGTTTGAGATGTTTTGTGTCATGCTCAATGTAATTCTTCTGGTATATCAGTTAGAAGGTGTGAGAATGGTTGGGAGGAAAGAGGAAAAAGAAATTCAATTAATCTTAAATAATTAGGATAATATTTGATTTTTTTTTCCTCTTTTATTAAATAATCAAATTAATAAAAGTTTTTCATCTCATAATTAATGAGTGATTTATTATTTTCGAAAATGATATATAATTGAATTATTAATATGATTGATGCATTATTTTTGAAAATAATAAACGATCAATAAATAAGTAGAACTAAATTTTTAAAAAAAATTATTAAATCAAGTTTGAGCTTGATAAAATGACGCGCGAGGCCACGCACACGCACACACACAGTTTCGAGATGCTGATGCATTTTGAGCTTTGCAGCAGGAAATTGATTTAGACTAGAAAGGAATTATTAAGCACATACAGGACGCTTAGTGAGGCATTAAGCATGTTGGGGAAAGAGATGGAATTAAAAAATAATAATAAAGATAAAAACATGGCGTCGTGATCTTCTTCCCGACAGAGCGCTTGGAATCTACTTCGTGGGTCTCGTCCAGGACGTCTCACAAGTGTTGATATTTCCATAGTACACTTGTTCTGACCCTTCGTCCCAGAAAGCCTGCAGAACGCAGCCACAAACAGTATCATCGTGGTTGAAATTCCATTATATAATTCGGGACAGAGTTATTGGGCTAAAAAGTAACACTCGCCAATAAAGCTGCATCATTACAAAGTCACATCACCATTGTCATTGTGACGATGCTTACATCTTGACCACCCTAATCTCAAAAGCCAGAGAGTATGCAATGCATGTGATGAATCTCAAATCTGAGGCCTGCTTAGGCTTGGGATTTGACTCTATGAGATTAGGGTTAGATACATTTAACTTGGAAACTCTTATGAGACTTAGTATGTTGATATTTGCGCAAGCACACACTTGATAAAGTATATGCGACCACACTTAAAAACAGTTATTTGGGCTCTGGTAGATGTCTAGTTTGGTAAATTTCATGCTCCAGATATCCAATCATAGATGAGAGAGAGCAGTTCATGAACACCATAACGGCTCGACCCAAACTTGATCCACCAAAATGGAATTTATGACAACAGTGGGGTGGGGCAGTCAGCACTGCCACTGTTCGCCAGTGGTGAATGGTGTAAAATGGACAGAGGCTAGCCTATCTGATGGGACCATGAGCTAGCCATGGGCCAGGCCATACCTCGATCAAATAGAGCTGGCACGATCTGTTACAAGACAATGACATCTTTGTTGCACAGTGACAAAGAGAGAGCTAGGAGATCTGACAGAGATACTCCAGGATATAGAAAAGTAGCAGTAACGTATTCTTTCTGTGAGATTACTAGATCTGTTAAATTTGGTTTTTTTTAATGATTATGTCTAACAGTCTTGTTACACTGATACTTTCTCAAGAGGAGTACGTAAGACTCTGTTCTTTAGGTGTCACTACTATAACCATGTTTACATCAAAAGTACTTTCTGCTCATATCTCACTTTGGACTTGTGGGAAGTATATTATACTAGCTAGGGCCTAGAGATCATGACAATGTCAATCTTGATTTCTTATTTTTAACATATTTTAAATATATCAGAATTTCATTATAAATTATTTTTTTTATCAATTATTTTATGAAGCAACAAGATCAGCAGATCAAACATGAGATATTCTAGATGAATTTTATATGCTATTCTCAACTCACATGAATTCTTCTAGAATCATGTATACTATTAATACTACATGAGACTAAGGATTAAAAAATCAGCTTTTACAGATATATCGGTACTTGGATTTTACGGATATATCAAATATATCGGATATATTGAAGATATATCGGTGTGCATTTGTATATGAGCATCAATCAAGGATAAATATATCGGTCTTAATGAATATATCGATACTTAGAATTTATGGATATATCCGAGATATATCGGTGGATATATCAAAAATTTTTATCATTGCATGAGACTCATTCAATTTGATTCATTCAGAGGTTTGAAAACCGTGTAAGATGACCACATCAGATAAAATGAGATATTTTTATTAATTTTATTGATAATTATACGTAAATCGTAATAAGCATATTTATCGATATTAAAAAAAAAACATATTATTTTTTTCATTTTTATAAATTTTTATAAAAAAATAAATTTCAATATGAATGTGATATTAAAATATTAAGAAATAATAATATTTTAAATATATATTTCATTAATTATTTTTTTTTTTTTGCTTTTTGTGAAATAAGAAATTGTTCATCAAACATCTTATAATTTGTATCGATAGCTACAGAGTCATGAACATTTTTTTTTTTGAGGCATTTAGTTATTAATGATGATGACATAGTATGGTGCATGAATTGAGTACAATTACATATAATCATATATAAAAACTCATTCTAAAATATGTATGTACACTAATAGTAAGATGTAAATAAGTGTAAATGATAAATATGGATATATTTTTTCTCATGTAACTAAAATAATCAATATTTGGTTAATACTTTCTCTTATAGCATAATATATGTGAATTATATATCAACTTGATATAATAAATATATTCTTTCATAATAATCTAAAGAAAAAATTATTTTTACATAATTCACTAGGATTTATTATTACTAAAAAAGCTTAGATATGGTATAAAGATAGGCCCTATATGATTTGAAAATCTCCCTATAGCATGGTTTAGCAACCTTTTTTTTGACAGATATATTTGATCTAATGAGATGGGTATCAAATTATTTTTATTTTTGCAGACATTGATCAAGAGATCAATGTATCATCTTAGTGGTATACGTCCACAATATTTTAATTACATGAAATAATAATTATGTATATTTCAATTGACTAAGTTTCAGACAAAATATTTGGGACTTGTGAGATATTTTTATAGAAATTATATTTTAGATTTTGTATATGATCTTGATATATTGAAATGTGCACATGTTGACTAATTACTTGATATGTCTAAATTTATCAACAAATGGCAAATCATCAATTGATTCCACTACATACAAAGAATCATACAAAAATTAAACTATTTAACAAAGATTATGCTGGATATCACTCACATTATTCTCATAGTAAGTCATTTTATAAACTCTCCTAGATAGATTTATATGAAAATAATATTTAGAATTCTTAAATATGTGAAAAAAAATTTTAGATGTAGAACTATATTTAGGGATTACGAGCATTGTCAACTAGATGTATACCAAAAGTCTAATTGAGCTAGCACAAAAATAAAGAGATTTGACAAATATTTTTTTACTTTTGTTGTAGGTAACATATAAAAGTAATAATATTTTACTGTGATAATCAGACAATACAATGCATTACTGTTAATTTGATATTTAAAGAGCAAAAGAAACATATTAATATTGATTATTATTTTATTGGTAAAAAAAATCAAAAATACTTCGATTGTTATTACCTGAGTACCTATTAATGAACAGACTACAGACTTTTTCACAAAAACTCACAAAAAACTACATTGCTTTCTTATCCTTTAAACTCAGTGTTTGTGATTTGTACACTATATATTAAGCTTTGGTTAAAAGTGTCAACTAGGCCAGCCAATCCGAGCACAGCCCACGGCACGGCATGGTTCAGTCGTGCCTTATCTTGCATGGCAAGCTCCGAAACCGTGCTGCACCATGACATAGCTCATGTAGTGATTGGTCGGCATGAACTATGCATCATGGCTAACCATACACGACCATCATGCATGGCCATGTGGCATGGTCCACCAGCCAGTGGAACCAAGACCGACTACAGGTCACAAGTCAAGTCCAATCAGATGATTACTTAACAAGGCAAGTTATTTAAAAAAAATCTGACCACGTAATCCAGATCTTCTTTATGTGGTTGATTGCAATTAATCAGTCACATAAGCCAACAACCTGTTGCATTTCACACGAGTTTCCGACAAGGATTGTTACGCAAGGTCAAGTATCGTCCGGCACAGCCCTGCACTATGCGGGCCAATCGTACCATCCATAACCGTGCCAAGCATAGCACGGTGCCATTGCCATGCCGAGCATGTTTGACACCTCTAGGTTTGATTTATTTTCAATTTATTATTTATTTCATTTGTTTTAATTATTTAGGAGTAACCTATATGTGCGATGCCCAAAATTATACACACACACACACACATATCTATATATATTTAATAGTTTATAATAATTTTTTGAATTAATTGTCGTGATTTTATTTATTTATTTTTATTTTTACTTTTTTTGCATTATTAATGAGAGAACTCAACGAGTAAACTGCTTTAATCATATTTAACCATTATATAAAAATATTAGTTGAACTTTGATATCAATGAGAATTTATGATTTGATTTTATAATACAATAATTTATATAATAAAATTTTATTATGTAAATTATTTAACATTATAAAATAATTACTGAGAGATAATGAATTTTAAAAAATTATAGAAATTAAATTAAAATTTATGGACACATTAATTCTTCCAAATTTACATGTCATCTTCGTTTTCCTTCCTTTTCTATTTCTTCGTCATTCTCCTTTTTTTTTCCTCCCCCAATCTCTCTCGCCCTGCCATTCCATCCTCCCTCACCCTTGTTCTCATTCCTTCTCTCTCTTACATATATAATAGTCATATATATATATATATATATTGATGTATATATAGAGATATATATACACATATATTGTATCATATATACAAGACTTACAATATATAACAAGAGGAAGAGCATAAATGATAGAGGGAGAGAGAGTAAGAGAGAGAGGAGAAGAGAGATTGTCAACAACTATATTATCATTCATGTAGGAGAAGCTCTCATCGAACAACTAAGTAGACTCAATGAAAACATATATTTGATTTAAAAATAATAAAAAATATGAAGAATTGTATTTTAGAGATTAGGTAAAAAATAATGAATAGGAGATGAATTAAGTTTGGAAAAATAGTTTAAGAAAATAAAAATTGTGACATTTATTCTTCCTACTTTACATGTCATATTTCATCTCTCCTTTGTCACCATCACTTTTCATGGTCCTCGTATCTCTCTCTCAAATACCCAATACACAAAACTTCCGCTTCAATATAAAGCTTGAGATATATTAATATCTTATCAATCTTACCTTCAAAAATTAAAGAGATTATAGTTAATGAATTTAAAACCCAAGATCTACCACCATTAAACGAAAGCATTTATTATCATATCAAAATATCACCTTCAAATTAAGCATACAACACAAACTTCACTGATAATAAATCACTAGGTATTGTTCTCACCAAAATATATTTAACTTCAAAATTCTTATTAGATTACAAATATTAATATTTGTGTAATTATACTATGTGTGTGTGTGTGTGTGTGTGTCTACAAGAAATTAACCAAGTCTTAACTTAACTAACTACATATAATCTGTTGTATTAATCATGCTTTTCTTATTGTCTAATTAACTCTATTACAATTTATATATTATTAACCATGTATATATATATATATATATGTATGTATTTATGTATCATTGTGTGTATACACAATGAAAACATAAAAATGTAAGTGGCTAAAATGTAATAGTGGGAGGGAGAGAAGAAAGAGAGAAGGATGAATGGGGGAGAGAGCGAGGGTCGAGAGATGGGAACATAGAGAGAGGAGGGAGCAAAGAGAGTGATAGATAGAGAGAGAAATAGATGGTGGAGAGAAAGAGAGAGGGGTGGAGAGAGAGCAAGAGGAGGGTGGAGAGAGAGTGAGGGAGGAGAAAGAGGGAGATAGAGAGAAAAATTGAGAATAAAAAAGGAAGATATAGAGAGAAGAAAGATGAAGAAGAGAAATATATGAGAGTGAAGAGAGAAAGAAGAGGGAGAAAAATATAAAGAGAGAGATTTTAGAAATCTTAATCATCAAAAAAATAATAAAATCATATATTTAAGGTTGATTTTGTCATTTGAGATCATCCATAACATATTAAAAAAAAGTCATACTCAATGCACAAAGATTATCCAAAACATGTCTCTTCCTTATGAAAGATATGCCTATTATGCCACATTAATCAATAATGCAAGAAAAAAAAAGGTTAGAATTTTTTGAAATATAATTCTAATATCTTTGATGCTTTCAAGAGATAACAAACAATAATTAGGGGTGAAACAAAAAAAATAGAATGCTTTGTCAGCGACAAAGGTGAATACTTATAGATACATATTTTAAGTAGTTTGTACTTAACAAGAAATTAAAAAGAAAAAAAAAAATCATTGCATGAATATCTCAACATGATGGTGTAGCTGAGAGTATGAACAATATATTGGGTGAGCAGGCTAAGAGCGGATCCTATTGGCTCGTGCCAATATACAACTCATTCCGATCCGACATAGCAAAATCGACACATTAACATTGGCTAACAAGCTAGCGTGTTGTGTCGGGCCATATCTTTTTGAGGATTGTTGTGTCACAAGTGACTAACAAGTCATGATGGGCCGACACTACCTAATTTTGTGTGGCTTAGCCATGATACCATGACCTAGTTTGAACCCGGGTCGTGCTGGGTTCACACATCAATTATTGCTAGAACTACAATAGATGCCAAATATAGAGCCATGAGTATCATCACTTGTGAGTTGCAGTGGACCAAACACTTTCCTAAGGAGTTGAAGTTTTCCTTTTTCTTATGTTTTTTTTATTATGATAGTCAGACACTGATTCACATGATTTTATTTCAAATTCCATGAACAAACAAAACATATAGAGATTAATTATCATCTTATTTTTACAAAGATGGGTATACTTTTTATGCTCACATACTTACTAAAGACCAACTTAGAGATACATTCACAAGATATTGAGAGAATCATATATTTCTACCACAGCTCTCAAGTTGTACATGTTAAACTTTTATACATCAATTTGAACAAACAGTGAGACTAATTTCTTTTTTTTTTCTTATTTTCATTATTAATTAGACAATGAAAATACATCATCTATAAGAGATGTTTTAATCGATTTTATCTTTTTTTTTTATTTTTGTACCATTTAAATAGGGACAAAAATTTTTTTTCATATAACAACTATCATTGAAACTTATTCCTAGTATTATTACCGATTACTCATTCAAATTAAAGATATAATGATTTTTGATAAAATATCCATTAAAAGATATAAATCTTTTTTTTTTTTTTTGAAAAGTATAAGAGATGAGAAAAACTTGATAATTATGATAAGTGTGAACTTTTTTTAAATTATACTTTCTTCAAAGAATTAATTTCTAATTACTAGATACACCTTTGTTTATGAAAAATAAACTTGTGATTTTTTTTAAACCA
The DNA here is from genome assembly GCA_029783825.1 of Sapria himalayana. Taxonomy (NCBI): domain Eukaryota; kingdom Viridiplantae; phylum Streptophyta; class Magnoliopsida; order Malpighiales; family Rafflesiaceae; genus Sapria; species Sapria himalayana. The sequence goes on along the minus strand of JAREIK010002869.1, from coordinate 3,078,356 downwards.
AAAAAATAATGAGCAAAAAAAGATATATCAACATTAATTGTTGTATTTTAAAGAAACTACTTAGTATATCACACTTTCTACTTTTGGTGTATTAGAACTAGAAGTACAAGCTTGAAAATTTTTTTTGAAAAATAAATTGCGCAATGGCTTCGCTCACCAAGTTAACAAAATACTTAAGTTTTGCATTTCTTTGTCTTAAACATTAAACATACCTGCCACCCGGATGGGAGATCTCTCGAGAGTTGTGTTAAATCTTTTTCAGATGAAGCCTGTGCAGCTGCTGCCTTAATAACTTTGGCTTTTCTCCTCTTGATTCGCTCACGCCTAAATTAACAAGTAGATAAAATAACATAATGCCCATGCTCAGGGAAAAAAAAAAAAAAAAAAGATAACTCAGAAAAAATATGGCAACCAAAGATTTTGCTTCTATCATTCAGAATAGCTATTAATGTAATTTTAAAATTATAACTAAAACACGTGCTGATCCATAAAACACTCCATACTAGGTAGGATCCATGAAGATAATCTCGTTGTTGTAAATTTTAAAAGATAAAATTTAAAAAACAACTTTTCTAAGTTTCATATTTCTTAGGCTTGCCCATTATCCATCATTTTTTCATTATGTATTTCTTATTTTCCTGTTAATCATTTTTAGCAATTTTTAGCAAATTCTAAACCCTAATCCCTAAAACCCTAAATACTAAACCCTAATCCCTAAAACTCTAAGCCCTAATCCCTAAACTCTAAGCCCTAATCCCTAAACTCTAAGCCCTAATCCCTAAACACTAAACCCTAAACTCAAAAACCTAACCTCTCATTGAAATGACTCATGACGAATAACATCTATTTGCAATCTCCACTAAGTTTTAATTTCACACAGCAAACACAACAAACAAAACACCCAGAAATCAAACCTAACAGCCTGCAGACCAACACGCATACGCCACTATGCACGCCTCCGCTGTGCGTGTCTTCACGCTACCACTGCACACAACAATCACCATTACTGTACAATGGCATTTTGTGCAGCAGGGTGGGTCTTCCAGTGAAAAATATGTGCACGTGTCACCGTCATGCGAATCACTACGCATCACCACTCATAAAATAAACAGTGTGCAAGGTTGTCGCTCGCATCACTTTCCGTGCCAAAGTATGGTCGGCACAGGGTGGGTGACATTGAAAGAGATCTGGCAGGGACACTGATAAATCATGATTTTGCTGAGAAACCCCAACCATGTTGAAGAAACAATAAGCCATATTGATTCATCTAAAAAAAGAATATAAAAAATTATATATGTCTGTAGTTGTGGCACCCAAAAAAGTGTATTGATCGATCAAAATATGATCCCTGCCACCACCACCGCCTGCTATAATGAAGTAAGCAACAGGGTGATAAATGGGATACTATTTTATTACTCTGATATTATTTTAAAATATAAATAAATACACAAAATAGATGAGCATCAGTAAAGAATGATACTTCGCTATACTCGCGAAATAACACAGAAGATACGGAAATTACCAAAAAGCCCTTAGAAATTATTTTTAAATACTTTTATGATGAAAAAATCCAACATATGGGATGCCCCAAATAGTCATTTATGATGGTAATTACTTTCGTACATGGGCGATAGGCCTCAAAAACAAGACTCATCAGACACTGTCTCTTTGCTTTTCAGGAATAAAAATATTGACATATTAACATCTCGCAGACCTCATATAAGAAGAGAAAGTCCTATGCGCTGAGTGCAGTTTCTTATTAGACTACTATGAGAGTTTCATTATCATGAATTGAGATTATTTTTTCTATATGATATTGGCATCATACAATTTGCACACCCTGGAGAGATATGATGTGTATGTTGTGAATATGCATGAAACGTATCAAGCATGATGGAGGTGAGGTGCGTGCATACAGTTAGTGTGTTATTGTCGTAGAAGCGTTGGCGTGCAACAAAAGTGTAGATGTGCATGTCGACGAGAAGCGCATGAAAAAGTGTGCAAGTGTGATTTGTGGGACAATGTGGTGTGTGCACTAGTGAAAAAGAAAGACCCAGAAAAAAAAAATATCTCAGAAGTCTTGCCTACGAGATATTTGCACAGTTTTAAATTTCTTGTTTGTAAGACAATAACTGATATTTCTTATATTTACAGCATTACAACTCTCTTTATTTGTCATCTTACTCTTGATTCTTTGGTAATCAATTTGTGAGCAATAATGAAATCACAAATAATTATTCGCTGTTTATTACATTATGTATTGGGCTTTTAAATTATTATTGCTAATATCAAATATTTAAAATATTTGACTATAGCAACATTAATCTTGATATTATATTTATATTTCAAGTTGTATTTATTCATAAATATCTAATTAGTTTAGCTCATAGTTATTTAAGATGCATCTCAGACGGACCTAAAGTCACGCAATGTCAAGCTCAAGCAAAAGCACCTCGCCTCGTTTTGCCTTATCTCGGATCATCTTAGGCTCCTAATAAAACATATTATTCTAGAAATACCCCTACAAATCAATTATTCTCCAAGGATCCCTTCACATACTCCCAATAACCTAAGAAGCACGGACACGGACACGGGGATACGACACGGCAGAATACGGAGACACGACAAATTCTAAAAAACTAGGATACATATACGACTAGGATATGGCATTATAAAAAAAATAAAAATAAAAATAAAAATTATTTTTTTATAAATATTAGGTATTTTATAAAATAAATTAAATTAAATTAAAATATTTTAATTTATAAAATACATATACATTTTTTTATTTTATAAAATAAAAACATTATATTTTATTTTATTTTATAAGATAATATTTATAATTATTTTATTTTATAAAATAATATTTTATAATTATCTTATATTATATAAAAATATATTTTTTTTATTTTATGAAATAAAAATATTTTATTTTATTTTGTAAAAATCACGTTCCCCCAGAATCTCGCACTGCATCCCCACAGGGTTGTGCCCTCCCTGCATCCCCACAAGATCACCTCCCATTTGACACCTCTAATCAGAACAAGCTGTCATCTATTTCAATGGAATGAGCTTGAGTAGCTCATTCTTGGAATGATCTCGAACAACACATTTTTGGAACTAGTTTGGACAACTAGTTGGTGTTTATACACACACACACACACATATACATACATACTTACTTACTTATTTACACATATATGCATAAGTATATTTGTATATAAGCATGCATATATATAGATATATGCATTTTGTGTGTCTATATACATGTATGCTATATACATATATGTATAATATGTATTTACATATAAATGCATACATATTTACATATATATATATATATTCATACTTGTACATATACTTATATATATACACCTATACACAAATATATATATATATATTGAATTATTAAAATAAATTATTATATTTTTAAACTTCAAATAATAGTGTTGTTTAGTATTACTAATAATATTTTATATTTTATTAAATATAATGTATTTGATTATATTTTATTAATATACAAGAATTATAAATAATATTTTATAAAATATATAATTTATATATATATATTAGGTTAAGTGGACCTAAAAAACCTCACGCATTAATTGTCTCAAGGTTTCAAATGACTTTTGCACCATAGTACACCTAGTGCCTCAAATAATATAATTTCTTTTATGTTTTGATTAATTTAATTTTTTATTATTTTATAAAATGATATACAATTACCCAAACAGTAACATACAAAAACTCAAAAAACTCTAAAATTAATTATGTTTGAGCAAAAATAATACTAAAATGATTGGTCATTATACATAACTTCTTTGAATTATATAAATTATTTTATTAAATTATAGAATGATTAACCATTATATATATATATATATATATATATATATATATATATATATATATATATATATATATATATATATATATATTAAATTATTAAAATTAATTATTTTATTTTGAAACTTCAAATAATTGTGTTAAGAAATACTAATAATATTTTATATTTATATTTAATATATTTTATTAATATATAAGAATTATAAATCATATTTTATAAAATATATAATTTTTATATATATTAGATTGAGTGGACCTAAAAAAAATCACACATTGGTTATGTCTCAAGGCTTCAAATGACTTTTGCACCCCAATACATCTTGTGTCTCAAATAGTATGATTTCTTTTATGTTTTGATTAATTTAATTTGCTTTTATTTTATAAAATGATATACAATTACACAAATAGTAACATGCAAAAACTCATAAATATTGTGGATACTAAAATGATTAACCATTATACATAACTTTTTTGACTCTCAAAAATAATATTGTCAATATATTAACTTTTTTCGTATCTATATTAAAGCAGGAGTTTTTTAATTGGTACAACCTAATTATTTTATAAAATGATTAAAAATAAAAAATTTATAATCTAAAAGAAAATGAAACAACCATATAAATTATATATAATCATTACTTTAAATAAAAAGATAACAAAAATAATCTTTGATCTCAATTCTGATGTCTATTAAGTCCTAATAGATCTGAATATATAAAGTTAAATGAGTTCTTACTCAAATCAATTTGACAGACATAATAAAAATTTATGATATATTTTATAATGCCTCTAACACTAAGATAAAATATTCTTTGTTTGTTTAATTATGGATAACCAGATCGAGAATATACAAATAATAAATCATTTATACTCAAAAAATATAGTGAGATAACTTATCATAAAAAAAATATACAATTTAACATCCTCAATTACAAAAAAAAAAATGTTATTAAAATTGAAGTCTTCAGATCTTGTAAACAAATATTAATATAAGAAAAAATAAAATTAAAATCAAATTGCCTAAAAAAAACTTACAAAAAAAAAATTAATAAGATAATTATAAATAAACAAAATATACGAATGAAACAAATAAAAAAGTTTAATATTATTATAATTAATATCTTTTAAGAATTTGGTATTAACTATCACAATACTGAAAAAATATGAGAAAAAGATAAAAAAATGAAAAATATTACATATAATATATTTATGAACTCCATAATCAAAAACTCATAAGTTTGATCTATGAAGTAGGAAAACAAGTATAAATTTTGTAGTACCTATAGACCAAAGAAATTTGTTACTACCCTACAAAATAGAAATCTTAAATATTTTTCTTATATAGAAGTCATGACGAGAGAACTATGTGAGGACTACATGATGAATCTAATAATCAATAATTCAACCTCATATAGTGTGTGCAATGAATAGAAACTTGCATGTCTTAGCTCTATAGTAGCTAGGATCCTATTTGAGTACCAATATTTGTAAAATGAGGCATATCTCTAGTAGCTCTCAATCTATTTCATATAAACTAAATTACTAAATAATATAATTCTAGTATGGTGAAAAACTCAAAATATCTAGCTATGAAATAGTGACAACTCATCTAACAATGAATATAGGCCTATAATTCAAACAAGTCGATTCATTTGTCTCACACTCTTAGTAACATCAGCATAAACTAAAAAAATCTCTCAAAAGACATGTAGATAGTAAAGTGAACTATGTAAAATAAAAATAACAAGCTCAAACATTCTAATCATATCCAATCTCAGTCCAATAAATTATAACATTGCATCACATATCCGTGTCGACTAAAATGAGCATAGTGATTTTGCTAATTCCCATGAGATTTTATATGTTGGATAAGATAACAAAATTAAGATCAATTTCAACTCGATAGATTATCACATAACATTCAAAATGTGAGAATTAATTTGAAGTCACTTCTACCTCATCTTATCACTGAGTAATTCATTTATCAGATGGTGCATCATCCATTGATTAAAGAACCACATCATAGCTATCATTGCTCATTACAAGAATTTTCAATTTCTAAGCTTCTATAAAGTAATCAATTGAAGTTTAACTTGCTCCATAGACAAATGTGATAAACCACAAAGTAAGTTAATACAAAAAATTGCACCAAGTCCCACCCTTGTTGTATCAATCGTGTGCACAAAATAGTCACCCGAACAAACCCACGTGCACACCTCAATGCACACTAAAGAATCCACTTATGCACACTATGAAATCCACACGCATTCCATCATTTATGACATAGGGCATTGTATGTGCAATGAAAGGATATGGAGGTGCACAATTTTTGAGCCTTCTTCTCTGACCAAAAAACATGCAATGCACATGAGCTTTATGTTGTTAGAGTGCACATGCTTTCTCTCTAGAAATCTTAGAGTTTGTAATTCCTAGAGTATTGGCTCCAATGTCATTATAAGTTATAACAATAATATTCAAAAATAAACTAAATAGAACTCATATAGACTATGTAAAGGATGTGCATTTATATAATGAACAAGATGAATTAGAACTACATATCAAATGTTCTCATCCATAATAAAATAAACAAAAAACAAAAGAAAATAATAAAGGTTATTAACTAAAAATAAATTGAAACTACAACAAACTCATACTTTTTCAATCATCTTAATTCTAGATTTTAGTAATCCGCCTCTTATTTGATATTCATCACTGACTAGTTTATCTACATTTTTTTGAAAAGTTTTGTGCATTGTCTCCTCTTCAAATATCTAAGTCACCTATACAATTCTCTCTAATGTTGGCAATAATCAATGTGATACTATGATGTATACTAATTTTTTATTTATAATTTTACTCATGTGAGTTTTCATATATTTGTCTTAATATATGTATCTTGGCTATGATTATCTCATGACCATTGTATCACGTAAAGCCTAATTTTTTGAACGATAAAAAAGTTAATCTTGAACTTACGAAAATTATATTTGAGATCAGGATAAGTGAACAACATACCAATCACCACCTAGAGGCTGAAAATTAGCATTGTCTTTACACTCTCCACTCTCAATCTGCTTCAGTCGCCATTCCTGCAACAAAGAATTAAACAAAAAATCTCAGACATAAATAGAATTAAAGAAACAGCAATAATTGTCCCTGATGGCATACAAGGAACCAAAAACAATGCTAATAATATCAACTAGGCACTAAGTATAGCAGTATTCTTTATGGTGGACCTCAATTTCCCTTTGTCGCTTCTTCTCCAACATTTCATATGCATTCTCAGGTTCATCCTTCTCATTTAATTCCTCTTTGGCAGCCTTCCACTGGGAAAATTAAAAAACCACAGTGTGAATAAGTATTAGCTAATTAATGAAATGAGACAAGCACGTCAACATGCAAAAGATAAACAAAATAAAGCACACCTTATCAACCAAGCTAGAGACCTTCTTGTTCGACATCAAGGATGGCATAACTACAACTGTCCGTTTCTTACCACGGGATGCTGCAAAAAATGGCACCACAAAGTAAAACAAATTAGCTATGTGAATTAGGCTGCATCGCGATGACCACACACATGAACATTCATTGGCTAATTTAGATTGATTATTTTGTTTTAGATTAGATTAGCTTTTTTTTTAAAAAAAAAAAACATATGGTATCATCAAGGAAAGATCACAATTGAAGAAATTATTAATATTTTTGGAGAAACCCAATGGCAAGCATCTTCTTCCAAGAGCGGTAAGCCTCAGGTTAAAGACTGATCAGAAGCAGCCTCTCCGATTCTCAGAAATAAAAAGGCAGTCAAGATATTAGCCTCTCATAGGCCTCAGGCTAAGTGGGAGATTTGTGCATTGGTTACTATCTCCATCACCATGGAGAAACCTAATAAACATAATGTACAATACCTTTAGATTGCAACTTGGGAGCTGCCGCCAGATGTTTTACTGCAGTAGTGTGTGCACCATCCATCAAAGATGAAGGCGTACCTTCTCTGACACCAGTACTGCATGTCTGTGCAGCAATGGAAGTGGAGGCCACATCTATTGATACAAAACCAATCGGACCAACAGGTAATATGACTTCAGGAACAAGGGCATCGTTACTAATAGAACAGGCTGCTGGGTGAGGCACAGGAAGCAAAGATACATCTTGAAGGTTATAATAAGCTGCTGGTTCAACAGAGCCAACTATCACAGGAGCAGTCTCAGCATATGTGCTGGGAAGTGTACCATAGTAAATAGATCCGTTGGCATCAGATACCTGAGTTGCATCACCATGCTCATAAAAAGTGGTATTTGGAACAGTAGCAGGATGTCTATAATATTGAAAATCAGAATCAGAATAACTTAATTGGCATTGTTCTTCATACGGCAAGGGCTGAGCTGCATCTGTAAATGATTGCAGCGATGAAAAATAAGAAGGATCAATTGGTTCATCAGGTGGAGGTGGAGGATACTGGTCACCATCAGGAGGCAAGGGGGGTGGTGGAGGAACACATTCCTCGTCTAACAAAGGTTGAACAGTTGATGCATCACATGAGCAGAAGGATGGGCCAAGGGTAGGTGAGAAAGGATGGGCCAGTTGATCTTCAACTTCCTTCAAACTCCAACCATCACCGCCTGTAGTTCTATCGACAGGATTCAGTTCATATTCAACTTCCATGTCCACTTCCATGTCCACGTCTTCACCAACAAAGATACTGGGGTTTATAGTAGCAGTTGCCATTGATTCATCCACCAGCTTCTCTTGTTCTTCTTCATCGTGCAAACAAGCACTACCTTTAGATTCATCCAATTTGTCTGGCTGATCTTCATTTTCATCATAAGTATCAACAACCACATCCATTTGCTTTGATACTGACGGACAATATATTTCAGCTCCAATCATATCTTCTAGCCGTCTAAGCTGTTTTTCAGAATGAACCCAAAATGGAAGCAAAGATGATCCATAATATGAAAGGGATACTATATCAGAAAGTCTAAATTCCACTTCTAAAATGTATTTAGAGATCTGCTCGCTTTCGCTGTGGCTTGGGTACCTGAGAAAAAGATAGGATTTTTCCACATTTAACCAACAATTTCTCGTTCACCGAGAAATTAAACTTATTTATCAAGCAAGTGGCAAACCTATGTTCAAATTATATTTTTCAACAATACCTAATTCTTAAGACACATTTTTAGTTCCTAATGTTAATGTGTAAGGTTCAATTGAAGGAGTTGATGCCTAAAGATAAAATAAAAAAGTGCAATTACTAATGTTATTGTTTAAGGTACAATTAAAAAAGATGTGGTACACAAATCAAAGCAATCACAAAATTATTATCATCATTATCATCATCAATCAAATGCTATCCCAACTACTTGGAAAGTACAAAATTATTTCAAGTGCCAAATTTTGAAAACATGAAGTTGGTAAACAAGCTGAAATCATCCAAAAAAAAATATCACCGCAACCTATTTCAAAATTATTATAAGTGCATTGTATAAGAATCCACAAGGAAGCAACAAATGGTTCTACTAAGATTTATTAGTATACAATTCAGGATAATCTTGAATGTAAGAACTAAGTTCCTATTATTTTATGAGATGAGAATGATGTATAAACAAATTTAAAAAAAAAAACAATCTCATACTTATTATTGAAGCAAGTTCATAGATAAATTTTTGAATGTTCAACAAGTAACTTCTAGTATCAGTGATACATAACATAGCTTAATTTGAATATTTGATGTGTATTATGATCAATGTGTTTTTAAAGAAGAAAGCATAATACAGAATAGATTAATATTCATAAGATGCGACATAATTAGAAAATCAAAATAGCAGGTATAGAGATGCACCCTTTTTGAGATACTCATTTCATTATTAAAAAATAAAATAAAATATATATACAAAATAATAAAAATAAAAAAAAAACAATATATAAAATAGAAAAATCACATAGATTCCATAATTGTAAAAACGAAGCATAATTAAATAATAAAATACAAACAAAATTCAATTATATTAATATTTCTAAACTTTTACAAAAAAAAAATCATATCACCAAAGTCAACTACATAAATTTCTAACTTTCACAAAAAAAAAAATCAAAATTCAATCACAAAATTAAAATTTATATTACTTAAATTCATATTTCTAAACATTACAAAAAAAATCATAACAATAACACAAAGAAAATATTAGTATAAGTAAAAATAAAATTAAAATTAAGTTGCATAAAAAATAATTCAAATAAAACAAACTAACTCTAACAGGAGAATAAGAAACAAGAATAATATGGTGAAACAAAATTTAAAAAATACAAGGCACACTAAAACACAAAAATCTCCTATAGCTTAGACACAAGGCACATCATAAGTCACGCACCTAAGTGAAGTGAAATAAAACTTATGATGCATATTAATTTTAAAAAATATGATTTCAAAAATATTCAATCAATAAAAAAATTAATTCCAAATATTTAAAAGAATTATTTAATAAAAAATAATAAAATTATATAACTTTCAATATACAATAAAAAATTTTCAAGAATAAAAATATTTTTAAAAAAATAAAATCAATACGATGTATTTCTTTAATAAAGTGCATATCTTCACTAGCGAGACACTATATTAGAGAGTAGTTGAGCCTTGATCCTAGGAATGCTTAAAGAATACCTTTTAAAACTATATCGTGAAACAATACTATATTAAATTAAATAATATCATATCTAATAACTTTAAATCATTATCCATTAGTTATAATAACATTTTCATAATATGAGAATAATATAATATATATGACATGAATACCTAAAATTGAATATTATCTTTTGTGTTAATAATCTAGAAATCTAAAATATGATCATGAGTGACACAATCAATAATATCTAATATAAGAAAATAATGTGTTGCTGCATCAGAGAAATATTTTATATACTCATGTCTAATAAGTATGTCATGATGAATGAACACTATGAGACTTTCTCTCAATGTTATGTAATGTTCACGGTCAATTGTCTGAAAATAATACATAATATTTATCTCTAATATGATCTATCATCTAGTAGGGTATACACTAAACTAAGATTTTCCTACATTTACCTCTACTATAACAATCTATCTCTCTATGTTCAACATACCATCTAAAATATCAAACCATAAAAGAATAAATAAAAAACCACACAACTAGATTTAGATTTTTTCACAAAATTTAGGTTCTGTCCAAATTGCAATATCCAAAAATTTAGGCTCTTGAATTACACAGTGCCAATAGAAATTAAAAATTCAAGCTCTACCTAAATTTCACGCATTCAATTTATAATTTAAAATGATAAAAGAAAAAAGATACGCTGATGTATTACTTACAAGTGATAATGGCTAGTTTTTGCAAGTTGTGGTGTGTCATGGGCCACCGGCTCATTTGAACACTTTTAGATGAACAAAATAGAAAACTCTAACCTATTTTTCCAGCTAACAAATCTCACACTATATGATAGAAATATCCATAAAACTAGAATACAATATTTTCAACTTAATCAATGCTAGATGATCAAGTTGAGAATTCACATGTAAAAAATTCAACAGACTCAAATTTAGGAAAAAAAATTATTATTGGAGAAAGAAATATAATCTACCAAATTCAATTTCAAATTGAGTATTTCTCATAATTTTCCAATTCAATAAACAAATATCAATAAATAAAAAAAGTTGAATTAAATTATTTAAATACTAAAAATATATTAATAATTAATATAATAATTAAAATAAACATTACATAATCGAGAAAAAAAATTAAACTGAATATTATTGAATCTAATAACTTTAAAGGATATATTACTAATGACAATAATATTCTTAGAATACAAAAATAATCATAATAAATAGACTATTATTACTTACGAAATGAGAACTAATTCCTAAATCAAAAAACAAAGAATCTAAATAATGGGTACAAGCCACTAAACTAGTAATACCTATGAAAGAGAGTGCATATTACTAGCTTTGAGAGAAGTTTTGTTGATTTCTCTATAATAAGTATAACGATAAATAATTTTTATGATGACTTACAATAATTATGTTAATTTGTCTTTAAATAATACTATGTCTCCTTTATGAAAATATCTTACAATAATTATCTCTAATATAACTCAACCTTTTACAGTAAGCACATTGAAATGAGACTCTCCTCCATCTACTTCTACTGCGACAACCTCCATACTCAATCCACCAACTAAGCATATAACTTGGTAGAAAATAATTCTATTGACATTGAATAACTTTTTTTAATAAATAATAAATTTAATTTAGAGTTTTTTTTAAGGCACTCAAATAAAAATATATCCCTAAATTAATATTCAAATCACTATTTTGCACAATCACGCATCTACACTCCATAGTAGCCCTAAACTTGTAAGCACGATGTTAACTCAATGAGCATTGATGCATAGTAACTATGACACTCGATGATAAAAAAAACATATAAACAACACCTTTATATAATGAGCCAATCATATTAGAATAGCTCACAAGTTGGATGCTCACATAAATATAAAAAAGAAAATAAAAAATATATAATACATTGAAAAGAAGCTACAACAAAAATAAATAAATTATTTAAATTTAATTATAAATTAAATTGACCTAATTTTGCAATGAATATTAATTGTTGTAGTTTCCTTACTACTTTTCAATTATTTTATTTTAAATGATGAGAACATAAGACATTTTTTTATTAATTAGGATTTGTTTTTTGTATTATAATTCATTTTTTTATTATAGTTCATTAAAGTCTATATGGAATCAGAACTAATATTTGCAAAAGATAAAAACAGTGTGCATGTGCATGGTACTGTTGTCTATGAAATGTGCTCAATGTCTGTGTAGTGTATGTGTGGTGTGCAAGGAGCAGTGATGGTGTCAATGTAGCATTGGCATCATCATGGTGTAGTGATGACGTAGATGTAGCTTGATTGTTGAAGTGGTCCTAGCATCAACGTGGTGTAGTGGTAGCATGTTCGTGGCATCGACACAGTGTTGGTGTCATGATGGTGCAGTAGATGTGTGGTAGTAGCATTAATGCGGTGTTGGAGTCTGTGGTATTAGTTTGTGTGGTGCAGCATGTACAATTGTGTACATGTGGTGTACTGTAACAGTGCAAAGTGGTGTAGTGTGGTGCAATGTGGTGTGGTGTGGTGTGGTTTAACACATATATAGATTTACTTACAATGACTGATTAATAAATGAAACTTAATCATCACAATATGAAATCTCGGACAAGAGAACTATGCAGAATGAGTTGAAAGAGCTAGAATTATATTTTTTTAGTTAAGAAAGACATAATCAACTAAAAAATAAATCTTTTAATGATAAGACAAAGCACACTTGGTTATTAATGAATTCTTGATTACTAATTACTTCATAAAAAATCTATAAAGATATAATTGATCTTGATTTTTACATGACATCGTGATATTATGAAAGTTTATAATATCCTTACATTCAACTCAAACTATGCAAACATATGATGACTTTCTCAACTAATGGTATTGAGACTCAAGGAGCCTTGAGAATCAAAACAAATTACTACTTATTTCACATATTTCACAAGCCATATAATTTTAGAAGGTATTCCCAATGCAGGTGGAGGTGGATGTGGTCACTAGAATAAGAAAGAGAAAACAACTTCTTAACATGAAATTGGTATATTTTCTACCCGATAATTTTATAGGATTTTGTGATGAAATTTTGAGTAATCATATTTTCCCTCCAGATCAAAAATATATCATTTGACAATTCAATATCTATTTAGACGAAATAGACAGAGACCTAGTTGAGAGATATCTCATATGTCATAACTTGAATATAGTGAGAGTATCAATCATAATATGGGCAAGAAGCGAGATCATTAGTAAAAATCACAAATTATAGGAAGAGTAATCATACCAGAAAGAGTTTAAAAATTATTTTCAAAGAAAAGAATGATAAAACTTGAGATTATTGGGGAAGATGGGCCAAATATTAAATTTATTTGGAGATTCTCATAAAGTTGACCCACAATGGCCGTTACCAAATCGGAATATTCAGATCTCATCTCTAGCAAGGCAGCATCATATACTTTTTGCTCATCAAGTATTAGAGCTCTCATAGCTCATCTTCCCATTTCAAAATAGTGGATTATTAACTTAGAGGAAAACAATCACTTCACATGTAATTAATTTTTATTTATTATCTTTTCTCCTCATTTTCTAAATATTATTATAGCTAACAAAATGATATTCAAAGCTTTTGACTATGAACAACTAACTTGATAGTTTATTTTATTCTCATGTGCTACTTATCCCTGAATGTCTGAAAACATACTTTCTGTGACATGCCATACAAAATAATCTAATTTGAATGTCATTTTTTTTCAACAAATATTATCTTAGAGGATCAGCATGCTTCAAAGAAAAAATTTTTAAAATACTAAATATGATGATTTATGTGTTTTCTTTTCTACGATTACATTTCCTATTTTGATGTGTTCCATTGATTCAATATTTTTTCATTCTCGACATAATCATCTATCTCTAGCAAAATTGAAAAAATTAAATCCTAGTATTAAAAAAGTATCTTCATTTCATTATAAGGTATGTTAGTCAAAAAAATATACAAAAATTTCATACTATCTTTCAGCTATATTAGAATAAGAATGCATTTGATCTGATTCACTTAAACATTCTAAAACCCTGTAAATTTAAGAATCAATATTTAAAGTTACTTTATTATATTTATTTATAATTGTATATGTTTCACTTAGAATTTTCGTTTTCATAATAAAACTCAAGTTATTTTGTTTTTTTATTTTCATATATAAAATTAAATATTAATTTTATATATATTTAATTTTATGAGTAATAATATAATTTTAAAACCATGTAAATTATTATGAGTAATAATAGTTTAGAATATATGTTTGATAGATTCGATATTAAATACATTAACCATAGAATCATATGTCAAACATCATACTTATTTTTTTTTATCATGTGTCCTTTTAGACCATAATTATTTAAGGCGCAAGGAACACTGAGGCGCAAAAGCCTTTTGGGGCTTTAAGGCACAAGGCGCACTTGAGACACGGGTTTTTTTATTTGAGGCGCACCCAGCCTAATACACATAAAAATTATACATTTTACTAAATATAATCTTTAATTTTTATCTAATAATAAACTAAAGAATATCAAAGATAAAAATCAAATATTAATAATGCTCTGATCATCCAAACATTCAAAATTTCAAAACAAAATAATAAATATTCAAATTTCTAAAATAAAATAAACACTCATGTATCTACATCTAAATCTAAATCAAGAAAGTCTTCATCAATATTATCCCCATCATTAATCTTCTACTCTCCCTCTTCTTTATCTTCCTCTCCCGATGAATAGATCATCTCTTCATCTTCATTAATCAAAGCAAGAGTAAAAGTATGTTTAGAGCTAAATAGTCTTGACTTTGGTTTTGGTTTTGGTGTTTGTATTTTGTTTGGTTTAGCACGAACACGGACACGAACACGAACACAGGGATACGACATAGCAGAATACGGGGACACGACAAATCCTAAAAAACTAGGATACTGATACGGCTAGGATACATCATGATAAAAAAAATAAAATTAAAAATAAAAATTATTTTCTTTATAAATATTAGATATTTTATAAAATAAATTAAATTAAAATATTTTAGTTTATAAAATAATATTTTAAAATTATCTTATATTATATAAAAATATATTTTTTTATTTTATTAAATTATTTTATTTTATTAATTTATTTTATTTTATTTTACCGCCCGCTTGTCTTCCCCCTCAATTCTCGTTCACCTGCCTCCCCCCTCAATTCCCACCCGCCTGCCTTCCCCCTCAATTCCCACCCGCCTGCCTTCCCCCTCAATTCCTGTCCGCCTGCCATCCCCCTCAATTCCTGTCCGCCTGCCATCCCCCTCAATTCCTGTCCGCCTGCCATCCCCCTCAATTCCTGTCTGCCTGCCTCATCCCTCAATTCCCGCTCATCCCCTACCTCCCCCCCTCAATTCGCATCCGCCCCTTGCCTCCCCCCTCAATTCGCGCTCGCCCCCTGCCTCACCCCCTCAAATCACGCTCGCCCCCTGCCTCCCCCCCTCAAATCGCGTCTGCCCTATGCCGCCCACTGGACATTCAATACGCCACCGTCCAATACGCCACATGGCGTATCGGATATGGATTTATCAATGATACGCCACGTGGCGTATCGGACACGTATCCGTGCTTCCTTGTCCGTTGCGCCTCACCCGCCGGTGCCTCGCCTGAAGCGAGGTATTTTTCCTAGGAGTGGTGGCGCCTGAGCTTTAGGCGCGCCTCAGGCACGCCTTTCATAACTATGTTTTAGACCTTATTATTTTTCAAGAGATTATTCATTTTATCTCGCAAGATTTTTTGAAATATTTATTTTGCTCAGGATGTCTATCTAAAACATAATAAAATAACATTTAAGTCAATTAATATGTCTTTCTTGATTACTCTGATATTCAATATATTTTTTTTATTCATGACCCATTCATTAACAAGTATAAATTAGAAAAGGATCTTGAAGTCATTAGATAAAAATTTTGAATACAATTTTATGAACCTCTTACTCTAGTATAAATTAGCTAGTTCCATATATTTAATTTCAAATATAACTCAAATAATCAATTGAGATTAATAGATAATTATTATAAAATTAATCGACTTTATTAATATAATTATATTAATATAATGTATTGTTAATCTCATTTTATAGGTCGACATACTTAACAATATAGTTAACTTATAAATAAATTACATTATATTTATGAAGAAATAGGTTTTTTAAAGATGAATATTGAAAATAATGCCTTTTACAATTTCTTGTGCATTCGCTTTCAACATTCATCAATCTCAATTCTAAATGTCATGTTTGCTCAATCTTTCCATCTCATGCCAAGCAATGAAGTCTTCTCTTTAATTATCTCCTCCCACAATGCTCGCTCCTCTCTTCATTATCTTCCAACTCATGCCATGCAACAAAGTCCTCTCTCTCATCACCCTCTCCTCTCTTCATTATTTTCCTTTATACTTCATAAATTCTGCCTCCATTCTCAAAAAATTCATTTATTTTCTCACCGAGAATCCCTTTGGCCGTCAGTTCCCAACATCTTCATGAAACCTACTTTGTTTTACGACCAAACAGGAATCCCTCTTTCATTTGTTATAATATTTTTGCATCCAGTCTTTACATCTTCAAACCAATTGCTGTACCAAATCTTGTGGATCAACTCAATCATGAGCCACTTGATAGAGTAGCTGGATATTGATTAAAAATACATTGAAGTGAGAAATGTAGCAGAAAATGAGATGCCGAGAACCAAATGCCAAAGAGATTTGACCTGCTAATCACTAGAATAACAACTGGTGTGACTTGGTGGTTACATCATCATTCTTCAGAAATTTTACAACACTAGTTACATTTTCTCCTTGTGGAAACAGATTTTCTGGCACCTAGGCCTCTAAAAAGTGAGATTAGCAAAATTTAACAACAAAATATAGTCAGCATTGCACGTTTATGCCTGAAGGATGAACTAGAAATAATCTTCTATATAGGAGGCAGAGGCGCCAATGAACATCTCATAATTCAAATGTAAATGCAATAGCACAACACATGTATGGATATACCCACCCTTTCAGCACAATCAACCTCTCTAATAAACACTTGTATTGTCTTACAAGGCAAGCTGAAAGATCCTTGCTGCTTTTTTCAATCTGGCAGCCATTAATGACCGGACCCTTATCCAAGGAGGAGTCAATTTTACTTCCACCAGCAAAATCAGTCGTGTGAGGAATACCCTCCTGGAATATGCTCACCTGAGAAACTTGACCCATACTGATTGATGCAGCTGAAGTAACAGCTGCAGAGTTCTCAAAATCAGCACTGGCAGTTAAACTACAACCATTTCTGCCTTCTGTAATAACTCCTCCATCTTCACAAACACTGCTTCCAAAATAAGATGGATTGTAATTTTTCTGAGCTAAAGAAATGGGCAGCTCCCATGAAGTTTCTCCGGTTTCAGTATTCCAATAATAATATTGATTACTCTCTTCATGCATCACAACTTTCCAGCAACAATCACCACCAGAAACAACTTGTGTGCTGAGACCGAGAGAAGCCCCACCACCACCAGGGAATTGCCTGGCTGGGTCCGCTACTACACACATGTTACCAGAAACAGCACCACCAGCTTCCCTATCAATGCCTGCCAGATCCTCTGATGTTTTATCTGGAAAGTAATCCGTCTGCAAGTCATGTTCGACATTCTGAGCAGGAAGATCATCTACTTTAATTTCAGCTTCTTTTTCTTCAGCAATTGATTCCTAAAACAAAAAAAAAAAGAGTAAAGCACATCCAGCAACATACAAGTCCACAAAATCTGCCTGAAAGAGCAATAAGAAAAAGGCCTAAGTTCCTCAGGAAAGAAGAGAGCATTTTTCCCCCAAAAAATACACCGGGGAAGCCAACAAAATTGCTACCATTTGTTACATTTCTACATATATGCCAGAAGAAAGATTTAACAAGTATTGCAGTTGTCTTTTTTTTTTTATGTATGCTTTTTTCCTTTTTTTTTTAAATTACATTATTGATATGAGCACCAAGTATGTGGGTTGCCTCAGACTACTAGTCCATCATATTCATATCTCTATAGTGACCAAATATGCATTCTCTGCGATCGAGTCCTTAAAGAATTACTCATTCTCAAAAAACATCATTTCATACTCATAATAATACTTTTAGTTTTTGATGAGTAAGATTTGCATCTCATATGAGTATTAGAGAACCCAACATATATGCACTTAATGACACGAGTAATCAAGGTCACTCTACCTGAAGAGACTTTAAACAAAATAATTACACTCAAAATCTTAAGTGAAAAGTAAAAAAACATCTATGAAATAAAAACAAAAATGAAATACAAAATGCAATAAAAAATCATATATAGTATAGTTAATACCATTTCTACTAAAAAACATCTAGGAATACTCACAGAGTAAAATTGTCTTAGTCATCTATACTAAAGCTTATTATTTTCTTTAAACTATTCTAATATTCACATGAGTGTCAATACATATGATGAATCACTTTATTCTCTTCAAAAAATAAGAAACCTAATATAAAATATATTCCAAAATATTATCATTTCTCAAAATTTTAATATTATAAGCAAACTCAATTTTAATTTTTTCATAAATTTTCATATTTAAAGACAATTTGAATTTTTTTAAAAAAAACTAATAATCATGTATATCTAGTATAATCATTAATAAATATAATAAATTATTTTATATCATCATGCATGATTATTATTTTGGATTCCTAAAATTCTAAATAAATCAGATAAAATAAATTTCTCCTAATAATCACATGCCATGTCAAATAGAACATTATCACAAGTTTTCATAATTATGATATCTCACAATCAATATAAATCATCCTTTTGTTGTTTGACTTAATAATATTTAGCTTATCCAATAAAAAATATTAAGCCACAAGTGCGCAATCAATAGATCAATAATAACCAAGCACCCAAGTGAGCTCCCATTAGCAGAGAAATATAAGTACAATCATCATCCTCAATCCTCAAAGAAATTAACCATCCATTCTAGCGATCTTGTACAAAAATATCAAAAAAGATATATATCACAACACAATTGCTTAATACAACAACTAAATTAAAATAAATTACGACAAAAATTTAATACAAAGAGAATACATTACAAAAATAATTCAATATTGACATTATAACATCTCTAAACCATATAATGTTATCATTGATCTCAATAATATCACAATCTCATGACTTATAAAACAAGTAAAAAAGGTGTGATCAAATAGGACATTAAAATTAGCTCTTGAATCTTTTATCTAAGAATCTTAAGTGTAATGAAGAAAGAAAAAAAAAACAAAGACATGAGTATCTCAGCTAGAGCAAGCAATGCCCAAAAAGAGAAATATGAAGCACTCCTGAGTAGGCATAACAAGATCAATAGGTCTACATATGAAAGATCCAACTTTAACGAATCTCAAAATTTATTTTACAACTTATGAATCTCAAAATATTCATCACAACTCATGATGCAATATCTAATATATCTCATTAATGTGCCCTAACTTTCCACACACAAAAAACACGTCACAACTAGTTTCTTCTCTCTTAGAGGACCATTAATAGCTCTCTCATTATCAATATATAGCAAAGTCATTATAGTCATCCCAATTCCATTCAATCTAGGTGTAGTTATAGACGTCCAAATTACACATTACAAAATCTTTGAAAAAATTGAGAGCATATTCTCACCAAGAATTTGGGTCCTCAAAATAAGTTATCACTCTCCTAATGCATACATGTTCTCAACAAATATATCAACTTAGCCATCTCTCAAAACTTATTGCATGTATCATAAGAATCAAATATATTAGACACATTTGAGTCAATTGACTATAATAGATATACTAGAAATTATATATCATTCATCATTCACTCATCAATCTCAACCTAAGATAGCTCATCAATTAGGTGTTTTATATATCCTTGGCCTAAAAATCATATTATTACCAACATAGGTCATCATTAATATGTATCTATCTTTTATTTATATTGGATTATCACATAATAATCCCAATCATTCTTTTTCTTATACATGACAACAAAACAAAACAAATACCACAAAACACAACTTAACACTAGTCCATGCACCACCATGATAAACAAGATCAATATTGAGTTTGTAGTTCACACATCATCTAGATCATCACCATGTTGGACTACAACAATTTTGTCATCAAATGTGAAAAAAAAAACTAACATAAAAGTAAAACATACTTTATATTAACAACATGGTGGTGCAGCCGTTATCAATGTCAAATGTCAGTGCACGCTATCCCTGCCACTAGCAAAAGAAGCACCAACACACTAAGAATCATGCATCACTCTTGATTTGCCTCAAATATGCTCTTATGTCATGTTATAGCAAACCTCATTAAGTTTATGATAATATTTAGAAATATAGAAAAGGAAAGAAAAAAATAAAATAATAAATTTTTTTTATTCATTTTCAAAAAGTAATATATATGATTATGTGCTCCATAATATATGATTATGATAGCACAAGCTATACTAGCATAAAAAAAAAATAAATGTTTTACATAATATATGATTATGTGCTCCAAAAAAAGCACCTAGTAAACAAAAATATAACACTAAAAGGAGTTATATTACCTAAAATGGGTTGTAACTTGTAAGCATGTTATTAGTCTAAGAAAGTCAATCTTACCCATTTCTAAATATAGTAATTGTGATGGGGACAGATTCTATTTAAACTGCAATCTAATATGAGTAGTCTAATCTCATCCACTATATTATGATAAACCAGCCTCCATCACCAGAATATATCACCAAACGAGTCTTTTAAGAGTGTTTTTTCATCATGTAGTTAGACTACTATATGAGATAACCCTGTCTCTTCTAACTACAAAGACTCAAAAGACTCATTCAAAACAGCCTCAAAGCAGGAACTTCCTTCGAAAAAGATTATCATCATTAAAAATTACAAACATATTAAGAAGAAAATGAAAATTATATGATCTAATAATCTCAAAAATATGAATATATACATACATATATGTATGTATTTATGACATATGATTGATGCACCTCATCATTATGGACACTCCAAAACCTAAACTAAATAAAAACTAAATGAAAATACAAAAAATAAAAAAGAACAACAAATACAAAAAAAATCCACATATATCAACAAATATGAAAATAAAATTACAAATACATAAACAAAGCATGACTCAGATGCCCCAAGTTGGTGCATACATATATCAAACATCAAACTTATAATCAAAATAAATATGTAATCCTCTCAATACACTAGTGAATATATTTTCTATTAGATAAAATGATAGTCAATTACAAAATATTTCATTTGTACATAAAATAGCAAATTAAAAATAAAATATCAATATATTTAACTATCACAAAACACAAAATAACACACATAACAGAAGTCATCGCTTGAAACCCAACCTTTAAACTAAATTTGGGAATTACTATGACTCACATATTTTCATAAAATAAAATCACCTTTAGAGATATAAAAATTAATGGTGGATGACGCAAAAATATAATTAAAATATCCAAGAAGTTTAAAATAATTTTTTTAAACTTATGATTTGTTTTCGTAATATAACAAATAATGTGAAAAACAAACTCCAACCCAAAGTGGCACTTCAGGTACACATGGGGTACATGAGTTTTTACCTTTGTTCACACAATTTTTTGCAAATAAATAATTATCCTATATAAATATATTTGTGTGTGTGTGTGTGTGTGTGTGTGAATCTAAATTTTAATAAAAAAAATATTATATTATTATTATTTCAAACATATTTCTGTGTAGTAAAAAATCAAGCAAGCAATTATGCCACTATTATCATCAAACAACAATAACAACATATAAATAAAATAATAAGTAAATAAAAAATAAAATAAAAGTATAATAAAATAAAAAATAAAATGAAAAAATAAACAAAAAAAATAAACAAAATAAACAAAAAAAAAACAAAAAAATAAAAAATAAAATAAATTAAATAAATTAAAAATAAAACAAATAAAATTAAATTAAAAAAAAAACCCACAATAACTACAGATTATTCTTTTATTAATTCTTCCAAAGATATATAATAAATCTAACTCTATTATACATTCACTTCTATTATCATTAGATTAACAGTTCAATAATTAGAACAATTTAACAAAACAAAAAAAAAATAAAGAGAGAATTTTGAACTTCAATTAATTTATGCATCATTTTAAATTAGGATCTATTTATGAAAATATTTATATAAGATTTATCATTAGATTAAAAGTTGCATAATTGGCTATAATTATGGGACACAAAACTTAAAAAACAATTAGATGTATTCACAAATTTACAAAAATATGAACACATGGATATGTATTGAAAAGATTATGATCTGATGCTAAGCATCCAATCGAAATAATGGGATTTCGATCCTGCAAATGCATTTGTTTATTCACTAGATTTTGACTCAATTGTTTTCAAATCAACTATACCTAAATCTAAAATATCAAGTCAAGAACTAATATTTCAAAAATTACCAGCCATTTATTAAAATTTTCAATTCAATCAGACCCAAAAAACCAGTATATTCATGAAATTTTGATATATTGGAAAATTTGTATCTTTATATGATTGACTACTTCATACAAATCTATATATGAATACAAAGATATATATTTGGTAATACAAGATATAATATATATATATATATATATATATATGAGATAATAATTAAAAAAAATATGTATGAATACAAAAATTAAATATTTAATGATAACATAAATTATTCAAAGTGTGCTATAAAAATCTTATGAAACTAATAATAAAAAAACTAATAGTAGCATGAAATCATATACAAAAATATAAAAGCACAAATATATAAACACTAATATTAATAATAATAATACTAGTGGTTTAAGTCATTCTTATTTTTATTTTATTTATACTTGTATATTATGGATAGATTATAGAAGCATCCAATATATGGATTGCCTCAATCCATTGTTAGTGTTACATATTTATTGTAAATCTACATGATATTGAATTTTGAAAGATTAGGCATATTTTTTCTACATAACATCAAATCCAAATCTTAAGTAAAGAAAACTAGGTGTGAGGAGTGCACTATAACAGCACTATAAAAGTACGGTGCACATGACACATGTGTGCGTGCACAAAAGACTATCACACAAGTTGATGTGCAATGTGCAGGTCTGTGTTTGCAGTAACCATACGAGGAGAATCTGTATGCACAAACTGTCTAATATCATACAGTGGAGAGATGCAGACGTCAACAAATACACAAGTGGGAACATACTGAGTTATGTGATAATAGTTCCATACCTTAGTATTTTTTTCAATAACCATAAGCACATTCAGTTAGTCGAGCATTCAGATTCATGTTAGATATCAGCTTACACAGAGAGAACAATTTATAGGTGTCAATTAGGCCAGGAAACCCGAGCACGACACGAGACACGACACAGCCTACTTCAGAGTCAAACCTAGACCAAGATCATGTTGACACACGACAATGCTCAAAGCAAGTCAAGTCAAAGTTCTTGGAATGCACACAACAGAAGATGTGCCACAACACAACTCAACATGTCAGCTTCTGACAACTGATTTAAACCAGGCTAGCCAAACCAAGCTGACCTAGACCTAACCCAAGCTAGCCTAGAATGAACTCAAGTTAGCTTGCACTTGACCCAGACTAGCTTTATCATGCCGACCCAACAAAACCCAGCATGACCTAAAAAAACATATCAAAGGATCATGCCGAGCTACCTATAAATTTTTGTACTTTTCTTAGAGATAATATTATCTCCAAAAAAAATTAGTAAATAAATAATTGTTATAAAATCTACCACAAAGACAAATTTCAAGATAAAGATGATAATCACCTAAATCATACATTTTCTTACGAAGATTAGATATTCGGTACTCACTCACTTTTCACATCACACTCTGATGAGACAATAAGATTATAAAATATATAACCTCAAATTCAATATTTGACAAGCAAATGAAACATAGACAAATTATTTTTTTCACAACGAGAAAATTTGTGATGAGAATATTACAACATTATACACTCTTACATCAAATCAATCAATAAATATTTTCACACAAGTATAAAAAAAATCTAATCTCACTTTCATTTCCTTCAAATTTGATATTTTGAGTATTTACATACTAGCTTGAGAAGAACGTTATGCTTTATGTTAACTTTTATTTTTATTTTTTTTTTCTATGTTAACTATATTATGGATGAAAGCATTCAATATAAGAGATAGCTAAATTCATAATCATTATTATATATTCATTATATATTTACATGATATTAATGATATTTGAAGGTTTATGGTTTATTTTTCGAAAAAAAACAATAATTTAGAATAAATATAAATAAACATTAAATGATTATTTAAAAAATAAATCATAACATACAAAATAATTAGTAAATATTTGTACAAGGTTTTACTTCTATATAATACAAAAAATTCTATTCTTATATATACATTGAATTAAATTGAATAATATGGGATGAATATAAAAGATTTCACTTTTTACGAAATTATATTAGCCTACACAATAAAAATTGATTGTTATTAAAAATTAAATGAAAAATTATTTAGCAAAATATAAAAATAAATAAACAAACTTTTTAAAATGCTAAATGGTTAAAACGATCAGATAGATAAAACTTTATTAAATTCTTAAATTAATTGTCCGAATAAATAATAATTACATACTTCATTTTATTGATATATTTTATTAAAAATAACAAATAAAATGTACATGAATTATTTAATGAATAAGTACAACATGTTGCAAAAAATGATATAATGCATAATCAATAATTATTTAACCTTTATGATAATAGATACAGAATTTCTTCTATTTTAAATTAACATTTTAAGTAAATATTAAGTGATTTAAGTTTAATTGTTAAAACTATAAGATGCATAATTTAACACTATTGAAATGTATAATATAGAGTGTCACTAATATCAATTAGTAAGAGGTGGTCAGATAAGCATTATAACTAGATATCCAAAATAAACATACAAGCAATAAATTAATAATAAGAATAGACATACAAACAATAAACATGAGTAAACTTACAAAAAAATGAACACAATAACACATTAATTTTATTCACACAAACATTCACAAGTACATATACACTCTCACATCATGCATTGTATTTAGGTATGTATGCAATATGCAATGTATGATTCATATGGGCTAGTCACATAATGCCAACCCATGAAATAAAATATTAAATAATATTTTAATATACGAGGACATGTATGTATACATTCTCACATTGTGCAACTTCCACTTATATAATAAAAGTATGATTTATGGGCAGGTCTCATTTGAACATTAAAATATAAAATATGAAATGACAACAAATTAATTTGAACATTAAGACAAAAAAAAATTAAATCCTAATAAAATCTTCTAAAATTAAATTTTAATACAATTCTTTCAATTAAGCCACAAAAATTTCAGGCTCAAGTCTGGATAATTTTATTTATTGGAACATTAAATATATAGAAATCATAATGCCAACCCATGATTTTCAAAGAACACCTAGAAAAGGGCACTATATGACTATGAATCCTTCCATATAAAAATTTATAAATGTGGGCCTACAAAAGAATGGTATCACTCCTTAATTACAAAGCCTTGGCAGCTAAAACATGCACCTTGTTGAAAAGGCATGCTCATCAATTGTTTTATTTTATATTAAAATTTATATAATCATCATTAACCAAACCTTATCTCAACTACTTGGGATCAACTGTATATATTATATATGTTCCTTGATGATCGTCCTTATCTCAACTACCTGCCAGTTGAAAGGTAAAAAAAATAGTTTCGCGATATATCTGCTTACCGGGTCATGGCGATCATCCTTGAAATCTTCCGCATCAGAAGAGTTAGGCTTTTTATTTGGTTCCTCATCCAACTCATCATCACTGTATTGCCCAAGTAATAGAAGTGGATTTTGTGGTTCTTGACCTGATACAAGACACTTCACTATCAAATGCATTCGAACACGCAAAATAATTAAAGATAAATAAGTTTCCCGGCCAGAGAATGCAAATTGCATTTATACAAATCAAAACCATATATATAATATATTTCCATAATAAATTCATAATAAAATCAAGTTAGATTATGAACATATGCCATTTGCCCATATTTTCCTGTAACATGTTAAAGAAAATGTCAGCAAAAGAATGAAAACAAATAAAGCATAAATTATACGAACCGATATGAAAACAATCCAGAAGAATTCTCCAGAATGCTTTGGAGCTGCGAAACAGCAGATTACAGAGAGGAAGTCATTCAAAAATTGACAGTGGCAAGGCAGGACGTGATTTGACATAGATAATCCATGACCACAGCCACCCTAAAATCTGGAACGCAAACTGCCCATTTTGTTCTAAACCCAGAGATACTTTGAAGCAAACAACACAAGCATACCACTACAATTCATGTCTTCCCTATATAACCCTTTTGAAGAATGCTGATGGAACCCACCTGAAGGTGATGGTGATTTGGGCAATCCACTCAATTGTGTTGGATCTTCATCCCCTCCATTTACATAAGCATAGGAATCACCGAGATCTCCTAAAAAGTGCAAGATAATATGAAATGAGTTACTACATCCACTAATAGACAGCAAAATCACCACTTGCATGCATTACTATTCAAGTGATTTAATGGTGATTTGGTCAATCTCAGGTTCGTGACTCATTAGACACATACTCTCTATTTTTCAAGGATAAGATAGTCAAGATATTAATCTCTCACAGATCTAGTACAAAGCGAGAGTCTTGTATACTAAATAATTATTTATTTTTATTAAATTTGAATATAATCAAAGTATTGGTCAAATCTTCTAAAAGATCAACATAATGATCAACGGACAAAATGAATTTGCTTTATAATAGTAAAGTTCTCTGGTTATATTTGATCTTAAAAAATCAAGGAAAACAAATAGTCAAACAACTGCCCACTGGCAGAAATTCAGGATGATTGACCTGGACCAGCTCAGACAGACTGAGAAGCCACAAAAATTGGGACAGCCTGACCCAATGTGTTGCAGCTCAGGCTTCAGCCATGCTGCAGCACTATGTGCAAAAGGGTGCAGGGCGTATCATTTTGGCCCAGCCAGGTTGGGTCATGTCAGCCAGCAAGGCCAGGTGGCCTAGTCTTCAAGAAATTGACCCAGCCTGAACTGTCATTACTATGCATACCTTAAAAGAAAATGGTAAAAATATCAAGATCATATATAAAAAAATGACTTCGTTAAATAATCAATTCACTGTGTTTGCAACACAAATAAATTAACTACTATGGTATAATGGAAAAAAATATGCTTATTTATAAAATTTTAGATTAATAAAACAAACTAGTGCAACAAAATAATTCAAAAAATTGTAATTCGAGAAATATTAAAATGAGATAGAACTGCACTTTGTGTATTCTGATACACAAACTAGACATAGCCTTGTGCTAGTATTAAGTAAAATTTTCATCCAACTTTTTTCTGCCTAAAGAGAATTCTTACATATAACTTTATGCCTGGTGTATTTTATATCATTGTAGTTCATCATTCTCCTAGTAGAGTACACATTGGCCCCCCGAGTATTGTGTAATACAAATGCATGAGTGAAAAATAAACTTCATCAATCATCATAATAAAAGATACAAATGTACAAAGATAGAAATCACAAAAAAAAATCAATTGGTTCACTCAAATGTACTCCAAGCATTCCCAAGTACAAAGAAAAAAATATATATAATACTAAAATCAAACTAAACAACCTCTCAAGATGTTGCATATAGATATACATCTAAAAAAATAAAATTATTTTAAAAAATTTAATTGGCATCTAATAGGTTAGTAAGTTATGGTGATCAAGTTCTTAATCTTCTTCCTATTAAAATATATTGTTAAATTAAAATATATATTATTCACTCATGAAGAATTAAGTTGGAAGCAAGATGTGAAATGATAAAATCAATCACTTCAAATAAATGTATGATTCAAAAAATTCAAAATACTAAAAATTACAACTTTATATTGTTGGTATTCCAAATCTAGAAAAAAAAATTCTCACATTTTCTAGAATACAAAAACTTGTCGTCAAAGAAAATATCAAAGATACATGTGTTATAGGAGTAGGTTGTCACAAGATCATTCTCTAACCCCACCATCATAAAAGAAAGATCCCTCGTTAAGCACAAGAGAGCCCATTGGCCCTATATATAAATAGATGAAATATTCTAGAGATTTTGTGAAGCCTTTTTTAATCAAAATTATGTGGAAGATTTCAATGATCCTGAAGAATGCTACACAATAGCAGAAGATATTAAAAGTATACACATATATGTGAAAGATAATGAGAAAATTCTAGAAATTTTAAGATCTTTCCCTTTGCTAGAAAAATATAAAATATTCTAGAAGATTCTGAAAAAATTTATACTTAAACAGTATTCTAGAATATGAAAGAATGTGAAGGACCAAAAAATATAAGAGAGTTTTCTAGAATATTCCAAGATAGCTATGTATTTTAATGTGCATAGTAGAATACTCTAAAAATTCTTTAGGCTTGTAAATAACCTTCCAAAATTCTAGACATTTTCATTAAAATGTATAAAAGAGGATGTGGTCTCATTTATAAATCAAGTTGTAAACTTTAAATCATTATAAAATATTTTTTCTTCAATAAAAATTTATTTTCATTCGAGTGTTCTCTCATGTTTTTTTCGCTTTTAAATCACGGGTTAGAGCCGAGCATAGTTTACAAGACAAAGGAAAGACTAATTTAACATCCAATGGAAAGATTGTCTAAGTGTTGCTTGAAATCTTAGCAAAAAGGCTAAGTCTATGATAATTAGCATCAGAGAGATTTTGCATGTGAAAGTAACTTGAAAGAAACAATGACGGACTCTTATATATGAAGAAAGTTTGCAAGTTTGAGGTGAGAACCATTATCCTTCTACATCGGGTAGCAAGGACAAATCTTGTGATGTCATTTCTAACCTTGAAGGATGGATCGTCAAATTAGATTTGAGTGTGGTTGACACCAATAAGGGAATGAACCTTTTGAAGCAATGCACGAAAGTCATAGAGAATCTCAAGATGCATATCCAAGATCTACAAGAGAGAATACAAAACTCATCGGTCCATGCGATGCAACATGAGTTCATGACTTTTCAATACAATATCTTGAGTATGCTCACTAGCTTAGATTCAAGACTGGAGATATTGACCAAGCATAAAGAAAAGTTGAGACAAGAGATGATTATTTACAAGATAACAATGTTAGCTCGAGTCATGGCCGCTCATGAGGCACCAATAAGAATGGGAGTGAACCGGAAGAAAGCGGGTATTCGTCCAAACCCACCCCATTTGGATCGGGGATGGACTATAGTATACGTATTGAATGGTAAACGTATACGGGGATACCCGTAAAATACTTGGGATGGACTTATTATTACCCCTATCCCATACCCGCCCCACCCTCGTTGCCCGTTAAATATATATACTCAAGTCCTAATTTATTCTGCTCAGCCACACACGGCCCACCTACTCTTGGGGCCCTCCCTGCCTCCATCTCTCTCTCTCTCTCTCTCTCGCACGGTGAAACACACACCCGACTCGCCTGCCTCCTCCAGCTCCTCACAATCATAGTCGAGCTCCTCGTTGATCACTGCACTACATGTGAGTTTCTCTCAGCCGAATCTACATCTTCCCTATATTCTCTCCTGTCTTTTTTCCCCTTGATTTTTATATATTTCTCTTTATTATGTCCTTGAGTAAATCATATAAGCTGAAAACATATATAGGTTTGTATTTGGGTATATATGGGTTTGGATTTTAGCTAATTATATAAGTTTGTATTTGGGTATATATATATATATGTGTGTGTGTGTGTGTGTGTGTGTGTGTGTGTATTGTTGCCTATATAAAACATCTGATGGTATCAATGGGAGTCTTGGACTTCAACTTGAACAGACCCTTTATTCTCGGGTTGTGGCCAATTATAACTTCTAATTAGTTTCTCTTCTTTTTAAATGGAGTTGTGAGTAATTATCTCTCGTCTTTTTTCATATTCTATTATGAGATATCATCTCCATATTTTTAGATTGTCATATGGCAATACATAAATATTTATAAAATTAAATATTTTTACATGTAATTGATTACAAACAATGAAAGGAAAAACAATGAGAAATAATATGTAAACTCTTGAAACTTTTGCAACACCGAGTTAAAGTAACCAACTTAGATGAAAATTAATCTACCAATTCAACTCCAATGACTCTTGGTAAAACAGATAGGCATAGATCAATTATGTGGAATCATTTCAAGAAAAAAATAATTGATAAAAAGATAAAGGTTGAATGCAATGAATGTAAGAAAATGCTTGTTGGTGGTGGTATGAATAGATCTAGCCACTTGCATGATCATCTTAAAAATTATCCGAAGAAAAAATATAAAAATTTGAAGTAATATTTATTGGTATTAAACCAATTAAAGAAGAATACCAAGAAAACAATGAAGAACTAGAGATTTATTTAAGAGGAGAGGAGGAGGGATCTTGCCAATAAAATTGTATTGCATGAATATTCTCTTAGTATGGTTGAGCATCATGGATTTCAAAAAATATTGTCACGCTCTTCAACCAATGTCCAAATTGATATCCCGCAACACTCTCAAAAATTATATCCTTCAAAATTACAAAACCAAAAAGAAGAAGACAATGAAGTTGAAAAAAACAAAAGGTAGAATTGCTATCACAACAGACATGTGGACCTCAAACAATCAAAGAAAAGAATACATGACAATCACCACACACTTTATTGACAATTCTTGGACATTACAAAATCGAATTATAAAGTACTAACATTCTTTTATTAACATGTGTTATTTATTATAAGGTAGTTAGTAATGATCTTCCATTAACATGTGTTATTTATTATAAGGTAGTTAGTAATGATCTTCCATTAACATTTGTTATTTATTATCTTTAAATTTTTATATGTGTCTTATCCACATACAAAGGAAGTACGTGTGGAGTGCTTGATGGAGTGCTTTTTTGATTGAAACCTTAATAGTAAGTTGATAACTTTGACAATGGATATTTGTACTACTAATGATGCAATTGTGGCTATTTTGATTGATAAACTTTCATTTGGTCCATTAATATTGCATGGGCAATTGTTCCATATGCATTGTGCACATATTCTCAACTTAATTGTCCAATATAATTTGAATGTGATTAAAGATGATATTGAAAGAATTCATGATAGTGTTACTTATTGAACCGCATCACCCAAGAGAGTACAAAAAATTAAAGAGGCAGCTCATCAAATACATATTCCAAGTAACAAAAAGCTTGCTCTTGATGTTAAGACTCGATGGAATTTTACTTTTATCATGCTTCAAACTAGTTTGATCTTTAGAGATATGTTTGCTTGCTTGAAATATCGAGATTCTCATTACAAGATTTATCCAACTAAAGATGATTGGAAAGTGGCAAAAGAGATTGATGAAAAATTAGAATTATTTCATACTGCAACCAAGTTATTTTGAGATACTAAGTATCCTAATGTCAATGTATACTTTCCAACTATTTGTGGGATAAGAGTAGAAATATCTATATGGCTTCAAAATCTCAAAGACATGATAAAAGATATGGCCTTGAATATGTTGGAAAAGTTTAACAAATATTAAAGTGTGATTCATGATGTTATGGGAATAAACACTGTTTTAGATCCATGATATAAGTTGAGAATTTTGAAGTATTATTATGAGAAAATGTATAGACGTGTGAAAGCATAAAATGAAATGACGAGGATTAAGGAACTTTGCTTAGAATTAGTTGACGAATATGAAGCGAGACAAGGATATAATTATGAAACACAACTTTCTCCTTCCCCTTTTCAATCATATATTGATTTTAACTCTCCATTAATTGATAATCTCTCTAATTTTAATAAATTTATACAAACAAGAGACATTACAAAAGTACATTGGAGGTCTAAGTTAGATTGTTATTTAAAAGATGATATGATACCCAGAACTTTAGATTTTAATATACTGTCTTTTTGGAAGACAAGTGATCCCGAGTATCCCCTCCTCCAAATAATTGCTAAAGATCTTTTTGCTATTTATATTTCTACAGATTATCTCAGAATCTGCTTTTAGCACAAGTGGGAGGGTGATCAGTCTACATCACAATAGACTTCTTTCAACTACAGTAGAAGCTTTAATGTGCTCGCAAAGTTGATTATGTGCTAAAGAACGAGGTGATGAAATATTATTTGTATATGCATCATAATGTGCATTATTTATGACTAATGAATTAAATTTTTTTTTAGGTTCATCGATTTCAACGGGCCTGAAGAGCTACAAATTATTGGAGAATCCTGATAAAGAATTATCAACTTATTTTTTTTTAATGATATAAGAAATTGATGTTGAAGAAGTAGATTCTACTACCACTGATGATGTTAACTATTAAGGAATGATTGAGTAGGTGTGAAGCCGATGTTAAGAAATGATTGAGTTGATTAAGATGATTTTACCATTATTATATTGTTTGTGTTATGTTGAATTATATCAAATCGAAGTAGTATTTTGGACATTTATTGTTTGTAATTTGTTCAAATATATTATGTTATATTATGTTGTGTTAGTTTATGTAGAATGTTGTTGGATTATTTAAAATATTGAATTTATTTAAATTGTACATGTGCTTGGGAAACAGATACTGAGGATGTGGGGATGAAGATAGGGATTAAAAATTTATCAGTGAATGGGGATGAAGATAAAAATTATACCCACTAAGGGAGATAGACTAGGGATGGATGAAGTTTTTTTAAGCAGGAACGAGGATAGTGACTACATCCCCCGCCCCCGCTTCGATACACTGCCATCCCTGGACACCAAAGATGGAGGTGCCAAAGCCACACATGTTTAGTAAGAAATTAATTGTCAAGGAATTGGACAACTTCTGTCTTCTCATGACATATAGAGAGCTACTTCAAGGCAATAGTACTAATTGATTAAACAACAAATATAATCACTACTACTCTTTACATTATCGATGCAATTCTATAATGACTTAGAAGATTCATAGAGATAAAAAATAGAATGTGTACCAATTTAAAGATAGTCACATCAATGATTGAGAGAGAAAAGGTATCCCCAGGTATAACTACCAGGTATGATTAGGAAAAGACACCAAGCAAAAGAAAAGATAGAAAACAAAGCAAATAGAAAAAGTTTGAGCCAAAATTGAAATGCTTACTAAATGATTGTTTGCATTTGAAAAGGGAATGTTCTAAGAGAAAAGTAAGCAAAACCTTTATTTAAAAAAAATACAAAGGAGAATGCATGTCTAGGTTCGATACAGATGATAGGCACCCTCCAAATAATGCCCAAGTAAATGTGTCAAAAGAGTCGGGAGGCCTAGGCATGGCTTGTGGCTAAGTTCGGCCAAGTCTGATCTAGCACGGCACAATCCTGAACCATGCCTCATGCCGGGCTGGGCCACCCCATGGCACGATTCATGCTGTGCTGGGCTGGCAGAATCCATGTCTCGTGTCGGGCTAGGCACGACCCGTTGTCTGGCATGATATACCGGTCCAGGTGACCACCTAACGAGGACCCCGTCAGGGTGCAATGAGCAATCACACGGGGCGATCTAATTTTATTAAAACAATCTGCCATATGACCGATTATAATTGGCTGGATTTTGCATGCATCTTCGGAATGGTGGCACGGTTGTGCCTTGCAAAAAAGTACACAGCTTGTTTGACACCTCTTGGTTTCCATGAATATATAGAGACTAATAAAATTCTAAATTTTTTTTATTTTATTTTCACTTAAAATCAAAAAAAAAATCTCATAAAATATATGAATAAGTTATTATCATGGCTAATTCAAATATCAAA
This sequence comes from Sapria himalayana, assembly GCA_029783825.1. NCBI lineage: Eukaryota > Viridiplantae > Streptophyta > Magnoliopsida > Malpighiales > Rafflesiaceae > Sapria > Sapria himalayana. The sequence continues at coordinate 3,043,851 of JAREIK010002869.1, read as the reverse complement.
CAATACCAAGATCACATCACAAATTTCAAAACTAGTTAAAGATAGATATTTAAGTTCAGTGAATGTGCAAACACTTTCAGTATAGTATTTTATATGTTTGTCAATTATTAATTATTTTTTTATTTTATAATTTTTTTTATGCTAACCTTATGATCAACATAGGGATCCTATGAAAAGTTAACTAAAAATATTTCTGTATGCAATGAACTAATTAATAAACTTGTATAAATTTAAGTTAAATACTGATGCTGACAATCAATATATTCATAGATTTTCTTGCAAACTCATGACAGTTAATAAAAAGAAATATTGAAACTAAAGTTGATCCAAATTCAACGATAACATTACTTAATTAAGTTTGCTTAAAGATGTCAAGTAAGCCAGGAAACAAATGTATGACATGAGGCACAGCACGATCAAGTACCATGCTTGAACTATGTTCATGGTAGCTTGTGGCACATCTAATTTTTAAAAATCAGCCATGTCAGAAAAATGGTTGGCTCAATCAAGAAGCCCTTTAACATAATTAAGTAAAATTAATACATTAAAAAAATAATTCTTTCTTTATTTTACAATCATATTTCTATTCTAGTCTCATATATTAAAATGATAAATAATAAATTTAATAAAAATAAATTAAAATTAGATATAAATAATAATAATAACACAAACAAGAGGCTTGAGAATTAGAATTAGATAAAAATAAATTCTCCCATGATCTCACATATTAAAAAAAATAAATTGCAAATTTAATAAAAATAAATTAAAACGAAACATTGACTATAACAATAACTCGACTAAAAGATCCGAGATTAAAATTAAATTCTAAAAATGTGCTCAACTCATTTATCAACCTAAAAATAAATAAACTTTAATAATTTAAACACTTAAAGACAATTAAAATTAAAAAAAATAGATTCAATACAATATATATTTTATAAATTTAAAAAAATTAGAGAAAGTATTTTTGACACTGATCACTTAGAAGATATGTCAATTAATATATCAAACCAAAGAATATGATATATTTGATTTCAGGTAAACTCACCTTAGTAGTGAGATCTTTAAAATTGGTTCAACTTAAAAAATTAAATTTTTTCATTTACCAAAATTTGATTGGAAGTGAAAGCATGATAAAATTGATTATTACCATGTAACTTTTGATTAAATATTCAAAGGATCATATAATAATCAATATTATGCAAACATATTTTCAATCTACCTATTATAAAACTCTATTATTCACCAGTAGATGTGATATGATAAAATATGTTATATTATGAAAATAATTAATAATTAACAAACTTTAAAAATATAATAAAGTAGCATCTACGACGTCTAACATATGAATTAATCATGATGACATATTATTCATATATCTCATCATTCACTATATCAATTATTAGTAATATAATAAATAAATAAATTTTAGGATTTCATAAGATCATTCATTTTCATGATAATCCCAAAATATATAAGTATAAGATAGAGATATCTTTAAGAAATATAAAATTCAAAATAAATTTTTAATATTATATTTAATAATAATTCAAATAATAATGTCGTTATTAACATAATTTTTATAACTATGAGAAACAAATCTTTAGTTAATACTTTTCACATTAGGTATAAGTATTACATAATTAACCTAATAGTTCAAGAAAAAAAAATTATTTACCACACATTAGAAAATATAATAAATTCACTAAATTATTTTTAAAAAATCTAAAATATAATATTAGTTCCACACTATATGTTTATCAATAGACCTAAAAATTTCCTATGAATATAAGACATCATCATAGTTATACCATCTTGATACTAGAATCATGTGTTAGCCACAGTGGCAAAATATTTGACATCAATAATAAAAATTATAAACTTATTATTGATGATTTAGACGAAAAAATTAAATATTCTATTTTAGAAATTCTTAAAAAAATTATAATGTAATGAATATGTATACTCTCACCACCTACATTATACTTGAATACATATGTAATATTAGAAATATATTTAGCATGTATAAAAGATACATTAATTTTAATGTTATCTTAAATTTATTTATTATTTATTACCTATATGAATCCTAAGATTAAATAAGATATCTTAATACTTAAATATTAATTACTGATTCATCTTATCAAATAATAAAAATAAAAATTTTGATATAATAAATTCTTAAAAATCATACTAATCTATATATTTCATATTATTTAAAATGACAGATGATCTACTATCACTTTTGATATCTAAAATAAATCTACTTTTTTTATGACTAAATATGTTTTTAGATAAAATATTAAAACTATGACCTGATATCATTGAAACACTTTCGTGCTTCAATAACTAAAATATTCAAAAAAAAACAATTAGAATATAATAAAAAAACTAATAATAAATGATAACTCAAACGACAAGATAAAGGATATTAAGGTTAGTAGCTAGCACTGGCAATAGGATTGGACATGACTAAATAATACTATTGACACAAACTAATCACAGATATTAGACTCAATCACTTAAAGGAATGACATGCAATACATATTTATTTATCAAACAATGCATCGATATTAAAAAATGAAACACATTTTTTATTGAGTTATGATCTTACAAATTCTACATTATAATGTAGTTAAATTTTGATATTTATATTTTTAAAAAATAAAATTTTACTTAAAAATTTAAACTTAAAAATAAAAATTGGCACTACAGCCCACAACAAGCCATTGCAATGCTCTTTTTATGACTTCAACTACAGCATGCAAGCATATAGTGCACTTCCAGTGCCCACTACCCACTAGGTAGTACCAATCTCAGTGGGCACTAGTTTGTGAGCCCTTGGCGACTTCCCATTGCCCAGTGGCCAATGGACTCTGCCCCAACACTGCCCATTGCCACTGGGCAATAGTCTATCCAATGAAAGTGTAATGGCAATGTAGTGGCAGTGTCAACCAATCCCTATATGAACTTTTCTGACTCAACATACCCAGTTCAGAAAGGCATGTCATTGGACCATGCTTGGATGACCAACAAAGTGGTCGTGCAAGCACGACACAGCATGTGCACCCATTTTATGTCGTGTTTGGCACGGCATGATAACTCAACTAGACCACCAAAATTCAAATCACATCCACATAACATGGTAAATTTGACACCCTTAGGATTGTTTGTAATCCAATATATTATATTTTTAGTACATTATTAACGTATCTTCCTCACTTTAATATAATAAAATAAAAAAATATTAGGAATACCAACATAAAATTAACACAGTACAAATATTATAAAAAAATTTTAACTTGTAAGAATACGTCTGAGACTGAACACATTAAGAGGCATGCCAAATTATACACCAAAAAACATGGTACATTAGATTCTAGATAAATTCAACTCAATAGTGCATTTTTTGAGGTTGGATCTAATCCAGCCTCAAATTTTATCTCCTTCATATGTCGCAACGAGTTGGGAAAGAAATACATGACCAAACTAATCACCACGAATGATCTTTCAATAAAATTTTTAAAAAAATCCAAATGTAGTCAGTATCATGCAGACATTTTCAGCATGTATATTATAGGATTCTTATGCCCACATCTAAGAACGACATACTAAAATATTATAAGTTAGAAAAATAAATAATAATTAAAAAATTTAAGATATATGATGAAGTGGTATCTATGATGTCATGTGTTTGAACTAGTCGTGACGATAAATCTTATGCATGCCTCACCGCTCACAAATTAAAAAATTTTATGATTCTCTGAAATTCTTCATCGTTATGATGACCCAGCCATTTTTAAGTACATGATAAAGATATTTAAATAATATAAAATTCAAAATAAAATTTATAGTATTACATTCAATAACACAACTAATAATAGAGTAACGATTAACATATTTGTCAGGAATATTAGAGATGAACCATTATGAGAGATTTTTCATGTTAAATGCATGTATCCCGTAATTAACATGATTGTATAAGCGATGATGAAGATATGTTCCACCGCTTTGGAAAACATATGCAACTCACTAAAATACATTCGTATGCCTCGCAGACAACAGGAATTCAATAATCTCTATTTATCTGTGAATCTTAAGAAAAAAAAATTCTAATCAAGTGTGAGATACCATTGGAATTACACTTACCTGATATTGAAGTCATGTGTTGGATACGAACACGTGATATCCGACTATGTCAATAGTAAGTGATGAACTTATTATTAATGACACTAACTGGAATACAAAAATTTTATTTATGAAATTCCTGAAATTTTTTTATGACATGATAAATATGTATTTGTCGATTTATACTCTCACGACTTACATTGGACAAAGGTGTATATACAATATTAGTAACATATTTAGAAAGTATTAAGCTGACCTGACACTTAGTCATATGGATGTAAAGATGAAAACCAAGTACTTAGAATACTAATTCACCATTTCATCTTTTTATTGTCTAACTGCATGCATGAACCCTAAAATTAAGACGAAAGAAATATATAATATTTTAACTTATATTTCCTCATAAATGAACCTAGAAGACCCACAATTTCATCTCTTTATTGTTGAGGCCTTAGAATATATGAAGGATTAGAAAAATTCAAAATTAGGCATCCAGAATCGTGCTAAGACTGGGACTACAGCAAAAATTAAAGAGTTGATTGCTGATAATAATCCATATGATAGTAATTTTGATATTGATGATGATAATGATATGATGATGAACGATTGATGATGTTGTCACATAACACCTGATGATTAACGATTACGAGATTGTAATATTTATGTCATGCTTATGTTTGATTCTAATTTTTGATTTTGATACACTCATTTTTATTTACAATGTATTTGATTTGGTTTGACTTTGTCTTTTGTGTTTAAGACTTTCTATATTTATTTAATTTTTGGTTGTGAATGATGCAATAGAATTGAAACTTGAATATTTATTTTTTTAATTTTTATTTTGCATTCAATTTAAAATTTTATTCATATTTAAATTTTAATATTTTATTAATTCATATCTAAATTATAATTCTAATTAATAAAATATATAAACAATTGATATTAAAAAATAACTTTTTAAGTATTAAAATTTTATAATTTATAATTTAAAAATTTTCAAACATAAACTAATCAATTATTAAATAAAAAATAACATAATTTTAAAAAAAATTATAAAATTTTAAAAACCAACCAATACGAGCATGGCCTAAAGAAACTATGCTGGGCCAAGCACGGCACAATTACTATACCATGCCGTGCCAGGCTCGCACTGCAACCCAGTTGGAAAGCCAAAAACTAAGCCGAGCCGAGTCGGGCCAGCCCGGCCATTTTAACACCTCTACCCTCAACTTCCCAAACACGATTACTCATCAGTCCCAAGTCCCAACCTGGAACCATACTCGTCGATCCAGAGCCCAACAATAGGTTCCAAATAAAATAAATAAATAAAATTCACATTTTTTATTTAAGCGGTTGAATTTTGACCCCAAAAGCTAGGATGCATAATCCAATGGCTAAATGGATTCTTCCCATTATATATATATATATATATATATATATATATATATATATATATATATATATATATATATTTTAAATATATAAATATATATATAATGATTTTTAAAAAAAACTTTTTTAAAATCTATAAAATATCACCCCTCTCATTCATAATTTATAACTTATATCACTCTCAAATTATCTCTATATTGTTTTTTAGCTCTCATCTCTTTCTCTCTCTCTCTCGATCTTTCATTTTAGTTTCAATTTTTAGGACTCGGGTGTGAAATGTAACCTGTCAATTACAGTGTGGACTTCGAACATCATACTACAAATGGGGTTTTATGTATTACAGTTATTAGTTTTACAATTTTGTTTAATTAATATTAATTAATATATAATTTTATAAATATTAATTATAATATAATTAAAAATTAATAAAAAATTAAAATAACAAATAGTAATTTTAATTATGATAATAAAATTATTTAAACATAAACATAAAATTTATAATATAGATAATAAAAACTATACAAAAAGATTTGAGGCCACCGAAACTTTAGTTTCTCCGGTCACATCGACCCAAATATCTAAAAAATATAAAACTAGAAAAATATTTATAATTTGAACTCACTTTAATATAATATAACATAAAAATATTAAGAATACCAATAAAAAATTGACATAATACAAATATTATAAAAAAATATTAATTTATAAGAGTTAATGTTGAACTAAACACCTTAAGAGACATGTCGAACAATACACCAAAAAATATAGTACATTAAATTATAGGCAAACTCAACTCAGCGTTAAGTTCTTTGAAGCTAGATCCAATTCAACCTTTATGTTGACCCTATTCATATACCACAACGAGTTAAAAAGAGAATACATGATCAAATTAATCACCATGATGAATCTTCCAATTAGATTTTTAAAAAATTCAAGGATAGTTAGTATCATGCAGCCTTATTTTCAGCCTGCATATCATAGGATTCCTATATCAACATCTAAAAATAACATACTTAAATACTATAACTTTAAAAAAATATAATTAATAAATTTATAAATTATAGTTATATGATATCTGTGATGTCCGATATCTGGATTAATCACAATGATGCATCTTAAACATGTCTCGCAGTCCACTATTTATATTCTAAATACAAAAATATTAAAATTTTTAGAAATTATTCATCCTCATGATGGCTCAACTATTTATGAGTAAATAATAAAAATCTATATAAGATATATAATATTCATAATAAAATACATCAAATGTATTTTATTAGATATTGACCATTATGAGAAATTTTCTACATCAAATGTATGTGTAATATTATTAACTCACAAATTTATTTTCTCCACTTTAAAAAAAATACATAATTCACTAAAATTTCTTTGTATGTCTTACAGACAACAAAAATTTGCTAGTCTTGATTTGTCTGCAAATTTAAAAAAAAAATCCAACCGAATATGAGATATCATAGAAATTACACATTTTATTTATGAAATTATTATTGATGACAGTGACTGAGCTACAAAAATTTTATTTTATTTTATGTATTAAATATAAACACGTGATATCTGATAACGTCAATAATAAAAGTGACGAACTTATTATTGATAACACTGACTGAGCGACAAAAATTTTATTTATGAAATTCTTAAAATTTTTTTATGACACGACAAATATGTATTCATCAATTTATTCTCTCACCACTTGCATCGCACTAAGGTGCATATACAACAATAGTAGCATATTTAATGATATGATTGTAGAAATAAAAACTAAATACTTAAAATATTGATCCACCATTTAATCTCTTTATTATCTGGCTGCATGCATAGACCCTAGGATTAAAGTAAAAATAATAGATAATATTTTGACATAAATATTATTTTGGATAAAGCAAGAAGACCAACCTGAAAGATTCATTCACAAGAAGTTATTTTTAAGTTCTTTACATACTACGATACTGGGCATTATGGTGATAGTAGTGGTGAAGCTCCGAGTATGAACATTATTATCATATTCAAAAATGATGATTTTTTTATTTATTTGGCGAGAGAAAAATAACGAAAAAAACTGTAAGTAAAAATAAGCTATCTCAGTACTTAAAAATCGATTACTGATCAATTCTATCATATACCAATAATAAAAATCTTGATATTTTATAATGATAAAAATTATATGAGTCTACTTATCTCATACTATCTAAGATGACACAGGATCTATTGACTGCTCTAATATCGAGCATAGCATCAAAATCCATTTTTTCCATTATAATAAATATGATTTCAATTAAAAGATCAAGATTATAACTAAATATTATTAAGATATTAGCGTGCGTGAAAAATTAGGAGAATTCAAGATTTGACGTCCAAAATCATACTACAACTATAGTAAAAGCAAAGGAATTAGTTATTGTTGATAATTCATGAAACTTTAATACCAATTAATAACTAAGATGAGATTGAGGCATTGATTATTCAATTAATGCCTAATTTACTTCCTACGACCTACTGCTAATGATACTGATATCATCATTGATCATATGCTACCAAAATTTATCATTTTATTTATCATTTTTAGATTGTTTTCATTTATTTATTTTTATTATTTGACTTTTAAGACCTGAGTTTGTTATTTTTTTTATTAAGTTCTTTTTTTATTCAGACACTTTCATATAAGATTGGATTAATGTTTTTAATTATGAATTTAGTTTTGATATATTATTTTTTATCTTTTAATTATTTAAAAGATACAAAATTTTAAATGAACCAATTCTCAGTGACCTGAACCGGCCCGACCCAACAAGTCCAAGCACAACACACCCAGAACCAGTTACAAACCAAACCTATGGGTTATGCCAGGCCAACTCTACTGAAGCCATGTCATGTCAGACATAACACGATTAGCATATCATATCGTGTCCATCACGGCAAGATGGCCTGATTATGCCACCAAAAAATGGGTCGGTTTAGCCTAGCCCAACCTGTTTGACACCACTATAATCACCCAAACTTTCAAGAATCTTTGTTCTCTCCTAGTTGAGCAAACTCAAAAATATATAAATATTTCCATATCTCTACCCAAACCAAGCTTCACTATTTACCCTATACAACCCTATGCCATGACATAAAATCTCAACCAAATAGCCAACACCTCCTTTCTAATAGAATTTCATAATAACTCAATCTACAATCATTCCTTCCATGTCAGCTTATACTTACAATTCCAGAATTACGCTCATGTAGAAGTAACAAACATGTTATGTTAGGCTGGCATGACCCCATTTTTTCATCCCACATTGGGCCAATGTGCTGACCCACTAGCAACTTGGGTTGAGTCGAGAGCAAGCAAGCAACCCAGCATGTCTTGCACCCAAGTCATGACTATCCGAGCATGTGTTGAGCCCAAACTAGAATGGGTTCATGCCTAACTAGCCTAAGTTTGATACAAATGTTAAGTGTATAAAAGTATTTATATATATTGCATATATAAAATGTATGTGAGTACTTAGCGTATTTAATGATACATAGACATATATACACACTACCACTACATATATGCAGTATATATGTGCTTATATGTAGTAAACTATATATGTATATACATGTTGCATGTATGCATAATATATATTCACATATATACATATATGCATATAATATATATATATATATAATATACAAATATTATATATATATATATATATATGCTACAATACAGTAAAAACTTAAAAGTTAAAAAATTAACAAAATTAAAAAAAATAATTTTAATAAAAATAAATAAATTAATTTAAAAGTTTACAAGTGCAAAAATAAAATATAATATAATAATATATGTAAAACATTAAGTCACATAACAGAAAATAAAGATACACTCAATAATTGCATACAAATAATACTTTTATATAATAGAAAAATCTTATTGAGATATCTCACAAGTTAAATATTCTCATCAATATCATAACAAAATAAATATACAACAATAATAATGAAATTATAAAGTTAAGAATTATTAAGTATAAATGTCATATTAAATAATAAAAAATATAAAAAATTAAATAAAATATAAAAGGGTGCATGCTTAGGAGTCTTAAAGCCTTGATGCGCTTGTATCAAGTATAGTCATGCACAATATTAATTTTGATCTTTGATTATATCTCAAAACAAACATAAAATACATGTCATTTATTCTAATAACACATAAGAATTTGTTTGTAATAATTAGTAATCAAGTTAAGAATATATAAGTAATGAGTCAATTATACTCAGATATCTAGTTGTTTATCCTATCATAAAAATAAAACATATTGTCTACTTTGCTCACTCCAAACTACTACAATACTTATCAATTATGCAAAAAAAAAAACAATAATATAAAAGCAAAAAATGGAATTGAATTACCTCAAAAAACTCAAAAAAAAATGATAATCTATGTTGCACGGATACGAGGATACGACACGGCAGGATATAGGAATACGTCAAATTCTAAAAAACTAAAATACGAATACGACTATGATAAGTCATGATAAAAAAAATAAAATTAAAAATAAAAATTATTAATTATAAATATTATGTATTTTAAAATAATTTAAAATACTGTATTTTAAAATAATTTAAAATTCTGTATTTTAAAATAATGTATAAAAAATTTAAACCCTCTAACACCCTCCCCCTCCCAAACCTTTTCCCCCCCTCCCGAACCTCTCACCCTCCCTTTACAGTTTCGATTTTCGAACTCTCCCCCCTCTCAATACAGATTCCAAAACCCCACCCTTCTTATTATAGAATTAGGTTATCTTAGGTACTGTCGGCACCTCGGCGGTGTGCTACTCCCCTCCCCATTTGACGCAATAACAATTGACAATTATTTCCCACAATCGACTTGTGGGCAACTCACTGTCGGCGGTGTGCTCCTCAATTTGTTGGAGATGTAGGAGTAATCATTAATATATAGTATATTTTCGACACGTTAGAATCGTAAAAATGCGTCGGTTGGTAAACGACACGTCTGTAGGTAAACAACGTGTCTATTGTTAACGAAGACTGTTTCCGAACAACGCGTCAGATACGTCTCCGAAGCGTATCCAATACGCCACGCAGCGTATCGCATACGGATTCATGTCTGATACGCCACGTGGCATATCAAACACGTATCAGACACGTATCCGACGTGTGTCCGACCCGTGTCGCAGTGTCCACATGTCCGACACGTGGATACGGCAGTTCCTAGGTGTATCCGTGCAACATAGATGATAATCATAAATAAATAAAACATATGAATAAAATAAAAAATTAAATTGAATATTATTATAATTAATAACTTTTAAGGACTTAACATTGATTATCATAATATTTATGAACAAACAAAGAATAAGTAACAATACCATTATCACCAGAAAAATAAGAAGTGTCGCCATCTACCTTACAAAAGAGTTTAGTATCATTCTTCCAGTAAGTATCATGGTGAATGAGCTCAAAGTTAACCCCTATATAACTCCAAAAATATATTTGTCACTTTCATGAGTTTGTAATAATCTCCTTTTAAGTCTTGATATAAATAAATACTAACACATCTCTTTTATGGCTTTTTTTCCTAGAATAAATGTACAGTAGAAATTAAAATTTATGTATGCATAACATCAACATATCATTGCTTCCCCAATTTCTATCACCAGTGGATTGGTGTCGCTCACTAATACCACACCTCACATCAAATGCAATAATAGTGCAACAGCCTCTGAATAGTGAATAACAAGTAACACAACAGCCCAAAAAAACACACTGTAGCTTCCCAAAAAAACTAAACAAATAAAGTTACAAAATTAGCAAGCACTACTGAACCACAACTTATAGAACCATGTGTGCATGGCACGATACCACTATCTGTCACACCATTCTTGTACATTTATAACAAAAGAAACATGTGTGTTCGCACAGAATGATGCTCATCAACCACCAGGCACACCATCTGTCACACAATGCCTATTGCTTACACACAGTATACACATAGCAGTAACCTCACAGATCACCCATCATGCCTTTTACTTTCATTCCATGTTCAAAAACATATCACCATGTGCATCTGTCACACATCATCTACTGTTTCCACATAGTATATTCACATCAGTCGGCAACTCATCACCAACATATTACCACGCTCAAATAAACTGCACCTGTACCTCTCTCTAGGATTTGCCAGACTGTGATACCTATTACAAGTGCAAAAAATACATAAAATCTCACTCTTAATCAAATAAAAGATATGAATGGGGCCCAAGCTTACTAGGCAAAATGGATTTGGACAACTTACATATCAGGTACTCTCATTCATAATAAAATAAATAAAAAAAACATATATATAAACTAAAAACAAACTGAAATTACAATAATCTACAAAAAATAATGACCATGATATGTATATTGTGCAAAAAAATTTGTTTGTTCAAGTTTTAGATCATTGTGTAATATTTAGATCATGACTAAAGTAATAACCATAATATTTAGATCATATAATCAAATTATTCAAATTATTCATATATTCATATATTCATAATTCATATATTCATAACAATTCAAATTAACAAGTTTAATTTTCACCTAGTACATATGAGTTATATTGTTATTATCATTGATGATTAATTAAAGATATCCCTACTCAAGTTATTTATTTAGACACATTTTCAAATAAATAATTAACAATATGTTATTACAATCTTATAGAAATTAGATTATTAAGTTGTACTTATCAAAAAATAATAGATTAGACTATTATGTTAAGCACTAACAAAATCATCGTGCTTATCAAAAAAAAAAATTAAACTATTAGGTTGTGCATTAACAAAATCACCATAGTTGTCAAAAAAAAAGTAAACTGGTTATAGACTAACAAAATCACCGTACTGATCAAAAAAAAAAAGATTAAACTACTAGGATGAGCACTAGCAAAGTCACCCTTTTACACATATACGAAACTATTCTTGATATTTCAACTCTACACAAAACTCTAGTAGAAATAAAAAATCATAAAAAATTTTAAGTATTTGATAATTATTAGATAATATAACCAATTTATATATTATCAATAGTTAATTATTTTATAGATTTTTCATAACAAATTTATATGAATATCAAATAATTAATTATCAAAGTCTTTAACAATTAATTATTTGATAATCTTGAGCCTATAAAATTTTAAATAATAATCTTAATCCTAAATTATTTTGAAAAAGAGAATTGAGTATTTCTAACTCAAATTGAACATCAACCAATGTAGATTATAAATACTACAACATATTGTAATTTTGAAAATCACATCATATAAAAACACAAATATAAACAATAATCACTTAAATCTAATACTTAGTTAATGTTTGAGATAATTTTGAATAACACATTTTAGAAGATATCAGATTTTCTATTCCTCGCTGGTTTGTTTTATATTATGACAATTGGATAGTCAGACATATTTTAGAAAAGAACTAGTTTCACACAAAAAAAAAAAACTCTAAATATATAAATATATATTATACTTTTCAATTTTAGAAAAAATTGAACTTGAAGTGAAACGTGAACTGTATCATTCAGACAGGATGGGACGTTTTGTAGAGGATGCTAATAGATGTGATGGTATCACATGCTGATTTACCACTTGATGCGAGCTAACTAATTGCAATAAATAAATTATATAATAAGAATGCAAAATGCACATACAAATTCATCACGTAAAAGCAAGTGACAGAGATTATCTATTTGTGTTGGTACCAGAGGGTTCCGCACATAGATCGAGTTTGATACGCCGGCCAGCATTGCTCAGAGCTGCCAGACGACGTTCTTTTCGCTTTCCCATCGATTATTCTCTGCCCTTCCAATTTCCGATGAGAAGCGCTTTTCCGGCTAGCTGTTAGCTCTTAACAAAGGGGAAACTTTCCAGAGAATGTCCAGGAAGCATCAACGCTGGGAAAACTTCTTGGCCAGCGACTCGGAAGTCGGAACCCTAACCTTCGTCGTGAAATTTTAATTCTCTGTCTGACGTCTTTGTCAACCAGCAAACCTTGTTTTCGCCTGCTGGGCTGTGCGCCTTTGCCTGCGCAGCGACTGTGACTCGGCGAACGACTGGCAATTTTATAAAATGAAATTTTAAAATGTTATTATTTTTCCAATTTTCAAAAATAATAATTAAATGATACTAATTTTCAAAAATAATTAATACATACCAATTTATTCTAGTAGGTGCTAGGGTTACAACTCATGATTTGGGTTAGGTTGAGGACCAACCCAAATTTAAATGGAATTCAAAAAATATCAATCTTTTTTTTTAAGTTCACATTAATTTATTGATGTTTGTAAAATATAAATAAGGGTAATTATTTATGAATCGTACCCCAAAAATCTACACCTATAAAAATATTATTACTAATGTTAGTATGTTTAGATCCTATGTTATAGATTTAGCATCTTAGACACATACACAAAGCAAACAAATAAATATATTTATGAATATTTATATATTTATATATTCATATTAGATAATTATATATGATTTTCAAATATACTGTGATACATATTTTACATATTGATAAATATATATGGTTGTCAAATATACAATGATATGTGTGTGTGTGTGTGTGTGTGTCATTGTGTGTGTGTGTGTATCATTTTGTGTGTGTGTGTGTGTGTGTGTGTATTTATTAAATATTTAACATACATACATGTCTACTAAAAATGTACGTGTATGTTCTTGAAAATATATAAATTAGTATATATGCCAATATATACTGATATCCTCTTGCCTATAAATGGATATGTAAGCATGAATACATAATGTATTCATTGTATTTGTATTTATTGCATTATATATGTGTGTGTGTGTGTAGTATTAGGTATACCTATATATATATATATATATGAACACATGCACATGCATTTAAGACCAATCTAAAAGTATATATATACTCATATTTAATATTGTATATATGTGTGTGCACTATTCTAAATCTACAAGAAAAGACGCGATTAGAAATGTCTAATTCCAAATCTATAGTAGAATTGAAATGAATTAGAAACAAAAATGACATATTATAAAAAAATTAGAAATGGAAAAAAAAAATCTATCAATAATTAGCAACTGATTCTTATTTTTTTTTTTAATTTCATCACTAATTGTGATGCATTGTGGTGGGCAGATACGCTTGTGTGACATTTAGCGATGAAAATATATATATCTATGTTTTTTTAGAAACAGAAAATTTATTCAATTCTATATATAACTAAGATAATAATTTTTGTCGCTAAATGTAAAATGTCATACCCATCCATCTTACAAGATAAAATAGCTCATACTTACGATAATATTTCTTATATTGTACATCAACAAAATGTATTGATGATGAATTATAGTATCCATATTTAGAACATGATCAAACTACTCACTCTTAAACAGATTAATTCTCTTAATTGGTAAAGCATGATACTTCATATATAGAATTTCAATTAGTCAACCATGAAAATCATTAGTAGACATAGTAGAGTTAGACCCTCTGGTCCTTGATGCATACACCATTGTTCATTGTAGCTTTATTTGAATCATATTTCTAAGTGAGAAATTTGTATCAATTTATATAATATATAGGATACACCTATAAGCTTCGTAACAATCCTTTTGCAAGATCGTTCATTTGTTTATTACATGTGTCTAAAGACGAAAATTATACCTAAAAAATGATAAAAAATAAAATCATACTTATATAATATTGCAAGTAACTTTTTAGAACTAAAAATAATAAGTTATATACTAACAAAATTTTAAACCAAATTGTGAAATTATTTTCAAGCTTTGCATCAATTAAACCATCATCAATATACAATTCTCTTTACCTTAATTTCTTAGTATTTATTCTTCAAAAACAATATTGTAGATATTTTGAATTATTAAAAAAGTATGTCACATACCATGACAAAAAAAATGACTATATATAATTTATTATAAATTTTACTTAATATAAGGGTTAACTTTCTCGCAATTCAACAAGATATATGTGTGCAACATGATACTCTTAGTAATCCAAAAAATATCTTGATGTTGCTCTACATACGATCTACCCGCATGTGTGAAAATAGAAAGCATATCATTTTTTTTTATTTTTCCTCCATGCCATAATTATTATTTGATGTCATTCTGGTATGTTGATTATATAATTATGGCCGAAATAGAGCACACAAAATATTGAAGCCTCTTCGATCAAGTAGGCATTACATATAAATCCTTTAAATTTGGCTTCTTTTGAACATTATCTTCAATTGTTTGAGATATCTAAAAAACATCTTCATTAGAAAAAAAATATTCATCAGATACAATTAAATTTTTAGATTAAGAAATAAAAATTATATAACTTCTTAAATAGATACATCCATTTGTATTGCTTAGGGTCATTTATCATAGATTCATTAGGCAGATGGATCGAAAGATATTCTATGGAGTCAATAAGCTAGAAGGAAAAATGTGCTTAAGTTTGCATATAATTATATGGATGTCATTTTGTAATTGCGTTATTTCTTCCTTTGTTATAATATTATATGTGTGATTCTTAAAAATAATACTTATTTCAATTAATTCTTCTTGAATATTTTCTGGAAGTAATTCACAGAATACTACTAGCATTAGGCCATGCATGAATATATAGCAGTCATAACTTTTCATCTCAAATAACACATGTTTCTTCATATCAACACATCTTGCTATGTTAGATGAATATCCATTAGGAAACTTGAATTCTATTAACAATTTGCACAAAACTTCATTTGTATCCATTTCAATACTATAATAAGTCTTGCGAAATTTATTTATTGAATCCTCCCTATGTAATTTTAGATGTGAACAAAACTTTTTCAAATCCTACCCTAATTAGATATTATCTTTTGTTTCTTTAACCTTTTCAAACATTTATTATTTTTTTTTTGTTGACGATCTTGATTGTACTATTTTATCACTAATTTGAATGTTCAAAGAAAGCAACATTTAAGAAGTGCCACATAGCAAAGTATGGGCAAAATCCATGGTTACATCAAGATAGATCCACCAGTCAGGTGAGCATTATTGATGTGTGGGAATCCAACTAAGAAGGCCCGACACCATTGAGTTGTTTTTTTCTAACGCCACACCAAATGATATTCACTTTAATGTGTGCTAAATAAAACTTTTTTTTTTTCACATAGTATATTTTATTGTGTTGTTTGCCCTTTTTTACCTGATAATGATGAAGATGAAGCAGTGAGATTTGATGTAGCCTAGAACAAACTCACAATTCTACATGATCACAATCACTTTGTATTTTAATGGCCTGAACACAAATGCTCTTGGGTACGTCTGCCCTTGGCCATGCAGTGCCAATGCTTTGTGGCCCATGCCACTATTTCATGCAGACATGCCAGCATGCAGGCCATGCCTAGCACGACACAAGTAGTGCCACAGGTCGACATGAGATCAATATAAGCACCATTCTGGACTGTCATTTCATGCCTAGCACAATTGAATCGAGCCCTGTCACGTCATGCCCAAGCCACCCAACCCACTTGGCAACTATATGCTAGACTCCATACAAAGCAAGCTTTTTATTCACCAAATACACAACCTACATATATTTTTGTTTGAGGACAAGGAACACAACCACAAAACTCTCACAAGGATTAGAATAAATTAAAAAAAAAAAAAAGGAAAAAAAAAAAACACAACTTGACATGGAAATAACAGCAGAACTTGATTACAAAAAAAAAAAAAATCCAAAAAAAACTTGCACTTATGACCAACCATAAAGATAGTCAAGAACATAGACAAGTGCCAATGAAAATGGGTAGAGAAGGAAGGAGATGGCTGCCATCCAAAGAGGAAATGTGGTCTGGAAACTTGCAAATGCCGCCATAACAAGGCAAACTATCAAAATAACAAGCACTTCAGAAGAGAAATCCCACTTAAGTCCTCGAACATATACAAGGGCCAAGAACACCGATAGGCAAAGAAGATTATTCATCGTGACCGCGCCATATACCTGCATCATAAGAAGAAACAACACATCAGGGGCGATGATCACAGAGAACAATTGGTGAATAAATTATGAACAGCATGAGAAAATGAGAAGCAGACCTCAGAAAAAGCAAGCGATGTGGTTTTGAGTTTCTTTCGGCTAGCAAAGATGATAGCAGAAACAGCTTCGCCAGAGTTGGTAGCCATGGGGAGGGCGACAAAGGAGATGAAGAAAGAGGGAATGCCAGTTGAGCTGGAGAAGTTGTCAACAGCATCCACCAAGGGATCAGCAACGATAGCTGCAATGGCAGTTCCAAAAAGCAACAGCAGGGCAGCCTTGAAGGAGGTCCACCTTGGCAGGGTCTCAGCACCCTGTTCCACTTCTTCAGATTGACCCTCTTCTCTCTCCTCAGCCCCCAACAGTGTGTGCTCTCTCTTAGTCTCCTCGTGGAAGTTGCTTAAAAACTTCATGGTGCCAGTACAAGCATTTGCAGGAGGAGCTGCTCCTGCTGCTCTCTTTGCCTTGCCAAGCCATTTGCTAATTCCATGGATGAACTCGCTCAAATCAATTAGACCATCTTTTGATGTGTCGAAATCCTGCATTAGCTTACAAATTGCATCTTCTCTATCCAAGTTTATCTCTTCGAACTGGATGCCTATGACCAGCGCTCTCAATTCAGAAGCAGAAAGATAATTGTCTTTGTTTTCGTCAATTGTTTCAAACAGCCTGTTTCAGTGTTCATCAGAAATCAGCAACAAAAACAAACAAGCAAACATGATCTCTCGAGGGTAAAGGAATCCACTTTTCTAAGATTTCATGATTAACATCGCCATCATCTGTTAAGAGCCTTCCTAAGGATCGCTTCTTGAGATGCTTCAAAATGCCTGATATTACATGTTTGTGCTTTGAGTAAGCAATCCGTCTGCTTTGAATCCATGGCTGGAACACCTGCAATCACTTTGATTTCTCATCAAAGCACATGAACAATACAAAGTCGTTCATGGCACCAAAAAAAAAAAAAAACTAAGGAGAAGAGTAACCTGATAAAGACAATAAGAAAGCAACATTAAGAGGGACACGATGAGCGAGATCAGCACTGCAAAGTGTCTTCCCGATGTCGAATGGAGAAGTTGTGGCAGTTGAACAATGATGAATGGGAATAGCGATATGGCCATTATCCTTGCCGCATAACAAGTCCAAATATCAGTACTAACACCAGTCCCTGCAACATGACCACTTACTGCTTCATATCAAAATGGAGAAAATTAATGTAATCCAACATATTCCCCCACTTCACTAGTCCAACAGAACTCATAAGAATTTCAAAATTAAATATATTCATGCAACAATAATACTAAGAACAATAATCACATGAAAATTCCTTGTGTAACATATATATATATATATATATATATATATATATATATATATATATATATATATATTAGTGGTGCGATAGCAATTGCTTTCATCCAAAAATAGTAAGTTTTGGGCTTGAGATTCATCATATGCATTCTCTCTGAATTTCATGATTAAGACTGTGGAGATATTAACTTCATACCCTGTACTAAAGCAAGAGCATTGTGCAGTGGATAAGACCTCCAACTTTATAAAAATTAGGGTTAGTTTGTCGAATAAGAACACGTTGGAACCCCTTGGTCCAGCTATGATGGATAATGGAACTCAAACACAAGGAAGAAGATAAACCCAATTCAACACTCGTGTGCAGCTGGAGAAAATTTCAGTTTGAAGGAGTGAGAAGCATACCAGTTAGAGAGAACCCTTTTGTGTTCTGAGTATCTATGGCCAGCATATCTGCCTCCCGAATGTCACATTTGCCAACAATGATGCAGGAACCCCAGATAATTGTGAGGAGCATAATGGTAGAACCAGCCAACAGGCCCATTCCAACAGATACCTGATTCTGAGCCATCGCAATGCTACCAGAAAACCCAGAAACTAGAAGAAGAGAAAAAGGAATAACAGTAGGAGAAGATAAGAAACCTTGCAAAAACAATATGTTCATATGGCATCCACTTGCTCAACCAAATCATCTGATGTACTAAAATCACTTTTTCCATTTATTTGAAAGAAAACACATGGAAGCTCTTACTTTTAAAGAAATTTAAGTTTCTTCATACACTGTCTGTGTCTGTGTCTGTGGGGGGGTGGGAGTGGAACTAACATGTAGGAAAGACTCATTACTAAGCTAAAAAATCTGAAAATAAGGTTGAACTAAGCAAACAACAAAAAAATTGAAATCAATTATCAAATAAAACCCACATAACTAAATTGTCTTAAACAAGTAGCTTGAAAAAGAAGAAAATAGTAGATATGTCAAACGTGGCAGGTTGGCCCGTTTTTAGCTGGCCTAACATTGCTTCTGAGCCTGGCTTGGCACTGTTCTTCGGAGATTAGCTCGGCATGAGCCCGAGGCATGAATCTGCCAGGTTCGGCCCGGACGGACCAAAACCCTAATTAAAAAAAAAATTAGGATTTCGACGCCGTGCCACCGTGCCTCAGCAAATCTTCTTCACTTTCGGGGGTCGGCAAGCCTCGCTAGCCTGGTTCAACTTTTGCCACTGGAGCAATTTCTCAGCTTGTGCCAAAGTAAGATACCAACAGACCACAGTATCATGCTGGGCCAAGCACGGCAGGCCCTATTGGCCTCAGCACCGCACGGCACGGCACAGGCATGAAAAATTCCTGTGGCATGCCAGCCCGGGCATGACCGAATCGTATTGTGCCTCGTGCCGAACCGGGACAGCCCAGCCCGATTGACACCTCTAGAAAAAAGTAAGTTTAACACTCTCATGCCACTAATGAAGATATCTACTAGCTAATCAAGAGTAGAAACATGAATTATAACTATAGATTCATAATGTTTTTTTCTTTTATAAAGAACTAATAAATCTTCATATAATTCATTATCCTAAAAAAAGTGAAATTAAAATTACTGTCCGTCATGCTTTCACCATAAAGATATTAGGACATTAAACAAAATAAATAAATAAATATCTTCACGCACTTATCCAAAAAAGTTAATTAGTTACCATGAGTTTAGCTCACTACAATATCTCTATATCAGATTCAAAAATAATTATTGATTTCTTTTTATAGAAAATAATATACTCTTTCAAAAAAAATTTCATAACTTTTAATAAATCTTTTATGTACATAATCAATCAAGTCTTGATAAATAATTAAATAATATTATATTATAAAATTCACATACCATAATATACAAAGAATAATATTTTTATGCAATGATCTACTAGGAAATGAATCATTCTACAAACAACAAATAACAAGTTTACTTTTTTCATTATCATATAATTATGTTTTCTTATCATATATATATATAATTAAACAAAGAAATTAACTTTACCAACAAAATAATAAATTTTCATAGCTCAAATGATGTCTCTTCTCATGAACTACTAAAAATTCCAATTATACAAGAAATAACTTCTCATATTACTACTAAAATAGAATCACCTTTCAATGACTATATGTAATAACAATTGGAAGAAGCTACCTAAAACTTGTATGGTCCATCTAGATATACGTCTACAATAATTCGTTAAGCATTATAATTTAAATCATCTCCAACAATAATGATATCATTACCACAAACTAATTTTAAAAAAAATCTTGACAAGTAATATATGATAAATAAAAAAGTTAATTGTCAAACAAATCTTATTGAACTTGTTGAGATTTAGTTTAGTGTGTATTTTTAATTTTTATTTATTTTATTTCATTTGACATCAAATGAGAATACCCAACATATAGGTTAGTTCAACATTGATAGGCCAAATTGTATCGAGGTGTTTATTTGATTAGATGTAGAACATTCATAATTATCTAGATTCAAAGAGTGGTACACTATTTTAGGGACATAAATCCTTGGTAAAAAGATGCTCATGGTCATCTCAGGAATTAATCAAAGGATGATTCAGACATTCCCAAATATCCTCAGATCATGTAAAGTTGGGATGATCTACCACACCAACATGATAGTTTCACTATATAATCACCATGTCATTCCATTCCCGCCATGACATGGTGGCACAGCTAAGCCAAACAAAAATAAGTCATGCTAGCAAGTCACCACCCATTTGAAATCTTAAATTGTCATGAGGTCATGATTGTCTGACTTTGTCAGACAAGATTTGTCTTTAAAAATAAAATTTAATTTTTTAAAAAAAAATTGAATTGCATTATAAATAAAATTAATAAAAAAAAATACATCTATTTCATGAACTATTTCATCACAATATCTCAAATAACAATAAAAAAAAACTAAAAATACACAATTAACAAATCACCAACAACATATCAATCCTATAATATCTATAATATGTCTGCATGATTAGTATGGCCACATCTCAAGCTCGTAGTCATAGCCTAGATATCCTTGCTATAGTGTGAGTTATCATCCAATATTAGCTCTTTCACTTATTCCTGAAGATTCATCTATGAATCCTCTTAATCCTTAAGCTTAACAATGCATCTATAATATTTGATCATGATGTCAACCTCCTATGTGAATTAACATTCACAATTACAAAAAATATAATAAATTTTAAAATTATGCTAGATATCAAAGCGACCAAATGATTACATATTATCTTAGATAGCATAATATGCGTTCATTCATATAATTTTCATCAACTCAATATATCAAAATTTAAAATAGGTCATATCGACAGGTTGCTTTGGCAGCCATTACCAACAAGACATGCTAGCACAGCACAACCCACATGACATCTTTAATTGCTGTGGGGCCATGCTTGTTTGACTTTGTCAGACAAGGTTTGTCTTTCAAATAAAAATTTAATTTTAAAAATAAATTGAATTACACTATAAATAAAATTAATTAAAAAATACATTTATTTCAAAGTCTCTATTTCATCACAATATCTCAAATAACACTAAAATAAAAAAATTAAAAAGACACAATGAACAACAACAATCAGCAACATCAATATGTCATTCCTTTAATATTTACAATCTATCTATATGATTTGGATAGTCACATCTTAAGCTCGTAATCATAGCCTAAATATCCTTGATATAATAATGTGAGTTATCATCCAATTTCAACTCTTTTACTTAATCCTAAAGATTCATCCATTATTTCCTCCTAATCCGTAAGCTTTACAGTACATCTATAATATCTAATCATAATGTCAACCTCCTATTTGAATTAACAATCACATTTATTTAAAAAAAATCTGATACTATACAAGATACCAAAAGGGACTATAAGATTATATATTATCTTAGATAACATGATATGTATCAATTCATATGATTTTTATCAACTGAATATATTAAAATTTGAAATAAGTCGTGTCGACCTGTTGTTGTGGCAAACATTCGCCCATTCCAAACATGGTATGGTGGCATAGCTAGGCCAAACAAAAATGAATCGTGCTAGCAAAACAGAATCCATTTAACATCTTGAATTGTCATGGGGCCATGCTTGCATGACTTTGTCGGATAATGTTTATCTTTAAAATAAATTTTAATTTTTAAAAATAAATTAAATTGCACTAAAAATAATAAATAAAAAAGAATATATATTTATTTCACACTCTATTTCATTACAATATCTCAAATAATAATAAAATAAATAACTAAAAAGATACAACAAATAACAACAGTCACCAACAGCAACATGTTAATCCTTGAATATCTATTATTTGTCTATATGGTTTGGATAGTCACATCTCAAGCTCGTAAACGTAGACTAGATATCCTTGATGTAGTGTGCGTTATCATACAATATTAGCTCTTTCACTTGATCCTAAAAATTCATTGATGAATCCCCTAATCCTTAAGCTTGACAATGCATCTATAATATCTAATCACAATGTTAACCACCTATTTGAATTAACATTCACAACTACAAAAAAAAATAAATTCTAATGCTGCATTAGATATCAAAGAGACCCAAAAGATTACATATAATCTTTGTTGACATGATACACGACCATTCATATGATTTTCATCAACTTAATATATCAAAAATTTTAATATATTCATATAAAAAATATATAATAATAATTAATATCTAAGTACAAATATCATTTCTCCTATTCAATGGACAACTTTATCATTTACTTCAAGCTAACTGAATGAAAAAAAAAATCAATATCTACAAATATAGAGGCCGAGGTGTAAAGAAGCCGAACTAAGCTAGCATGGGCTATTTTTTAGGTCGATTCGAATCATCATGCCATAAACTACATGATTTTTAGTACAGGCAATATCATGCCAAGACAACTCTAAAGTGGGTAGTCCGACACAACCCGTTGGCCAATCAATTGCCTTGGTCATGCAAAGTCACGTTGGGTTATGCCAAGGTAGGTCGAGCCTAGCAAAGGGTAGCCTAGATCAATTCTAAGCTCGTATAGTTCATTCCAAGCTAACATTAAGATGTCAAACGGCCTGGTCGGCCCGGCCACGGCCCAAGGCTCAACCTAGTTCAATCGTGCCATAGGCCACACCAGGCCGACACTTGGCACTATCCGTGTCGTGCCATGTCGGCACGGTAAACCAGCCCAGGAACCCAACTAATTTTTTTTATAAAATTTAGCTAGAAAAATCAGGTACAACCCGACCCGACCCAAAATGTTCAGGCACAACCCAGTCAAACCAGATATGAGCCAGCTCAGCAGGCAGTGCTGAGCCTACAATTCTCAAGTAGTATCGTGTTTGGTGTTGATTGAGCTTCGATTCAATTGGTTTGGGTTTATGCAAAAATTACCAATATGACTTACTAATATTTAATAAAAACCACGTCGGACTTGCTGTAAAATTTTAATTACAATTTTACTTTTTATTAATTATTAAGCTTTGTATATAAACTTATTTTTTTTATGAATGACTGTTGGAATCATTTATCAAGTTACTGGATATTTTTTTGCTATTATTCTGTGATTTCTTCTTCTTCAGGATTTTTCTCTTCTTCTTCTTATCTCTATAATCCTTGTTGAGATAAGAATTTATTGTTACAATACAATATTTTAGTATCAGAGTTTCGTATATATTTGAGATCGAAATTTTCTTTTATTGATTATTCAAAAAACCTTCTACAAAATAGACGATTCTCAAATATAATTTTTGACCTAACTTTTTTTCTTCATTACTTCTTTAAATCCAATATAGATCTGACTAGATTTGTCTAGATCTGAAGGATTTGTGTATTTTAAAGTAAAATTTCTACAATATCCCCATATTTTTTTGTTCAAATATTTTAAAAAAAAATTAAGTTAAAATGTCTTACAAAATCTAAGTTCATCAAACTCAATGTCGATCCTCATACCCCTGTTTGATGGCCATAACTTTGATTATTGGCTTGTTAAAATAAAAACATTATTTATTTCACAAGATATTTAGGAGATTATAGTCATTGAATATGTAGAAGCACCTAATTTCTCTTCTCTGAAAAGAAAAGAGTTATTACAAGAGAGAGAGTGAGCTGGGAAAATTAAAATACAAAGGCATTACTGTTTATCTAACAAGGAATCAGTAATATCATATTTCCTCAATTAATGAGATATACTCAAGACAATGAGACTTGGGATCTCGTAATCTAAAAATAGCAGAAAGATAAGAATGCTCGATGAGCTCTTCTACACTCATTGAGGGAAGACTTTAAGAATGAGTATGAATAACTCAGATTTTCTCACTGATTTCTCAACTCAGTTTCTGGATGTTGTTAATCAACTAAAAATTAATGGAGAAAACATCTCAAAAACTCGACTAGTTGAGAAACTATTAATATGTATACCTTACAAGTTTGATGTCATTGTGATAATAATAGAAAAGATAAAAGATTTGACAAAACTAACTATTCAACAAGTTATGAGTTCCTTGAAGTCATATGAAAACAGATTACTCGAGAGAACTAAAGTGTCTGAAAAAACAACAATGCAATCGAAATGAAAAAATCAGCCAGCAAAAAAAATCAAACAATAAAGACAAGAAATAGAAGACAATGTTCAAGGTATGTGCTTAAAAATAAAAACAGAAATAAAAATAAAATTAAGTTTTCTTCATCTATACTCACAGTTACCTCACATAGACTCATATATCACTTGCAACATATGCAATAGATCAAATCACACTATGACAAAGTGCTGAATCGAAAACAAACTAGTACATAAACTATAAAAAGTTTGAGCATATCTCAAAGAATTGTAGGATGAAACATACATAGTGTGCTAGTTGTGCAAAGTAAATAGTCTCTACGATACACTTATTTTATATAAATGAAACAAGAAATTATCCTTCACCCAACATGTAATTTCTAGATAGTGATTGCTCAAACCACATATCTGATAATTAAAATATATTTATGAATTTACTTCCTGTAATAAATTCATAAGTTAAATTGAGCAATGAAAACTTTGTCAAGGCAAAAGCCAAAGGCGGAATTTCTATTTCTATACCCACTGGAGTCAAGATTATAAGTGATGTACTCTTTGTTCCAGTACTAGACCAAAACCTTCTAAGTGTCGAGCAATTGATGGATAAAGATTATAGACTGATATTTAAAAATAACACATGTGACAAATTTGATCATCAATCTGATCAACCTTCATGGACACTGAAGATGTCTAGTAAAAGAAACTTTCCATTAATATTTAATCAAAAAATTAACAAGACATTAACTACAAATGTCTTGTTTGAAGCCTCATTATGACATGAGATTTAGGCACCAGAATTATTTCAGCCTAAAAAATATTCTTCTAAAATAACTAGTTAAAGATGTACCCTAAAATATTATCATTCCCAATACTGTCTGTGAGGTATGCTCACTTGAAAAACAATTCAAACAGAATTTTCCAAAAAACTCTACCTGGAAAGCCTCTCGAGCATTGAAACTAATACATGCTGCCATTTATGAACCCATGTCAGTCCAGTCATTGAGCAACAGTAGCTACTTCCTACTGTTTGTCGATGACTATACAAGAAATATGTAGATTTATTTTTTGAAGCACAAGTTTGAAGTATTTGACTACTTCAAGAAATTACTATCCCTTATTAAAAGACAGTTTAGACTAAGTGTAAAAACACTTAGAACAGACAGAGAGAGTGAGTTGCTTTCATAAAAAATTATCATTTTTTGTAAAGAGAGAATAGAATAATAATAAAAATGGATAAAAGTATTATGAATAAAAAATACTTACCTAAATTCTATTAAGCAGAGACAGTGAACACTACCGTGTATCTGCTCAATAGATGACCCACAAAATTATTGGATAATCTGACTTTACTGCAATCTTGGAGTGACAAAAAATCAAGTGTTAAACACCTCAAGGTATTCGAGGGTATTTGCTACTCCCACATACCAAATACCAGTAGAACTATGTTAGACTCTAAAAATCTAAAATGTATTCTAGTTGGTTATAATCTACCATCCAATGATTACAGACTATACTCACCAAAAATAAAATCATTCCTAGTGAGTGGAGATATAACTATTGATAAAAACAACAAGTGAGAATAAAACTTCAATGAAACTGAAGTTGGAAATAAAAACCTAGAAGACTGTAGTATTGATATTACAGCAAGCAATAAACAGGAATACAATCAAAGATATAATTTCTATTCCTCTTCTGAGTCAGAGTCTGAAATAGAAAAAATGCATGATAAAACTATACTCATTAAATATAGATCCTTGACTGCAAGATACCATAGATATAATTACACTTTAGTTGAGCCAATTCTGGATATTTAAAATATAGATCCTTGACTGCAATATAGCCTTTGGCCACTCAATTATGAAGAAGCTGCAAGACATCAATTCTGGATAAACACAATAAAGACAAAAATGTCTATCATTATAAAAAAACCAACCTAAAATTTAGTAGACCTACCCCCAAATAAATACAGTATGTAGATTAAATGAATATTTAAAATTAAGACTCAATCAAACTCAAATCAGCCTGTTTATAAGGCTTGATTAATGACCAAGGGCTAGTCCCAAAAGGCTGGAACTGACTATATTGAAATATTTGCTCAAATAACAATGTTAAAAATAGTAAAATTTCTAATAGACTTAGATAGACAAAAAGGTTAGAATCTGTCCCAATTGAATATCAAGTCTTTCTTCTTAAATAAAAAACTCAATGAGAAAATTTATGTAGAAAAATCCTTTGTGTTCATAAAACAAAGGAATGAGCACTGTGTTTATAAATTAACAATACTTTATACGGATCGAAACAAGCTCATCGTACTTAGTATTAACAAATAAATTCATACTTGTTGAATCAAGAATTCAAACATTGTAACTTGTAAGAGTGAGCATATACTTTACATTAAAAATAACAAAAATTCTAAAATTATAATTATATTAATATATGTAGACAATATAATTTTTACTAGTAATAAATTAGAATTAATAGATGAAATACAAAGAGAAATGAAAACTAAGTACGAAATGTCAAATCTATGTAACTTATAATATTTCTTAGGACAATATTTTTCAAGACACAAGTGGTGTGTTCATCTCTCAAACTGTATATATGCAATCTATATTAAAAAAATCATTGGATGAATGAATGTAAACATATTTCTACCCTTCTAGTCGTGAACCAGAAATTAATTTCTGCCCTTCTAGTCGTGAACCAAAAATTAATTTTTA
The DNA here is from genome assembly GCA_029783825.1 of Sapria himalayana. Lineage (NCBI taxonomy): Eukaryota > Viridiplantae > Streptophyta > Magnoliopsida > Malpighiales > Rafflesiaceae > Sapria > Sapria himalayana. Next base: position 3,015,651 of record JAREIK010002869.1, on the reverse strand, counting down.
CTCAATACAAAATAGTGGATGAAAGAGTATACAGAAACTTAATTGGATGTTTATTGTATGCATTTGCGACAAGATCAAATATTGTATGTTCTGTTCACTTACTGTCACGATTTATACATGCACCTAATCACTTACTGTAATGGTTTATACATGCATTTAATCACTCACATCTTAGTGCTGCCAAAAGAGTATTAAGATATCTTAAATGAACTCTAAACTTAGGCTAAAATATACTAAGACCAGCCAGACTAAAATATATAAATATTGTAATAGTGATAAAGGTGGATGTCCGGAAGATTACAAAAGTACCTCTAAATATATATTCAATTTAGAAACCACGAATGTTTCTTGGCAATCCAAGAAACAATCTACATTTACCTTGTCTACCACTGAAGCTGAATATATTTCAGCTTTATTAGCTACATCTCAAGATTTATGGATGAAAAAACTACTGAGCAATTTGAATGAACCATTAAACTATTTAACTAATATAATTTATAACAATCAATCGACTATATCAATTGTAAGTGATACGGTTATGCATAGTCGAACAAAATACATAGATCTCAAATATTGTTTTATTAAAGATGTTATCGAAACTGATGAAATTAATTTACTATTTTGTAGAATGGAAAAACAAATGGCTAATATTTTCACTAAGCCTTTACCTAGAGAGAAGCTTGTCTACTTTTAGAAAAAATAGACTTATACCAACTACATCAAAAAAAAAAAGATTATTAATTGAGTTTTGATTCAGTTGGTTTGGATTTTTGATAAAATTACCAATATGCCCTTACTAATATTTAATAAAAATCACGTCGGATTTACTGTAAAGTTTAAATTACTATTTTATTTTTTATTAATTACTAAGCTTTGCATATAAGCTTATTTTTTTTTCTGATTGACTATTGAAATCATTTATCAAGTTCCTGGATATTTTTTTACTATTACTCTGTGATTACTTCTACTTCAAAATCATTCTCTTCTTCTTCTTCTCATCTCTGTAATCCTTGTTGAGACAATAATTTGTTGTTACAATACAATAATTTGCATAGCATGATCACTATATCAAGCCATGATGGGCACAACACGCCCAATTGGGCCACCAAAAAATTGGTATGGCTAGCCCAACCCAGTCCATTTGACACCTCTAAGCTAGCCTAGTTTGGCTATTCATGCCAAAATCATCCCACACAAGCCGACGTGCAGAGTCATGTCGCATCTCTGCTACATGCAAGCTAGGAACCCAGGTTTAGCATGGCTAGAGTCATGCAGTGGATCGGCATGAGACAGATGCAAGTACAACTCTAAAATGGAACATGCCAAGCACAATATTTTCATGTTGTCCTCAAGTTGTGCTTGTGCCTCCTAGCTTAGTTGCCATGTTTACTCAGTCCAAATATAATGTCAATATCTTTAATCTAAGACTTACTAAAACTATTATATATAATATCATAATATTAAAAGATACTATCTGATTATTTAAGAATCCTATCATCGGATATGTATGCTTGATTCATGTAGATAATATATATTTTAATATATATTTCTATATCTTCAACTATAACCCTATAATCTATACAAGCAATTAAAAAATAAAAAAATAAAATAAAATACTAATATTTTAAATTATTACTTTCTATATCAACAATCATGACACTAAAATCATGATATCATCTATATTTATTAAATATACAACTAATATTTATTTCAAAATCTGAATCATTAATATTATTTTTATCAATTTTACTATTGACATAAATACAAAATATGTTTCTAGGGTTCCTCATTAAACAAAACAAAAACTCATTTTTAAAAAGAAAAGATAAAAGAAGTCACACACATGATAAAAATTCAAGGTGAATTATAGAGCACAATATAATGGATGCATAAACCATATCAAATAATTAGAAAAAGAGATGAATGCTAAAAAGAATGAGTAATACATACATCAAAAACCGATGAGGATAATAAAGATAATGAGGTCCATAAGCACCCAACTGACATGCATCATGATAAGCAAGTTACTTATTAGGTTTCCATTAGTGCATCAAGATCTAGTGCATGAAATCAAGAGCAAAAACAAACTTTATGACAAAAAAAAACATGGGAGCCTTCACACCCAAGCAATATAGCACAACAAATTCGAATCACAAAGTATTTAATTCACATATTCTGCACCGCAAATAGCACCCTCATTGTGCATATCTTCTTAATTTTTCATACATGCTAAAATCTCAATAATATTTAGACGTAATATCTATCTCCTATCTAAAATAGCATTCAATATAGTAGAAAAAACAAGCTCCGATACTACGCTCAACATTAAAAGAATCTTAGATCACATATTATCTTGGATAGCATGGAGAAAATGATGTCGTATACTTTTCACCATTATGATTATTAGAATTTTTAGTATCAAAATATGATAGAATTAAAATTTTTAATATCGAAGTATCAAGACAACTAGCTCTTATATGACAGTCTACCTCATCAATACCTCCCTGCTAACTGATTGAAAAAATTAGTATTTCTAAATATAATATTCATATTCATACTCGAAGTCTTATTAGTACTATCATCATACCTAATATCATTGTTATGTAAAAAACTTGATCAACTTTTTATAAATGAATCCTTTAGGTAAGTCTTTCAAATTCATGCACAAGAAAATATATGTTAAAATATTCTCTATATCTTCCACATTAACCCTAGGATCCATGCAAACAACTAGAAAATAAAAAAATGAGGTTATGAATTAATATTTTAATTTCTTGACTTTCATCTCAATAACAATATTGTTAAGTATTAGGTTTTCTCGATACTTCCTAAATATACTATTAATGTTGTACATGCACCTGAGTACAATACAAATCATAAAGTATAAATTGACAAACACATATTCGTCATGTCATAAAAAATCTTCAAAATTTTAATAAATTAAATTACTGTAGTCCAGTCAGTATAGTCAATAATAAATTTATCACTCTTACTATTGACGTAGGTAAATATCACATGTTCTTATTCAACACATGACTCTAACATTAGATATGTATAATTCCAATAATATCTCATATGCGATTAAAATTTTTTCTTAAGATTCACAAATAAACAAAGATCGCCAAATTTCTATTATTTATAAAAAATACAAATATATTTTAGTGAATTACATATATTTTCTAAAATAGGAATATACACTTTCATCCCTGCTTGTACTATCATGTTAATGATGTAACACATGCATCTAACATGAAAAATATCTTCTATTGGTCTATCTCTAATATTCCTAACTAACATGTTTTACCCTACTTCATTATTAGATAAATTATCAAATATGATATTAAAAATTTTATTTTGAATTTTATATTCTCTAAAAATTTTTATCATGCACTTAAAAATGACCGGACCAACATGATAAAAATTTCAAAAAAAATTAATTTTTATTTATTTATTATCTATTTCAAAAATTAATTTCAAAAAATGACCGGACCAACATGATTTCATTTCCAAGGTTTGAGTTGGATTCTTGGACCTGCCTTGGTTCTGGAATGACCTCTTTCCTTGAATACACCTTAGGAAACTGTGAAAATTGATAGTAACATTGGTGGGAACAGGGGATGACAAAGGTTGAGTGGTAGAATTGGGTGACTCGGGTGTAATTGGTTCAGATGACTCAGGTTCTTCATCACAATGAATTGAGACATGAGAAAAGTCAAGAGGTTCAAATGACTCATAAAGACAATCTCCCATCATTGAAGTTTCCCTTTGAAAAGATGTCTTGAGAAAAAAAGATTTATTTTTGGTGAATGCGACATCTATATAGATGTAAATTTTTCTGATTAAGAGATTATAACATTTGTGACCTTTTTGAGTAGATGAATAACCAAGTAAGACGCATTTTATGGCTCGGGGATCTAACTTGTCTTTATGTTAGCTGTGGATATGAACAAATGTAGTGCACCCAAATACCCTAGCAGTGAGCCCAATAGAGATTCTGAAGTGTGAATAGAAACTCTTAAGTACCTCCACGGGACTTTTGTTGTCTAACAATCATGAGAAAATTCTATATATAAAGTGTGTGACAGTAAGAACAACTTCTCCCCAATAAGACTTAGAAATATTCCCGTGAAAGAGTAAGGCTCGAGTTGTGCTAAGTAAATGCTCATTTTTCCTCTCGACCACCTCTTTTTGTTGGTGTGTGTTAACACATGATGACTCATGGAGAATGTCTTGTGATTGAGAATAGGGCAACAAAATATGGTTGAAGTAATCTCTAGCATTGTCTGTCCTAAAATTTTTTATTTTAACCCCAAATTAATTTTGAGCCATTGAGTAAAAATTAGGTATAACAATGCTAACATCAAATTTTTGTTTAAGAAAAAATTCATGTAACCCGAGTGTAATCATTAATTAAATATACAAACTAACGAGCCCTAGAAACATTAGGGGTAGTCAAAGGATCCCATATGGCACTATAAATCAAATGAAAAAGATGAAAACTTATTTTGTTGCTAATAGAAAAAGATACACGAGTATGTTTTGCTAATTCACAAATTTCACAATGAAACTCAAAAATATCTGATCCTTTGAACAAATGAGGAAACATGACCTTTAAAACTCTAAAAGATTGATGACCTAGACGCAAATGATACAATCAAATAGTATCTTTATTTGAGGAACTTAGAAAAGACAGACAAATTGTTACTAATTTTCTAAGAAGATTCAAAGTGGTAAAGACCATTCATTTCCTAAGCAAGTCCAATCCTCCTCCCTGAGCCATGTTCCTGAAAAACACAATAAGAGAAAAAAATAGCATGACATTTAAGATCGTGAGTAAGCTTTTGAATGGAAACAAGAATAACTGACAATTTTGGTACATGGAAGACATTTTTAAGGCTAAGGGTAGATGTGACGTATATGTCTCCAAAACCTGCAGCAGTGGCTAAAGAGCTATTAGTCACACTAATTTTCTTGTTACTTAAGCTGGGAGTATATGTATGAAAAAGTTGAGATTTGGATGTCATGTGGTCTATGGCATCGGAATCTATTACCCAAGAATTAACATAAACCTAATTTGAGGCATTTATGCAAAAAAAAAATGAATGTGTACCTGAAAGAGCCAAAGAGCAAGCTCCAATAGGTTTGTCAAGGGATCTTGACAAGCTTCTTAGCTTCTCCATTTCTTCATTATTGAACCCGCTTATTACTGAATTTTCCTCAATTTTGGGCTGCTCTGCCATGTGTGCTTGAGGCCTTTGCTGCCCTCCATGGTTGCCCCATTCACGACTTGGTGGCTTACCATTTAGCTTCCAACACTTCTCTTTTGTATGCCTTGGTTTCTTGCAATAGGTGTACCAGAGATTGTCCTTGTTCTCCTTTCACTGATTGTCTCTACCCAAGTATTTAGGCATATCAATTTTTCCTGTCTCAGGATATTTAGTTTTTGCTACTAGGATTGATCCATCCAAGGTTTGTGGTTCAAGCGTAATACTCCAGCTTTCATCGCCTCGAATCAGTGTCACCCCCTCATTAAAGCATGGAACCTCCTGCTTGCTAAGAATCTGGATTGCATTTAATTGAATACTATGTTAATTCCAACAAGAAAATCATAAACTCTATCTTGCTCAATGAAATTTTTTAGAACAACGATATCTTTAAGACATTTAGTTTTTATCACCCTATAATGATCAAGTTTTTGCTCAAAACTTTTAATTGATTGGCATATTCAGTAACTATTTTACTACCTTGTTTTTTCAGTAATCATCTTCACTTTGACCTCGTATACTTGAGCTCGCATCTCTAGCTTTTGAATATGTTTGTTGGATTACATCCCAAATATCATTAATCATAGCCAAGACATACACATGTTGCTAATCTCAAGAAACATAGAATTTCACAGCCATGCTATAATCATAGAATCTTCTTCATCCCATTCTTCAAAACGGAAATCAGGACTAGTTTCGACCTTGTATCCATAAGATGACTGATCCTTCCTTTCCCTTTTAGCATAGTGCAAACAAGTTGAGACCATTTTAAGGTAATTTTTTCCATTCAGCCTACATGTAGCTTTATTATTTTACAATTCTCCAGGTTGTTGAGATCGAGCAATCTCATCTAATTGTGTTGTAATAGTAATCTCTGCAACCTTCGACATCTTCCACGAAAAAACCCCGATTTCTAGAGAATTAAGTAGATCATGAAACAATAAAATCCAATTATGAAGGCCAGAAAAATAACAATGAAGGCCAAAATGATGCCTAGGTTTTTTTAAATAGATGTGATACCATGACACGTAATATAAAATGAAAAATAATAAGAGAAGAATTACAAGAGATAAAAATAATAATTTCACTTCTCTTTATATTGACTATCTACGTGGTTTATATAGGAAATTACAAGAGAGTAATTAGGAAACACAAACTCTTAAACTAAGAGAGTCAAAAAATATCCCTTAAATTGAGGGAACATCTCTTAAATTAAGGGAGACAAGTTCCCTTAAATTAAGGGATATAAGTTAACTTAAATTAAGTGATTTTAAAAAATATTCCTACTCTATTTACAATTAATTTACAACTTAACAGCATGCATAAGATACAACATCATAACTAATCTAGATATCAAATAACATTGATACTACTCCACTATATTTCATAAATTTATTAATTATTATTTATTTTTCTAACTTATAATATTTTAGTATTACATTCCTAAATGTGAATATAAGAATCCTACAATATGCAAGCTAAAAATAAGCATGCATGATACTAACTATCTTTAAATTCTCCAAAAATTTAATAGAAAGACTCATCGTGATGATCTATTTGACCATGTCTTTCATTCCCAACTCATTACGATATATAAAAGTGATAAACTATGAAATTAAACTGATTCCACCTCAAAAAATCCACCACAGAATTGGATTTGTTTAAGATCTAATGCATAATATTTTTTGATGCATAGTTCAATATACCTCTTAATGTGCTCAGTTCCACACAGACTCTTACATGTTAATATTTTTTTACAATAATTGCACTGTGTCGATTATTCTTTGATACCCTAATATTTTTTTTATTTTATTATATTAAAATAAATTTAAATTACTAAAAAAATTTTAATTTTTTATTTTTTAGATATTTGAATCAAAACGACTAAAGGAAGCAAAATTTCAGCCGCCTTTAACTTTTTTGTAGGATATTCATTATCTAAATTATTATTAATTTTATTTTTGTTATTAAATTAATATTTATTATTTTTTTATTTTTTAGACTATAAGGTTTTTAGACAAGAGAAAAGAAGTAAGATTTTATTTTTAAATTTAAATTTTAAAACTTTAAAACTTAAAGCTAATAAATTAGAAAATACTCATAAATCATAATATACAAATTTTAGCTTTTTTATGTCTGCACTGCATGCACACCACAATCCACACCAAAAATCAAGTCCTAAAATGAAAAATACCAAAAAGCCCAAATCCATTATTCAAAAACTCAAATCACGAGAGAAAGAATATTAGAGATAGAGAGAGAAGAGCAATAAATTTATATTTTTGAAAACATAAATTTCTAAGAATGAGGGAGGGGAAGGATTTTATAGATAAAGAAAAAATTTTAAAAAAAAATATTTTTTATTTTTTTAAATTTTTTATAATTAAAAAATGGACAAAATTCATATGACAGTTAGATTTTTCTCCATAACCATTGGAGGCAAAATCCAACGACTTTGAATTTTTTTTTACTGTTGAGTTGGTTCAACCGTCAAACCTACCCAGATGATCCATTCCAAAAGCATCAACTTCTAGAATGGAGCCATGGAGTGGAAGGCTCAGCCAAGACTTGAGTCTGGAGGGTGTGGAAAAAAAAACCATGGGTCGAGTTCGAGCCCGACAAAAATTTCAGATCCACCAGGCCTCATGTTTAGGTTGGAGCGTGGAGCTGGGTCGGGGCATATCATGGCTCATGCCGAGATACCATGCCAAATTGCCAATGAGCCATTGTGTCGGGCCATGGCTAGCCAAGCATGTAGCTCAATTGGCCAAGGCACGACACGACATGAGCCATGTTGTGAGCAAGCCTATCACGAGCACAAGCACGGGTCATTCTCGTGTTATGCCGGGCCAGGCATGACAGAATCGAGCATGGCCTCTGGCCAAGGGAGGGCCGAATCGAGCTTGTCTCAGGCCAAGGGAGGGCAGAATTGAGCCTGGCCTCAAGCCAAGGGAGGGTCAGATTGAGCCTGGCTTCGGGTTGAGGCAGGGCCGCTCGACCTATTTGACACCCCTAGTAGGGTCGTGCCTTGGACCGAACACGGGATGCCCGACCAATTTGATACCTCTAAGCCTTGGTCAGCCATGCCCACCACAAGGCCTGGTTGGTCCCACTGCTTGAAGCCATGGACTTGGGGTACTAGCCCATGAGCTACTCTAGCCTTTAGAGTTGTGCAGACTAAAGTACTATACCAATGTAGATTGTACATATATATATTTATAATCAATTATATAAAATAAAATTTTTACTTATGAATTAACATTTTTCAAAAATAGAAAAAAAAATATAAACATGACAAAAGATAAAACCATAAAATAATTAAGTATATCATATTAATCTGACAAGTTCTAACATTCACAACTTTACATTTTTTCATGTAAATTATGATTTACATCTAATCATAATGTTTGACTTGATCTTGAAGACCATAAAATGATGAAAAATATCAATTGTCATTCTGACTAATTCTAATCTTCACAATTTTAACTTTCTTTGTGTAAATTATCATTTACATCTAATCATAATGTTTTCCTTGATCTTGAAAAGCTATACATGTTTCTTCTAAATCTTTCAACATAATATAACTATTATATATGATTGTATTCTAATTCTCATATCAAAAATAATATTAACCACATAACAAAAAAATTCTGATGTTATACTCATCACAAATGAGTGAGTTGATCAAGTATTTTTTTGATGACACATAAATATGAATTTAAATAGTATTTAACTCATTATGTCTAATTTTTTTATATCATTATGTGACACTATAATAATAACTGATATCTAAATATTTCAATAGTTCACACATATTTAATAGATAGCCCTCATCATTTGAACCATGCTAATTTAATTAAAAAATCATTGTATTTAAATATGATATCAATCTTCATAATTAAATATTTGTTAAAATTAACATATTTATTTTCATAATATTTTAATACATTTTCTAATTATTCATAAATTATACATTCTACTTATTTTGGCATGTTAATGCAACTATAAGTATTACTCATTATATATGCACCTAAGTACAATATTAATATGTAAATATAATAATATATACAAACATAAATTCAACAAATTGTAAAAAAAATTAATGAATATAAAAAAAATCATACTTCACAATCTGATTCATTAATTATTATTTAATTAATTCTATTATTAATGGAACCAATTAGTAACCAACATATGAATCCATCATTAATAATGTTGAATTCCAATAACATCTAATATCTAGTGAAATTTGTTTTTATTTAGGCCTATTAATGCCCACAATGGTTTTTACCTCCATCCAACATCAAATATTGTTGGACAACTATATACATATATATGAATTCTTTTTGAAACATTAATTATGATGCAAACACTTATTTACTAAGAAACAAAAAAATAACATAAGAATAAATCAATAAATAATAATACTCAACAACTATCAACTGCCAAATATAAATTAAAATATTAAAATTATCTTATAATTATTACACCATATACAATGCACTAATAAGGTTAGATAAGCAGCATTTATAATTTAATAGAGATAGGAACATTTGAGCACTTTGATTTTCATTTTCTAGTTGATTACTTCACAACCATGTCAACATGTATTATTGGCAACTTAAATTTGTTAGAAAACAATATTACTGGTGAAAAAAATTACAAAAAATGAAAAATTCAAGATCAACAACAAATTAAAAAATTATCTTCAAGCTCATGCCTCAAGAGTATTAGACAAGATTATATATTTTTTGGGGATTTGTTTAGGAATAGCTAGACATTATTTCTGGTGGTCTTTAGTCTCACTGATTGCTTCCATCATCCCTACCATTCCACCCCTGCATTTCATTCGCATCCAAACGCCTGACAAAAATGAGATTTCTAAGCCACTTAAAATGAACAAAAATCCACATCACCCCCAATCACACCTCATCAATATAATATTTTTTCAGATCAAAATGAACCAATTTCTCATCTCAATGTTTAGTCTTTAAATAACATTGCAAATATCAATCAGAGGTCTCCCTCTTCTTTAGATATAATGTGCCACATAATTGTAAATGAATATCAATAGTCAAAAACCCAGCTCTCACGAAAAAGGCTTCAAATTGCTCATTATTGCAATATTTCAAACATTTCAGCACAGGTTACGTTTCGCATGTGTTAAAACATGCAATGAAAAAAAAAATGTGCCAGGACGAGGAATCCTGGTTCAATGCGAAAGTGGGAGGATGGAGTGTTGGCGAATACATGACACCAAAATAATTACCTAAGATGAGCATGGCATCGGGAAGGGCGCCAAGAATGGGAAGAAACAGCCCACCAATAATTCCAGGCCCCAGGATCTCCAACAGCAACTCGCTCCCATTAGACAAATAAGTAGCGGCCAAGAACATCAAGTACCCGTAAACAAGTATCAAAAACAAGTTACCGATCGCAGTTTTGCTGCAAGGCAAGAATCCGTACGTCTGATCACAAGATTCCACTTCGGACGCACCATCCGAAGCAGACAAAACAGGCATAGGAACATGTCGTCCAGCATGGTAGGTGACGACTCCATCAGATATCAAACCGGAGGTCTGGGAGAAAAGAACGGGCCGGGAATGGACGGAAGAACTCAGGAGCAATACAAAAAAGATGAGAATCGATTTGAGCAGTAACATAGCACAATGATGTTCGCTTGCTGTAGTTGACACGAGATTGATTTGCGTATGTAGGAGATGGAGATATGTGAAGCTGAAGGATTAGAATGAGACATGATGTGAGCTCGACATGCGTTGACTGCCACTCGCGGCGCTGTCTGATGCGAATATAGAGGAGGTGATTACGGATGAAAGCATGACTTTTCGACTTCCGGTTGCAAGGACCGTATGCATCTTTTTCTGGAATTGTGAGTTTGCTCATTAATGAAGAGTAGTTAACTAGCCTACAATCTAAGTAATGTACTGCTAATTTTAGTTTGGACTTTGGACTTTTGACTATGGGAATCTTGCTAAGATTTAACGGAAATAATTGAAATTTTGGTCTTTTTTTTTTAACTAAAATTATATTTTGGAGCTAAAAAACCAAATATTTATATTTTTTTTACATATTTAAATTTAAAAAAAAAACATACCAAAAAATATAAAATTTTTATGTTTTAGAAATTAGAATCCTCAAAATTCAGAAAACAATATATGCCCCACATATCAATATTTTTAAAAATAATTATTTTGCCTATTTTCAAATTCTAGAACCTCCGGAAATATATAAAACTATTTTTCGTATTCAAAAAAACAATTTTATTATTTTAGAATCTAAAATTTGATAAGAAAAATTATCAAATATGATAGGTAGGGATTGATAATTGTTTAAAGGGCAAGTTTAAAAAATAATTCTACTAAGATATAAAATTCAACCTTCAAATAATCATTTGTCTTAAAATTGTCACAAAATTCATCCTGCAAGTTCACACAACCCATGGATAAGTATAATGATTCATGAATTAAAAGTAATGCATTACATATTCATGAATTACACTGAAAGAATAAACCACATTCTTATTGTGCAAACTAAAAAATGGCAAACAAATAGTAAAATACACAATTCCTTATTTTTTTTTATTTGACATAAACTCATCCAATTTTTTCTCAGGACTTGCGAGTCCATACTTTTTGTTGGTGAGAAGAATCATCTGGTAAAGGAAAACTAATGAATTATTTAAATCAAAAATCTCAACTAATGTGAGAATTGCAAATCCAGCATATCCATGATCTTAAGAGCTGGTCTCTAGTAATTGGAATTGCCTCTGAGAAGTTGAACAAAATTTTATTAATTATTTAGGGCACGAACGTGCTACCGTGCCGGGCCGGGCACGGCACGGTTCCTGTAACGTGCCGTGCCCGGCCCGGCACGGTTTAAAAAAATCCGGGCCCGGCACGGCAGGCCGTTCTGTGCCGAGTCGGAAGTCGGGACCGCGGGTCGGGATCCAATCATACCCGACCCGCGGTAATTTTTTTGGGAGGGGCCGGTTCACGCCCTCGCGTGCACGCGTGAAACCAGCACGGGAAGAACCCGTGCCGTGCCTGGCCCGGCACGCCGGCACGGTTTCTTCCCGTGCCGGTTAGGTTTCACGCGGGCACGCCGCACGCGTGGCGGTGGCCGTGACCCAGACCCTCCCGAATTAAAGCCCGTGGGTCGGGTCTGCATGGACCCGACCCGCGGTCCCGACTCACGACCCAATCCTAATGGGAAAAAAAAAATTTCAAATTAAAATGAATTTCAGCCGTTGGATTCGACTCCAACGGCTAGGGGGCAGAATCCAACGGTCCTCATGATTATGCCCCCTAATTATATAATAAAAAATCAAAAAAATATAAAAAAAATATTTTTTTATAAAAAATTAATATATTTAATTTATAAATTCTATCCCCCTCCCTATAACAATTATGTTTTTCAAAAACATATAACCTCTCAAAACTTTCTCTCTCTCACATAAACCGTGCATCTCTCTCTCGGGCCTCGGGATTTTGCTTTCGGCTTTGATTTTCGTGAAACTCGACTTGAGTTTTGAACATCAGAGCTTCATGCGGTGCACCCCGCAGGCTTGCACGTGATTGACCTCATTGCTTTTACCGGGTAATTTATTTTACGTTTTTATTTACTCTCTCTCTAAAGCTTCTCTCTCTAGAAAAACTTAGGAAAAAATAAAAAACATAAAAAATGACAAATACACCTTACACGTATTTAAATTTGGAAAATGAAAATGTTAGTGTTACACAGACGTCTGCGGCTGCTGAAACTTTGGTTTCTCCAGTCGTCTCAACCCAAAGTTCTAAAAAACAAAAAACTAAGACTTCTGTAGTATGGACTCATTTTAAAATCATAACACAAAAAAATGTTAGGGGTGAGGAACTAGAAATGGCACAGTGCAAATATTGAATGGGACTTTTAACATGCAAGAGTTCATGTGAGACTGGGCACCTTAAGTGGCATGCCGAATTATGCACCAAAAAACATTGACCCTTATATCCTAGGCAAACCCAACTTGGCACTACATTTTTTAAGATTGGATCGAGTCCAGTCTCAAAGTTTACTCCCTTCGTATACTCCAGCGAGTTGGGTAGGGACGGCATGGCCAGGCTCATCACATTGATGGGTCTTTCGATCAGATTTTCGGAAGATCCGAGGATAGTGCGCATCATGCAGACTTATTTTCAGCCTTCCTATCGTAGGATTCCTAGGTCCACATCTAGGAGTGACATACTAAAGATATATAAGTTAGAAAAACAAAAAATTATCAAGGAATTTATGGCATATAGTGGAGTGGTGTCCGTGACGTCCGATATATGGACATGTCACGATGATTCTTCTTATGCATGTCTCACGAGTCACTATGTAGATTCTAACTGGACAATCAATAAAAAAATTTTAGGATTCACTGAGATTCTTCATCCTCATGATGGCTCGGCCATTTTTGAGTGTATGATGAAAATATTTAGGGAATATAAAATTCAAAATAAAATTTTTAGTGTCACATTCGATAACGCTTCTAATAATGGAGTAGCGATCAATAGTTTATTAGGAATATTAGAGACGCACCATTAGGAGAGATCTTTCATGTCAGATGCATGTGTCACGTGATTAACCTGATTGTTCAAGCGGGTATGAAGGTGTGTTCCCCCGCGTTGGATAATATACGCAATGCACTAAAGTATATTCGCACTCCTCGCAGACAACAATAGTTTGGTACTCTCTGTTTGTCTGTGAATCTTAAGAAGAAGAAATTCCAATCGGATGTGAGACATCGTTGGAATTACACGTACCTGATGTTGGAATCATGTGTTGGATACGAACACGTGATATCCGACTACGTCAATAGTAAGAGTGACGAACTTATTATTGATGACACTGACTGGGCTTCAGGAATTTCATTTATGAAATTCCTGAAGATATTTTATGACACGACGAACATGTGTTCGTCGGTTTATATGCCCACCACTTGCATTGCACTCCGGTGCATATGCAAAATTAGTAGCATGTTTAGAAAGTATTGAGCTGACCCGACGCTTAGCCATATGGTTGCAGAGATGGAGACTAAGTACTTGAAGTACTGGTCCACCGTTCCATCTCTTTATTGCCTCGCTGCATGCATGGACCCTAGGATTAAGGTGGAAGGGGTAGAAAATATCCTAACTTTCATTTCCTCGTGCATGAACCTGGAAGAGCCACCTGAATGGTTCATTCACGAGAAGTTGACTGACCTATTCACATACTACGATACTAGGTATGGTGGTGGTAGTAGTGAAACTGTGATTACGGACATTGATACCTTGTTCGGAGATAACGATTATTCTATTTAGCTAGCGAGGGGGGAAACGTAGGGGTAGACCATCACATAGGAGAGAGCTGTCTCGGTACTTAGATACCGATTACTACTCAATCTTATCACATTCTGATACTAAGAATCTTGATTTATTACAGTGGTGGAAATCATATGAGTCCACCTATCTCGTGCCATCCTACTGACTCCTCCGGTGTCGAGCGTAGCATCGGAGTCTGCTTTTTCTGTTGTAGTGAACGTGATTTCGGATAGGAGATCGAGATTACGTCCAGATATGGTTGAGGCCTTGGCATGTTTGAAGGATTGGGAGAATTCGAGGTTTAGCATCCATGATCGTGCTGGAGCTGGGACTGGGACAGGCACTACAGTCGCATCCACATCCACTACGATGGCGGAGGAGTTGATTGCCGATGATGATGATCCATATGATACTGATCTTGATATTGTGGCTGATGATTCTCATGATATGCCGATTGACGATAGATGATGATCTGCTGTTTTTTTTTCGATATTTTTTTATTCATTGTATTTGTACGCTTTGTTTGTACGTTGTGTTGAAACTTATATTTGTTTTGTTCGGACCATTGTTTTCAAATGCATAATTGGTAATTTTTCATTAGTTTTGTTTAATTTTTTTTTAATTTTTATTTATACTAACATAATGTATTGATTTATTTTTTTTACGATTTAAATTTTATTTTAAAAATTAATAACTTTAATATATAATTAATAAATATAATAAAAGCTAAACTAATTTGAATTTGATAAAAAAAATACTTTTCTAAAATTTGTTTTTTTATTTAATTTTTATTTTTAACATTTATAAAAAAATTTATATTTAATAATTAATACTCTACACTTATTCACTTAAGCAATACAATTTACATTATATAAATTAAAAAAAAACAATATTCTGCCTGTCCGTACGGCCTCTGGCCTGCCCCTGCCTCTCTCTCACTCTCAGTCTCAGGACTCGGGCTCGACCCGAGTCGGGTCAGCCTCTGCCCAAGCTGGGCCCACCTATATTTAAACCGTGCCGTGCCCGGCACGGCACGGTAGCACGGACGTGCCGCTTTAAAATGGGTCGGGCCATGCCGGGCCAGCCCGTTTGACACCTCTAAGAATAAGTATTATTCTCGATGCACTAGTCTTTGAAGAATCCAAAATGTACTTGTGATTCAACGAAGATAGACTTAAATGATGAGCTTCTATATTGACAACAAGATGTTAAAAAAGGTAAGAAAAACAAGTAAATCAAGTCTAGTAACTACTTCACATTTCTAAACACATGCAACATGATAATGTGCAGTTCATATACCATCTAAGAGTTTGCAAAATGTTTTGCACGAAACAACAAAATCCATAGTAGTTATAACAATGTCGTGTCTCAAACTAGGCAAAAAGTCCGATTTAAATGGAAGGAGATAAATCCATCTCGATAGATTACATGTTCTTTGCTCGTAGTCTGCAAGCATCTATACTGCATTAATCCTTGCCCTAAGTTTGGTCTTCAACAGAATCATAGTATTATCAGCTAGAGTGAGACTGCATGAGCTACACTTCTAGTATTCCTTTCAACTAGCCCAGAAGTAGGAAGGATTAAGTATCGTACCCAATAGATATTATCCAAGCATCGATAACTCTTCCTTTGTCCACTATTGGTAGAACACCAAAAATATAGTAAGCCTGAACACAAGCAAATAATTGTCAAAGGCATGACAAAGGAGTTAGATTGCATATGCTCGTGACAACTTGCTTAAATATACTAAATTAGTAACTCCTGTATAACTTCACTCATTATGTTTCAATATGTTTGATGTGATATTCGACTTTTATGACTAGATATTACATTCCAACCATGATGTGTTCTTGAATTCAATAGAAGTTCTATTATTGAATAAGGTGTTTTTAGTCATCCTGTATAATAATCACCTCGGGTGAATGCATAAATTACCATGAAAAGTGGTTGATTACTTTGAATATTTATGGGACATGTAGTTGATTCATATAGAACATGTAGTTGATAGAATTACATGACATGGTTGTCATTTTTTTAAATCCCTATCACTAAAATCAATGCATACCATTGGAAGACTAGAAGAGTAAACATGGTTGGGTTGGGCTAGACTAATGCCTTCCGAAGTATATATTGGGGATGACCTAGTCTGAGCTAGCCCAACCTAAAATTTTGGTTTTTTTTTTATTTTAACCTTTTTTTAGTTTTTACAAACAAAATATTGCACTTTTAATTTGTTGAAAAGGTTATTAGATTTTTTAAAAAATTGTAAAATCAAAATCAAAGTATTTTAAAAATTTTAAATTACTTGGTTAAATTCTAGTTATGAAGAAACTACATATAAATTGTATATTATAATTATTATTGAAAAATTAATATGGTTATATATTATATGAGGCAAAAAATAAGATTAATTTAAATTTTATTAAAAATTATTTCATTAAAAATCTTAAGACAAATAATATTTTTTCATTATATATTTTTTAATCAATAGACAAATAATATGTTCATAAATATGAGTAAGACCATTAAATATACCACTTATTTTAACATGAAGATTAAAACAATGACAATACAAAATAATGAAGGCATATTATTGTGATCTTAATATTTGTTACTTTTTTTATATTTTTTCTATAGCTAATTTAATTAAAGTATTGTTCCTATATTGCATAAATAAAGAAGAAATCTGAATTAATCATGCATAAACTAGTAGAGAAACATGATAATAAATAATAGTCAGTGATATAGTAACATTGCATAGAATTTCTAAAAAACTAAATCATTATTTGAAGCAATAAACCAACATGAGCCATTTAATAAAAAATTATAAGTTTTAGGGTAGAGCAGCCCAACTCATCGAGCTCCAAAGAAAGGCTCAATTTGGCCACCCATAATCAAGATGGGTAATGCACCAGCTCAATTGGCCCGACCCTTTGGATACCTTAATGGCATACTATCCAGGTCAGTTGATAGTTATTTTATCCATGAAGATTGAAGATAATGTGAGAACACATGCGCAAGACTTGATAATGACAAACTCCATGACTAAGGATATAAAATCAGAATTGCTAAATTTTAAAAGCCAAGTATGGGAGATGAATGGATATGCCTCAGCTACCGCCTCAGCTACCACCTCAGCAAAGAAGAGATCACCAGTAGAATATTCTTCTCAAATTTGCATGTAAAAAGTTACTATTAATCATCTAACACACATATTGTCTTTTAGGTGATTATTGTGACTTTGTAACAATTCTTAATTTTTTTGATTATGTAATATCCCAAAAGCTTGTTGGGCAAAAATCTTTCAACCATTACAGTTTCATAATTATATGAGACATATAAGTAGTAAAATTAACTTTCATCTAGATACTGATCTCATATGAAATGTATCAGCAATTCAATCAACTAAAAATTAGCCATCTATTATTCTAGTCAAAATGATAAAATTGAGCTTTAGCTAGGAATTTTAAATTATAGGATTTTTCTATTTCATTATGCATAATGATTATCTAAATTGCTTAGTTATTATTGTGCTTGACTATAAAATAAATGTTGAATTATTATGAAAATGACCTAGTACACAACTAGCTTGCAAGATGGTTGTCACCTATTGGACCCTCCTTAATAATGATCATCTCATAGTTATTTACTAGTTACTTTACTACCAAAATTACAAATCATCCTAACCAGTGGGTCATTCATAAGTCTACACCTTTTAGAAAACTTATTTATTATCCATGAAAATTTATTTGTATATGTATTCTTAATCTCTGACCTCGTGAATCATAAATATATGAACTGGTGTGATATTAAAAGTATTTATACTTTTGGCTTCTTAAGTATCATACTCATGAGAATTAATTTATGACTTCACTCAAATCTCATCAATAGTATCCGCATGACAAAAAGTAACTTGCATGATTATAACCATCTACCAGTTATCTCCACTTGTGCATATCTCATGGCTTACCTATTATCATCAATCATGATAATACTCAACTATCACTTCAAGGGTGAAACCCTTAGAAAAATATTCTATATAACCCTCACATCAATTAAAAGTCAATTGATCTAAGATATTCACTATAAATTGACTCATAAAAGTATTCATACTTTTAGCTTCAAAAGTGTCTTACTTGCATGATTAAACTTATCTTGATATTGAATTTTGGTAAATATGTCTGTCTTATGTGTCACTATCGGAAGGGATATCACTTCTTTTCTATAATTACACATTAGAATATTTCATGGCTTACTTATCACTATCCACCATGACAACACACACAAACCTACTAATAATAAAATCATAATTTTAGTTTCTAAATAATTATCATATCTATAAGTAATTAAACCATCATATAAACCAAATATAAAATCCATCAATTAGATATTAAATAAAATATTTTTATCAAGATAACAATCTCATATGAAATATATAAACCAAATATAAAATCCACATTAGTTCATATCATTAAGACACATAAGTTTGGAGAATAAGAAGGCATATACAATAAAATCATCAAGGATAGTTAATACTTTACCAAAAAGATATGAACATGTGAATGATCTTCAAGCATTAATGATTGGTAATTTCGATGGTAAAGTACCGAAAAGAAAGCTTTGAGGAGATCATCATTGGGAAAACCCTAATAGGTAAACAACCACCCAACTTTGTTATGATGCTTATTTTTATGATTAGGTAAAGTCCTAAAATATCATTAGCCGAGAGTCTCTCACATAGCTAGTCTAGCAAGTATATAGGTCAAACATGTAGTATTGTAGACTTATAGTCTAGATATCAAGCTCATAGAGTTTATGTATATAGTTTGATCAACCAACTACCAGTCAATATTTTCTTAGTTGAAATGATTAGATTAGTTTTTAGGTAAGATTATTAGATTTTAGGATTAATTCATTCTATTATTCACGATGATACATCAAAGTAGTATGGATATTATTGTGTTTACTTACTAAATAAAGGTTGTACTCTTGTGAAAATAATATAGATTTCTAATGACATATAATGTGGTTATCAACTATTTTAGGCCTCCCCAATGATGACCATCTCGTAGCAATCCTATTTTTACTTTACCACCGAAATGACAATTCATCTCTGATTGAGGGTCAATCATAAGTCATAACTTTTAGGAAACTCATCGACTACTATTGAAAATTTCTTTGTATGTGTATTCGTATTCTCTACTCTCATATGTCATATAGAGATAAATTGATATTGTAGTAAAAGTGTTTATACTTTCGACTTCATGATTATTATACTCACACAATTAATATATATTTTTTCTCAAATCTCATTAGAAGTATTCATACAATAAAAAATAACTTATATGACTATCACTACCTTATAAGTCACATTCAATCATATCTATCTCATGGATTACTAATCATGATTTACTATGATGATATGTGACTTCCATAATAAAATGAAACCCTTAGAAAAATATTTTATGAAATACTCACATCAATTGAGGATCAATTCTTAAAAGATATGCATTATGAATTGGCTTATAAAAGTTTTCATACTTTTGTCTTCATAAATATCATACTTGCATGATTAATATACCTTAATATCATGTTTTGATATATAGGTTTGTCATGTGCATCATAATCAGAAGGCTTATCAATTCCTTCCTACCATTATGATTTATGCATGAGCATGCTTCATGGCTTACCCATCACCATGACCATGATGGCACATACAAACCCATTAATAGTAAAATCATAATTTAGGTTATACATAAATATCACATCAATCAACATGCAAAGCACAAATAAATATAAATATTAAAATTCATTCATTTACCATCTATCACAATAAATGAAATATAATAATCCTAGACCTCAATTTAGTCTGATATTTGGAAGCAATTCACAAGAGATAATAAGAGAAATATCTCGTAGAATTTTTGGTTCCCAATAACATCCCTCTAGAGTATCTATATGGATCAAATTTTAAATCAACAATATCTTATTTTATGCATCAACTTTTCCCTTATGTGAGTCAAAAATCACACCCCTCCCTCCTTGGGGTTTATATTTGTACCTTGAATCGCTCATTAACTTTTGGATCTTCCATAGGTTTAGGTGAAATTTTACTCTCAAAATATTAGTTGTACATCTTTTATCTCATGCCCTAGAATATGTTCAAAAAGTTCATGATTTTTTTATTTATACTTGAATTAATGGGTATAGAATTTAAGTTGAAAGTTGATAGTTTTTGGAATGAATCAAGACTTTGGTATCTATATAGTTTTAGAATGTTGTAGCATTGTAAATGACCATGATGATATATTTTGTCTCTAGAATATAAAGTCATGGTAATGGTAATATGCTACAACTTTGGTCTCTCTCTTACATCAGGTGGTCATGATACTTGGTTTGTCATGGGTGCACATTTTTTCTCTATAATACTAAGTTATGGTATTATGAATGGTCGTAGCTTATATATTTTATCTTTATAACTCAAAATCATAGAAGTGATAATAAGATGTAGCTTTAGCATTCTTAAAGAATATAAAGTCATATTCCTGGGAATGGACACGACTTGAGTATTATTCTCTATAACTTTATATTGCTAAAAGGCATGACACTGGGAATAGTACCATGGCTATTACCTTCTACTTTATGACACCAGTAATAAGAAATTTGTGGCATTGTCATAATTTTTAGTATAAGTGGAGAACATGGTTGCTATTATATAATATCATACTCATAATAAATATTATGAGCTTGTATGGCTGTGACTACATAAAAGTTTTGTATCCAAAAAAAATATGCTGTATAGTGAAATAATTGTGTCAATGAGGTGGTAGAGTTATGACAAAAAAATTGTCATGACTATTTGTATAGAGCTTTAGCTAAAAATGAATACTAATACTGCCTTATAGCTCAATGAGGTATATCAAAGTCATAACTAAAAGTATATTATGACTTCACATAATTTTTTTCTCCCATCCTTTTCAATAATCTACTAAGTCTTGATTTCACACAAAAATCACTTAATTTCAATATTATGCATTAAAATCTATCAAAAATCATAATTTTGCGAAATTATTCATTTTAAAGCTTATATCTATACAAATATATCATGAATAGTCATCAAAATAATTACTTTTCTTTGGAATTTAGCATACTGAATCATATGAAAGTAGGGTACTAATGTATTTTCACAATAATCCAACTTTTATTCTATAACTAAGTATAATAACAACCAAACAATTTAAATAAGTCATCATGCATAAAGAATTAGATCAATCATGGAGAATCTAAGAGTCTTACCAAAAACACAATCTTATCTTTTTGACTAGCGCAACTATTTGCTCAATATTAGTTGATTTAACTACTTACACAAACCCTATTGAATCAATATCTAGATGAATCAATAACTCATTTACATGTCAGACTAGTTGGATGAAAGACTATTACATAACGAGCTTTTGAGATATTACCTAATCCTAAAAATTAGTCATCATAATAAAGTTACAATAAGTTTTTGGAATTTATGCTAGGAATTATTTAGTTTGGCTAGTCAACTTTAGTTGATATAACTATCTTTGAAAAAATATAATTTTAATTTTAATAGTTTGGATAATATCTTAATTTTGTATCTTGATTTGCATTGCTTGGCTTATGTTACTTTTTTTGTATCGTTGGTTTAGTTTTATTTTTTATTTTTTTTGTAGTCACCTATTTATGAGATAAAACTTTAGCATTTAGCTAATACCTATAGATCAAGAGATAGAGAGAAACATAAAAGTAATCTTGAGATAGAGAGTTAAGAAAGAATAGATAGATAGAAGGAACTTGCAGCACAGAGAAGTCTAAGGAGGTGATTGGAAAGCTACCTAAAATTTCATATATCACCACATTTTAGGAGACTATTGGCAGCCTACTATGATGGATAGCTACTATGAGATTCAGGTATAACCAGTGGAAGCTAATTATTTTGAGTTGGAGGGGAGTCTGATAGCAATTGTTCAATAATATTAGTATAGTGGAAGGATATTAGAAGATTCAAATGGTCATGTCATAATGTTCTGAAGTTATGTGATAGTTAAAATAAATGGATTTAGTCAGAATGTCATTAGGTTATGTCTATTTCCTTTTTGATTGAGAGACGATACACTAAATTAGTTCAAGTGCATATGTCGAGGATCTGTATGAACTTTTATAAGTTTTTTTTCACAAAGTTCTTTCAAAGTCAAATCACTTCATTATTATGAAGTGAGATAATTCAATTTTATAAGGAGAAATAGAAGATTTTGTATGATATTTAAAATTATTTTAAGAAGTTATTGAAGAAATGCCCTCGACATAGGTTAAAGTTGTAGTTTCAAACCCAGACCTTCAACAATGGTTTAAATTACACAATAGGTGCACCATTGATATGACCTCAGGTGGGTCAAAACTTTTGATGAAGCATATTGTTTATTTGATATATTAGAAAAGAATTACTATCAAACTCTGACTAGAGGTGCCAAGTGGGATGGGCAGCCCAAACACAACACGAGGCACAACTTGACTGAGTTGTGATTAGCTTAGCATGACATGTTCTAGAATCATGCCTAGATTTAGGTTGTGATGGGCTAGGAACAACCCACATGCTTGGCCCATTGGCACAATCTATCGGCATAGTAATCGTGACCTATGACCGTGAATCAGGATGTGAGCGTAGTCGACTTGGCCCATGCCTACCTCGCATGGACTCATTTTTTTAAATTGTAAATTATTTTTTAATCAACTGCAACATGCACATGACAAGTTTTTTTTTAATGAAACCCGCCATGTGGACATGGTGGAACATTTGGGACTCAGGAGCCTTACTTAGTGTGTTATGCTATGCTTCCATGCACGCAGCCATTGGGTGGCTAAAACTAGTAGTCAACATGTACACCACATGCAACAGGCACGTGGCATGTCAACCCCCCCACCCAATAGTCTTTTTGCATGTCGGGCACAATGGTTACTTACAAACAAAAATTATTAAAATATAAATATGCAATTTAATTCTGGTCATTGGAATTTTTTTAATGTCTAGGACAGATATCATATGGCTATTATGTTTATGCCCATTTTAATATAAAAAATATTTAAAAAAAATAAAAAATATATATAATTTTTTATAAAAGAAAATCTATAAATATCAATTATGAGTTTTAAGTTTTTCATTCTCATTTCTCATTCTCAACTTTCTAATCCTTTATCATCTCCTCTACTTTTTGTTCTCTTGCACTTTTATTCTATCTCTACTATTTAAACTCTAAAGAAATAAGCTCCAAGCATTTTATTTTTTTATAAACCTTAAAGAAAATTGGAGTTTGTCTTGGTGTTCCATTACCTATGGTTATGAGTACTGGCTACGGCTTTATCACTCCCCTCTCCAGAACTAGGGGGTTTTTATTTGTTTTTATAAATATACATAAATTATTTAACACATAAACAAAAAAAATGGCTAATGGTGAATAAAATGATAATGATATTAATATTGATTTGGATATAGATAATAATTATAACCCTACGAAAAAGTCTAATATCAAAACTATGTTTTCTCCCATAGCCTCGACCCAAACTCAAATGCCAAAAAAATAATAAACTAAAAGAACTTATGTAGTTTAGACTCACTTAAACATATCAAATAATAAAAATACTAGGGGTGTCGATGAAGAATCAACATAATATATATATTAAAAAAAATATAAATATGTGTAGAAGTATATGTGGTGGGGTAAGCTAAACCATAGAACCCAAGAAAACCCAAGAATCAACATAATATATATTAAAAATACTAGGGGTGTCCATTACCACCTAAAGAAACATGTCAATTAATATACCAAAAAATATGATACATTAGAACCCAAGAAAACCCAACTAAACCTTTGTGGTGGGGTAAGCTAAATCTAGTTCATCTTTTTTAACCCACTTCATATACCTCAATGATTTAGGGAAGGAATGCATGACCAAACTGATTACCATAATGCATCTTTTGATTAGATTTTTGTAGAATTCTAGGGTAGTCGGTATCATGTAGATTTACTTGTAGCCTGCTTATTGTAGGATTCCTAGCTCAACATGTAGGTATGATATTCTAAATTATTATAAGTTAGAAAAATAATAAATAAATAATGAATTTTTAAAATATAGTGGAGTAGTGTCCTTGACATCTGATATCTAGACTAATCATGATGATACATCATTTGCATGTCCTACCGCCCACTATGTAGATACTACATGGAAAATTAATAAAAAGATTTTGAGATTTTTGGAGATTTTTCATCCTCATGATAACCCTACCACATATGAGTGAATGATGAGAATCATTAGAGATTATCATATTTAAAATAAAATATTTAATAACATATTTGATAATGCATCTAACAACAGAGTATTTATTAATATGTTTGTTAGGACTATTATAGACGGACCATTATGATGAGATTTTTCATGTTAGATACATGTATCACATTATTAACATGATAGAACATGTGTTAATGAATGTTGTTTTCCATGCATTAAAAAAATAAAAAAACTCACTAAAATATCATAGGACACATAGCAGATAAAAGGAGTTTGATAGTATGTGTTTGTCTATGAGTCTAAAGAAGAAATTCTAAATAGATGTGAGATACCCTTGAAATTATACTTACATAATATTAGAGTCATGTATTGAATACGAACATGTGATATTCGACTATGTCAATAGTAAGAGTGATGTACTTATTATTGATGACACTAACTATGATACAAAAATTTATTTTATGAAATTCTTGAATATTTTTCTGACACGATGAATATGTATTCATATGTGTACACTTTCATTACTTGTATTGCACTTAGGTGCATATGTAATATTAATATCATGTCTAACAAAGTTTAGACTTTAGAGATGACCCTACATTTAGTGCCATGACTATTGAAATAGAAACCAAATACTTAAAGTACTAGTCCACTATTTCATCTCTTTATTGTATGGCCACATGCATAGATCATTTGATTAAGGTGGAATGGGTTGAGAGAATTTTGACATACATATCCACATGCATAAACCAAGAATACCAACCTGAAGGTTTCATTCAAGAAAAATTAACTAAGTTATTTACATATTATGATACTAAATTTGATAGTAGTTGTAGCTAGACTCTGAGTACGGACAAATACACCATATTCAGAGATGGTGACTTTTCTATTTAGTTAGCAAGGAAAAAATAATGGAGTGGTCCATCAAAAAGGAGAGAGCTGTCTTGGTTTTTAGATTTTAATTAATGCTCAATCCTAAGACATAAGGATAATAAGAATATTGATATATTATTAGGGTGGAAATCATATGAATCCACATATTCCATAATGTTTAAGATAGCACGAGATCTACTAACTCATGTAGTGTCAAGCATAGCATCAGAGTCTGATTTTTCTACTACAGTCTATATCATTTTAGGTGAGAGATCAAGACTATGACCAGATATCATTGAGACACTTGTATGTATGAATGATTAGGAAGATTTGAGGTTGGGCATCAAGGATAGAGCTGGACAGAGAGCACAAGAGTGGTTGTTAGATGATGACTTATGTGACTTGGAGGATGTTGAAGCAAATATTAGCGACCATTAGACGCTTATATGATGATGATAATGATTTACAAATAGACATCGATTGGTATTGAAATTAACTATTGTATTTTTTGATTTTGTACTTATTTATAAGTATTATATTATTTATTTTTATTCAATATGATGCGATTGCATTGTGATTTATGATTATATTTTTTTCATATTATTATTTTTTTCTATTTATTTTTTTTTATTTAGATGATGGATCTTTGTTTGAAATTTGAAATAAAATATTTATTTTAGTTTTAGATTTATCTATACTATACTTACAAATTACATGCATATATTAAAATATTTATTAAATTCATTATTGTGGTGGCTGTCGTGGATGGTGCCTATGGTGTGATGCTACTACCCACAAAACTAGCATGATCTAGCACAACCCAAAATGACCCAGCACGTAAGGCATAATTTTGCTCGGACTCATGGTGATCATGTCTTGCCAGGCGTGACATGGTAGCGGGTGGGCCTTACTGGGACACCCAAAGAATGGGCTGTGTCAACATGACATGGCCTGTTTGACACCTCTAACTCTAACCAATCATATATTTGGAAGGAAATAAGTTGAAGTATTATTGTTGGACATATTTACCATGATAGAGGTAAAAATGAAATTATTTCTTAAATAGTTGGAAGCCTAAGAAGATAAACGAAAAGAAATGAAAAAAATAATTATTTTGCAATGACAATAAATAAAAAATTTTAACGTTGTTTATCAAGTGAAGGAAGCCAATAATTTGCAAAGAAAATTATATATATTCTGAGCCAATACAAATATCTACACATACTACCATTTGAAAATGAGAAATCATGAAAATTTTTTTATATAGAGATTATGAAAATGAGCAACAAAATGTGGGATAAGTTTCAAAGAATTTTGTGAATAATTTTATGCAATTCAATATTCAAAGAGGATTGAGCTTGTATTACCATTATTTAAAGGATAAAGAAAAGTCTTTCATCAATTATAAATTGATAGCATTATTGACTGAGATGAAAAGATGAAATGATCATCAAGAGGACCGTATGTAATGCGACAAAATTGGAACATATGAATGTGATAAGGAATAATATAAAGAATTAAATCGGATAATTGATATTGTTAGTAAAGGAAAAGTGCATCAATGAACTATAGAGTAATAATAAGATAAATCTAAAGAAGTCCTTGTCAATTATACTTATAGAAGTGACAAAGAGATTGAGGGGCAACAAATAGAGGAAGCTATAATAAAATAAGATAAGACTGATAATATCATGACTTTTCCAAAGGTCATGACTCCCGCCATGGAATTTTTTAAAGTCATGGACCCCAACACATTTCATTTTCCAAAGCCATGGCTCCAAATACTATGACATTTTCCAAAGCCACAAAACTCAATGAACATAATGCACAACTCAATGCCTCAAAGATGATAGAAGAAGAATGAGTAATGGATGAGTGAATGAAGATTACCTAAAGCACTAGAATGATGAATATGATGATGAACAATGCTAAAGACAATTTTTTCCTAAGCTTTCCTTTTCTACAACATCTTAGAAATGGGATATTAGATGAATAATTTGAGAAGTTTATTTAATATTTTGTATAAGTTGGAAGTAAACATCTCATTTGCCAAATTATTCTTGAGTATTATCTCAAATACTAAACTATGTGAACTCCATGAAGGATTTCATGAGTAGTAAAATAAAATTGAGACAAATAAAAAGATGAAAATGTGTTCTCTATTCAAATTATTGAACTTTCTTTAGTATTTTAATAATTTTTGATGATATGTAACCACAAGAATGATACATTTATTGATCAATTTTATGACTTAGAAGTTTTAGTGGATTTTGATGAATGATAGTGAAATCGATATGTTTTTGGAGATGTTTGGATGATGGATAAATTATGAAGCACTATATAGTTTTGATATCTATTCTTGGCCAAAACTTTACCTAATTTGTCATGATATATTTATAATATGCTATGACTTTACCAAATCATTTGTACAATCCTTCCACTATGCAGTAGATTCTTTGTGGTTACGATAGTATCATGGAGTTTCAACCATACTTATCTTGTAATACTTAAATATTTGTGAGATTAATTTCATATTGTTGGAACTAAGTATTCCACTAGTACTAAAAGTGGGGGTCACTTTTTAGTATCATAACTTTATCTTTAATATGGCTTGGTGGTCTTAAACCAAAGCTATAACCTTATTACAAAGACATGAATTTTGAGCTATAGAAAGTTATAGAGCCAAAACTACTCAAATCAAAGCTAACAAATTTTCATCACCATGACCTTTAGAGAAGAAATGATAAAAAATGTATTTACTCGAGAATGGTCATTCTTCAAGGCCATGACTCTCCTCATCAAGAGAATGCAAAACTATGACTTTCATGTTGGGGTATAATGGTCATTCTTCAAGGTCATCATCATGGCTATTCCTAATGTCGTGATCACTTGAGACACATAAAAGGTCATTATTTATGTCAGTCATTTCCTAGCACAATGACCATATTATGACATGAAAGGCCATTAATAACATCATGGTCTTTCCCAGTATCATGGCCATATGATGAATAAGAAAAATAAATATAGAAGCCATGGCCATTCCTAGAGCCATGAATATCTATTATAAAAATATTAGGCCTAAGTAGCAAGTATTGCCAGTGTTATGAACTTTGTATTATAAAAAGAGTGAGATACATTCTAGAGTAGATGCCACTTTTAGAATCACAACATTGAGTTGAAGAGATAAAGACCAAAGTTATTGTTTTCTTTCAAAAACTATGATTTTCTACTTAAAGTGATTTTGAATCAATTGATTATAAAAAAAGAATAAATAGAAATCAAAAAAAAAAAATCCAATGAGTGACTACCAAACCTTAGGAGTGACTTTAGCAATTCCTAAAAGTAACACAAGTAATTAAGTAGGGGATGCAATATATAAGTTAATTTCTAAAATAGAGGGCATAATCCTTAAACCCTTCCTCTCTAAAGTTGATTGAGAAATTTTTATCCAAATAGTATGTGGTCTATGTTTAGTGCAACTTTATTTTATTTGATATATAAATAGATTTATATTAATGAATGAGCTTTGAATTATGTTATGTTATGGAAATTGATAGATTGGTGATTAAATAACTTTGAATTAGAGTTTTGACTATTATTGAGTTTATATAAGATTTCATAGTGGATGTTAACAGATAAAACATAAGGCTCACTTACATGTATGATAGGAAGGAAGTGATTTCTCTTCGGACCATAATGCATGAGATAAACTTATACATTTAAATTCCAAATTTGGGCATATTAATTTTTGTGAGTATGATACTTATGAAGCTAAAAGCACAAATACTTTTATATGTCAATCCATTTAATATGTTTTATAAGAACTAATTCTTAATTGGGTGAATATTATATAGAATATTCTTCTAAAGGTTTCAACTTTTGTGTGGGAGTCCCATTATCATCAAGGAGGATAACAACAAGTAATCCTCGGGACATGCATGAGTAATATGAGATTCATAAGGTGGTAACAACCCTTTTGAGTTTCTTTCACTCATATAATTTTCACATATGAAATTTAAGAAAAATATATATTAATTGTGCCAGTATGATACTTAAGGAGTAGAAAATACAAAGACTTATAAATCATGTCAATTAATAGTTTGTATTACACATGAGGTCAAAGATTAATCATAGTGTGCATATAAAGTAACCATTATGGATAGTTGATGAGTTGTTTAAAAGGTATAAGATTATGAATAACTATCAAGTAGAAATGAATTTTTGTCTTGCTAGTGATGTACTAAAGGGAAAGAGATGAGGGGACCACTATTTGGAATAAGCTCAATGGTGATAATTACCTTATATGTCATCAGAACAAAAAAATTATTATACAATAACTTAACTTTTATTCTATATCCAAATCCTATATAATTCAAACTATTTAAACATATGTCATATAAATTAAATGAATAAACCATAGATCTAAGATAGATATCATAATCCAAAATTTTTGATTGACTAGAATTGAGTTTTCCCACTTTTGATTGACTGAAATGCCTATATAATATCTATGGGATACTAGAATTGAGTTTTTTTTAATATTTTTATGATCCATATATTTGTAGATATATGTTGATGAGATATCATTGCTAATGAGCTTTTGAGATACTACCTATTTAATTAAATTAGATAGCATAATAAAGTCATAACAATATGATAGAAAACGATAGTATAATTCTACAATGAAAACTCTCGAGAAAGTTGAAGGATATGAGAAGTTTGTTGTCATACATAATTAAGAATCCACATTCTAGAAGGTGCTATGCAATTGGTGCCTTTTTCAATTGCTCAAAGGCTAAATCTAAGTGATATCACTTCAACCACTCTTACTAAAAATGGTCAATCGATAATCTAAATGCCTAATGGGTATTATTAAAGATATATTAGTTAATGTTGATATATTTATTTTTTTCTTGGATTTTGTGGTGTTGGATATGGAAGAAGACAAACATACTCCATTGATTTTGTGATGATTATTTGTAGCCACTAGATAAACCCTTATTGATGTCAAGAAGGGACAATTCATGTTTCTCATAGGTGAAGAGCAAGTGAAATTCAATATTTATAAAAGACATGCAAATTCTACATGATGATGAGAAAGATCATTGGATGATATATATTTTCTTTCACACATCAAGGCAACAAAAAGAACTTTAGGTAGAAAGATTTTGTAGATGCCTACTAGCTTGACAAAGATGAGGAGGATCACATAAGGGCATAAATATGAAGTCATGAAAGCAAAACTAAGGGCTCTCATTTGATATAATTTAAAAAATTAAGTGCTAGAAAATTAAGATTAAATTTTATAAGTGTTGAATTTGTATTGAAAAACTATTTGATAAATTACTATTAATTGAATGGTAAATATAAATATATTATTTTATAACTATAAATGCTGAATACTGAAAATGATATATTTTACATATTTACTCTTATCATCATTGTATTAAGTACATATTATCCAACATAAATATAATTTCTAATGAATTTTGGTTTCACTATAATTATTAATTATTAAAAAAATGAAATCCTTAAAAATATATCTATAAATAAATTATAAATCCAAAAAAGAAATAAAATATTTAAAAATAATCTAAATTCTTTAAAACTATCCAAAATTTTAATATAAAAATAAAAATTAATGAATAACTAGTTGATTTGTTATTTTCTCTCTCAAATTAATCATGAAAGATAGTTATGGCTAGAATTTGTAGTGGCGGAGAAAGGATGAGAAGACATACTCATAAACTAAACTGTATCATGGATGAGAAAACGAAAAATAAATGAAAAAAAAAGGACAAAATGGTAATTTAAAAAAAGTGTTGAAAATTTTCAGTCTTCAATATCAAGTAGGTCTCT
Organism: Sapria himalayana; assembly: GCA_029783825.1. NCBI lineage: Eukaryota > Viridiplantae > Streptophyta > Magnoliopsida > Malpighiales > Rafflesiaceae > Sapria > Sapria himalayana. The sequence continues at coordinate 2,984,003 of JAREIK010002869.1, read as the reverse complement.
ACCTACTTAAAATTTTTAATGAATTTTCAGTTGAAATTTTAAATTTTCAGCTTCTAATATTTTTTTATCAAACGCACTTAAAATTTCAAACCATTGAAAATTAAAAGTTTCAATGGTTTGAAGATTTTAAGTACATAATAAAATAGCTCCTAAGAATGAGAATAATAAATACTTTGTAGATGTGTCAAGCGGGTCAGGTGACCTAAGTATGGCACTTGGCATGACCTCAAATAGTCATGTCGGGCTAAAGCCATGCAGAACATGTTCCATCACCATGCATGGACCATGGTCATGCTGGTTCATGGCATTGCTCATGTCATGCTATGTCGGCACTTATCATTCCTCATGTCATAACAGCCATGACTCATGACATGCACACATAATTGATTTTTAAAAAATCAATCATGCTGCATAAATAACATCCACCTCTATTAGCAAGTCATTTTTTGGTTGTTCACCTCCTCCAAGGCTTAATAAAATAAAAAAATAATATAAGCTATCAAATTTCTTCCAATGACTCTTAGCTAGAAAATAATATGAGCTATATTTAAAAATTTAAAAATATATACTTTTAATACACACACACACACACCCAACTCACATTTTAGTTTTTCATAGTTAATTTATAAACTATTCTCTTCTCCTCTCAATGCTCTAAAAATAATATCGTGCTCAATTTTTAAAAATTTGTTTTTAAATTAGCTGTAATTTTATTTTATAAATTGAAGTGACACTAGTATTCTAGTTTTCATGACGGGTAATGTCTAAGCATGAAAACACAATGTGCAAGTATAATATCCAAATTATTTGCTACACAAAGAAAAATAAGGTACACATTGTGATTTATTATTAATATCCTTATTTTATTTGGAACATTAGATTATTAAATTAATAAAAAAATTAAAAGTGTAAAATCTTAAAAATGATATTTAATGAATTTAATGAAAATGAATATGATCTAATCATTCATAATAATGATACCCTAATCAAAATGTTCAAGACCTAAACTATGTTCACTCTCATGGTCTCAACCATTTGCATAAAAATATAAAAATAGGCAAACATCAATAATTTGAACATATTTTAACACATTTATAAATAAAAATGTTATGGATATCAAAAAAGATTTAGTACAATATATATATTGCAAAAGTATTTATATGGGTAAGAGTGCTAGTAGCACTATTCATTTTAAGAGGCATGCTAATCAATATACCAAAAAAAATAATGTATTGTCCTAGGCAAACCCAACTTAGCGGCATAGAATTTGAAGTTGGATCAACTTTAGGTTTTATTGACATCATCCATTTAGCACAATGAGTTTGGGACTAAAGACATTACTAAATTAATTATTATCATGAATCTTTTATTTAATTTTTGGAGGATCTTAGAGTAGCCAATATTATACAAACATATTTTTAGCCTATCTATCATATAATTTGCAAGTCTACAAGTAGGAATGCCAATAAAATATTTCAAATTAGAAAAATAATCAGTAATTAACAAACTTAGGAAAGATAGTTGAGCGGTATATGTGATGTCCAACATCTTGACTAGTAGTGATAATACATCATTCACATGTCTCATTGCCCACTAAGTTGATTCTAAGTACCAACTAAATAAAGAAGTTTTAAGAACTTGAGATTCTCTCTCCTCATGATGACCATGCCCTATATAAGTATTTGATGATGATATTTAGTGAAAATGACATTCAAAATAAAATTTTTAGTATATTATTTGATAATAATTCAAATTTTAGTGTTTCCATTAACATGTTAGTCAGAACCATTCGAGATGTGTCATTAGTTGATATTTTTTACATAAGGTATATGTGTCACATAATTAACCTAACAGTGCAAATGGGAATGAAAGTTATTATCATGCATTTAAAAACATAAGAAATTCACTAACATATACCTAAAAAAAGAAAAAATTCAAAAGAATATATAAGACACCATTGGAATTATACCTACATGATGTTGGAGTCATGTGTTGACTACCAATATATGATATCCAACTATGTCAATAATAAGAGTGGTGAACTTATTATTGATGATTTAGACCAGAAGAAAAAAATTTGTTTATTAAAATTTTCAAGTTTTTTTACAATATAATGAACATGTGTTCAACTGTATACACTCCCACCACTTGTATTGTACTTTGGGTGTTTGTACAATATTAGTAATGGGTATAACTTATATATAGGATACATTGATTTTGCATTATTTTTTTTAAAATAAGATCTCTTGGAATTTTCTCTCTCTTCCTTTTTTATACTTATGTGATTATATATTATTTTAAGTAGGAAGTCATGGATTTTTGAAGGAAGCCATAAATTTAGCATTCATCTTTTAAGTTTGAGGTCATAACTCTAAAAAAAAGTCATGACTCTAAAATATATCATAATCTTTCTATAACTTAAAGTCGTGGTGTTAGACAATAACCTCAACTTGGGCCATATATCTCTATAACATAAAGTCATGGTCCTATGAAGTGGATGTGACCAAGTATACCCATCTTTTTTGTTCTTCAAAACGGGTCACAACACTAGGAAAGTCTGTGATATTCTAACTAGATTTTCTTATCATAATATAGCCCATGATGATGGGTTATGGTGCAATGTTGACATTGGTCTCTCTTGATCATCATATGGTCATATCACTAGGTAATGACCATGACATTGGTATTAGAATCTCTTGATTATCATATGATCGTGGCACTAGGAAATGGTTACACCATTGAGAATGCCTCTCATGCATGTTATATGGTCGTAACATAAAATTTGGTCACTCACATGTCTCAAGTGTCTGCATTATTATGAGTGGATGTTGCATTGGCCTTCACTTCTTTCTTATATCGTATCATCATGGAACTACATAGATGTTGTGGCACTGACAATTATCTCAATTATAAAAGTCATAACTTTTCCTTTCTCTGAGGACACGAGTCATGGCCTTTGAGAATGATCATACTCAAATAATATCATCTATAATATTTATATCCCAAAAGTCATGGCATAGAATAATTATCATGACTTTAGTCTAAATTTTATGAGATGATATCATATTTATATCATCTCAATTATAAAATTAATATCACAACTATTTAAATTTTATGAGATAAGTATGACTATGACTCCATGATAATATCACAACCATGGAGAATGCATTGTATAGTAGAAAAATTGTACTAATGAGTTAGTAGAGTCATGACTTACAAAGATTTCTATGACTAATTAGGTAAAAGTTAAATTTAGAATAGATGCCAAAACTATATGAGACTCCATACTTTACCCTTCATCCAAATACCTTCAAAACTTATCAATTTCATGATCCAACAAAACTCCAAATTCATAAAATCAATTCATATTTATCTAATTTATATGCCTATAAGTCATCAAAATTCACTAAAATATATGTTTATTTGGTAGTTTGAATACTAAACAACCTTCAAGATCTTATTGAATAGTTGTGGTATAACTTTTTTAGCCATAACACTACAAAACTAGTTGTGGTAATATTTGTATGCTATGACTTTAGTACCAAGTTGTCATAATCTATATGACCATGATGTTTTTTTGGAGTTGTGGCAACTAAGTATCCCACTGTATAATTAGTTATAGAAATTTCCAAAAATATCACTTATTTAATACAACGCCAAAATAATAAGTATTTTGAATCACGATATTATTTTCTGCCATGATATTTTATTCTAGAGAGTATTTATCCTTCTCACTATGACTTTGTGCTCTAGTGAGAAAACACCAAAGTTGTGGTATTCATTTCAACTATGTCTTGTTTTATATAAAGAGAAAACTCCAGTCGTGGCTTTTCTCACTGGTGTAAAATTTTATTCCATAAAGAATTTATTTCAATCATGATATTTCTAGTGCCATGATATAATTCTCCAAATAGGAGTTACTTGAGTCATGATATTCATTATTATTATAACTTTGGTACTTAAATAGATTTGACGAGTCTAACAAGTCATAAACTCAATCTAGTGCCATGGCTTCTAGCTTAAAGGGTTGCACAAATATCCATGATATATAAGCAATACTTAAAAGATTTTGCAAAAGGAGGAAGATGAGAATTGAATTTTGAGCCAAAATAAATACCTACCACTAGGCAATGTGATTCCAACCGTCAATTATAGTCAACTATAAGATAAATATGAGTAATTTTTGATTGAGTTTAGATTTTAAACCTTAAATCATTACTTGAGCTAATATTAGGAACCCTCGATTTTATTTGATACCTTTCAAAATATATCATGTAAAATCTACATCAAAATTAGGCTAAATTGAGATCTATGTAACACATTTTTGAGTGATAAATACATGATTTTATATGGTTATTTTTGTGTTAGTATTATGGTTTGTATATTGATGAATATGAGTGTTAATTAGAATTAAAAGTTAACCGTATCATTATGATTTTTGTGTGATAGTGAATGATGATAAATATGTTATGAGACATATTAATGTGGTACAATAAAAAGGAAGGACCAATCCATTTAATCTTAATATGTGAGATAAACCTACGTGTGAAAACCTAAGATTGAGGTGAGTTTAATTGTGGTAAGTATGTGATTCATGAAGCTGAAAGTAAGAACACACTCATGAGTCATTACTAATCCATTATTCATATTCTAGAAGAACTGACCTTGAGTATCATAAAAGTTAAATAGAACATCTAACCTAAAAGTTTCATCATAGTATAAGATTTGTGCGTTGGTCATGATAGATGGTAAGAGATAAGTAATATGGTGCACACAAGAAATTATGCTTTATATGATAGTGTTAATCATGCCAGTAAATTCCTTCTGCATAATTTTTATATATGTAATTCATGAGAATATGTATATTAATTATTGCGAATATGATACTTATAAAGCTAAATGAATAAACATATTTATTACCATATTATATCATATCTTAAAGATATCAGGGGACAAATAATAGAAATATATATTCAAAGTAATCACCAATGACATTTGACTTATTTTTTGAAAGGAGTAAATGTATGAATAACCTATGTATAGAATAATATGTAGCTTTGATAGCAAAATACCAAGGGACCAACTAAAGGGAATCATCCATGGTAGTGATAATCCAACTAAGGATGACAATCACCCTGTATGCCAAAAGAACACTAAGACATTTTCATACTAATCGACTATTCATCAGATAATCAAACACAATATTGACCAAATATAATAAAATATTATCACACACAAGGATGTGAACCAATCCTAGAGTATGTATTATTCCAAAATCTAAATCTATCTACTCAACTCGAGCAGTTGTTAATTTAATATTGGTTGACCGAGTTAACCACACAATCTATATAAGATTGATATATGAGAATTTGTCCATTTTACTACTTGTACAACCCATAAACTTCTAAAACTACATTAGATATGAAATAATTTTCTAACAAAATTTTGGAATTGTATCAATAAATAACAAGTTTTTTATTTTAGTATTTAAAGATAAGTATCAATTTTTTTGATTTTCATAAATGTGGATCAGAGGAATAATATGAGATTTTGGTAGTATATATTAATGATCTTCTTATTACTATTGATGATCAATTGGATATATCTCAATTGATATTTTTTTACAGACTAAGTTTAGGTAAACAATTTGGAATATCTCAAGAAATTTCTTTTCAATAAAAGATATGCTATAGGTATTTTATTTGACATTAACATGTCATGTGTGTTAATCGATTCACCACATTATTCAATAATAGAATTGTCCATTTATATCATGATTTTAGTTACTTATTTTAGATATAAGAGACTTGTATGAAGATTTAGCTATCTAATAGTTATTAGACTAAATATCACATATGTTGTAAATATATTTACTTATTTCCTAAATTCTTCTAGGAATATTCATATTGATATAGCATTTATTTTCTAAGATATAAGAATAAAGCTCCAACATATGAGATTTCTTTCAAAGACCATGAACATAACCTAATAAGTTTATATATAAGTTTATCTATATGCATATATAAGTGTTTATAAACATAATTTTCTATTTAAACATACATACATACATATTTTATGTTTTAGTATATATTTTTACTAAATATCAAAAATTGAGTTCCTTTTTTTATAAATATTTTCAATAAGTTTCCCAAAATATAAATCTTCCAAATAATATAATAAAAATTATGTTTGTGTACCTCAAACAAAAAATATTTTTATTTTGGGATTTGAATTTTTTAAATGGTTTGGTGAAGCAAACCAAACAATATTTAAGTTGTGGTGTATTGAAATACATCAACCTCATTTTATTGTTCTCCCTACTATCTTAGATTATAAAACTATTATGTCATATTATAAAAAAATACAATGGGTTGGATCTCTACCCAATCTAACTCATAGTCCATGGTTTTTTGATAAAAGTGAAAAAAATACCACAAGTCGGATCGAGTATGTATTTAACCCACATTAAAAAAAGTAAACAGTAACTAGTCAAATCAAACAGGGATCCAATTGATTTTTTTTAATCAAAAAAGCTAATAGGTGGGATTAGTAAGGATCCAACTCGCCATCATAAAAGATATATAATGTGTGTGTGTATATATATATATACTATATATACATACAATATGTATTATATAAATATCACTACAAGAAAAGAAGCAATTAGAAATATAAATTAGAAATGACCAAATCTATTTCTAAAATTAGGAACATAATTGAAACAGATTAGAAATGGAAATGACAAAATATGAGATAATTAGATATAGAAAAAAAATGTATCGTTATTTAGTGACGAATTGTTATATGTAATTTAACTCCATCACTAATTTTGATGCAAAGTGGGGTCCGAATATGCTTGCATGACATTTAGTGATGGAAATTTATATATCAATATATTTTTAGAAATGGAATACTTATCCATTTCTATATTTAGTAAATGGTAATAATGCATAATTATCCATAGCTATATCATTAAATAAAATTTTGCGATGGAATAGCACTCCATCGCTAAATTAGAAATGGAAAAAAATGTTGTCACTAAATTATGGTAATTAATTATTAAAGAATACTTTGAAACTTTGAACAAAGTTAAAGTTTGTGAATTTTTCATTTAGATTCCGAGTTCCTCCGAATTGTCTGTGAATTTAATTTCTTCCATATATTGATCGACACACATTTCATCCATAAATGAGATATGAAATTATGATTTTTATTTTATCTAGCTGTATTATATTCAAGAATATATATATTTGTGCATTTTGATGTTACATATAGTTTGTTTTTGTGCATTTTGATGTTACATATAATTTTTTTTTATTTTTTATGTTCTTATTGGGTTATTTCTTATTATTTTGTTGAATGATTATAACTCTATTTGATAAATTATATATTTTATATTTTTTTTATGGCTTGGATTTGTTAAAATTTTGTGTTACCTAATTGAAGTATGATTTTTTGTGCATTTTGTTATTAACTCATAGTTTTAACCATTCTAATTAATTTGGACTTTGTTTGCTTACTAAGATTAGATGAAATATAATAATTTTTATACGAACAACTCATACTAATAGCACAACTTTAACAATGAATAATTTTTAAATATTATAAAAAATACTAAAAGTTTATTTGTAATAATAATGAAAACCATAAAAAAAATTTGACGGTATGCAATTGGAATAATGAAATGTAATGAATAATTGTAAAACTAAAAAAAAAATTATAAGCTCATTTCAAAATTTATATAGTTGCTTAATCTATATTTCACTAAAAGTGCAATAAAATAAATAATACCTCAATTTATTACATATTAAAAAAATCATATTACATGTCACACATGGTATATGACTTTATACTACATGCTTCATATATATTTATAAATATTCCTATTAATTTATTAATATTCTCCATCAATATTTGATTTATTTTTTTGTTATTTTTTCATTAATAAATTTTAATACATTGAAATTGAGAATTTTTATTATTATTTCTATTATATAAAATGTGTTTGTCTAATTAGTTAGTATTGATTAAAAATTTATAATTCAAGAATTATGACATTGCAAATTATTCTTTTTTTCTTTATTAATGCAATTTTATCTAATATAGATAAATATCAAATATTTAGTTTTATGTAAATGACATAATTATAATTTATGTCTTTTGAAAAATATCTAAGATATTGAAGCAACCTATCTTATCTAATTTTAATCTAAAATTATCTAATAATGATGTAATTATATATTTTTTATTAGATTTATATAATATCATAAATATGTTACACATGGTATATGTTACTACATCTTTATTAGAAATGGAATACTTATCCATTTCTATATTTAGTAAATGGTAATAATGCATAATTATCCATAGCTATATCATTAAATAAAATTTTGCGATGGAATAGCACTCCATCGCTAAATTAGAAATGGAAAAAAATGTTGTCACTAAATTATGGTAATTAATTATTAAAGAATACTTTGAAACTTTGAACAAAGTTAAAGTTTGTGAATTTTTCATTTAGATTCCGAGTTCCTCCGAATTGTCTGTGAATTTAATTTCTTCCATATATTGATCGACACACATTTCATCCATAAATGAGATATGAAATTATGATTTTTATTTTATCTAGCTGTATTATATTCAAGAATATATATATTTGTGCATTTTGATGTTACATATAGTTTGTTTTTGTGCATTTTGATGTTACATATAATTTTTTTTTATTTTTTATGTTCTTATTGGGTTATTTCTTATTATTTTGTTGAATGATTATAACTCTATTTGATAAATTATATATTTTATATTTTTTTTATGGCTTGGATTTGTTAAAATTTTGTGTTACCTAATTGAAGTATGATTTTTTGTGCATTTTGTTATTAACTCATAGTTTTAACCATTCTAATTAATTTGGACTTTGTTTGCTTACTAAGATTAGATGAAATATAATAATTTTTATACGAACAACTCATACTAATAGCACAACTTTAACAATGAATAATTTTTAAATATTATAAAAAATACTAAAAGTTTATTTGTAATAATAATGAAAACCATAAAAAAAATTTGACGGTATGCAATTGGAATAATGAAATGTAATGAATAATTGTAAAACTAAAAAAAAAATTATAAGCTCATTTCAAAATTTATATAGTTGCTTAATCTATATTTCACTAAAAGTGCAATAAAATAAATAATACCTCAATTTATTACATATTAAAAAAATCATATTACATGTCACACATGGTATATGACTTTATACTACATGCTTCATATATATTTATAAATATTCCTATTAATTTATTAATATTCTCCATCAATATTTGATTTATTTTTTTGTTATTTTTTCATTAATAAATTTTAATACATTGAAATTGAGAATTTTTATTATTATTTCTATTATATAAAATGTGTTTGTCTAATTAGTTAGTATTGATTAAAAATTTATAATTCAAGAATTATGACATTGCAAATTATTCTTTTTTTCTTTATTAATGCAATTTTATCTAATATAGATAAATATCAAATATTTAGTTTTATGTAAATGACATAATTATAATTTATGTCTTTTGAAAAATATCTAAGATATTGAAGCAACCTATCTTATCTAATTTTAATCTAAAATTATCTAATAATGATGTAATTATATATTTTTTATTAGATTTATATAATATCATAAATATGTTACTACATCTTTATTACAAAAAAAAAATCTCCATCTACATTATTATAACTCATAAAATATTTGTGTTATGTGTTATAAGAATAAAAAATATTATATGACATAATTATTAATGAATGAATGTAAGACTAAAAAATGAGTTTTTGACTAATGAGTTTGTAGAGGGGACTGAGGAGTTTATTGAATTTACTAAAAAAATATCCTGAATTTATGGTTGAAATTAAAATAAGATACCCATATAATGACCATAAATGTCAAAATCAAAATTTCCAAGATGTGAATATAGTATGATATAATCTTGCAAAAAAATAAATTTGTTAGATACTATAATGTTTGACATAAACATAGAGAATTTATTGTGCCACAAATAACTAAATATTATGTACATATAAGTGTTGAAAAATATTATTGGTCATTCAATAATTCCATATGTCATTGAAGATATCCCAATATCTTCATCAAATCAATTTTATGAAATGCTAAAGGCTTCAAAAAAAGAGATTTGTCTAGGTAATCCATTTGACCACTCAAAGTTATATGCGATAACCATACTATTGAATTTAAAGTCAAAACTTCATTTTTCAGAAAGGTGTTATGATGAAATATGTCAGTTATTGTCCAAATTATTACCAAATAATAATATTAAGATCGATAGTTTTTATAGCATAAATAATTAAATGTGAAGTTTAGGTTTGCCTATGGAAAAAATAGATTGCTGCATTAAAAGTTGTATGATAGATTGTGACATAGAAAATGAAATAAGTATATGTAATTTTTGTAACTATCCTCTATATAAAAGAAATAAAACATGTAAAATGTAGAAAATAAATATTCCTTATAAGAAGATGTATTATTTCATGTTGACTCCTCATTTACAAATATTATTTGCATCTTAAGCCACTGTTAGTGATATGATCTGGCACAAAGAGCATGTTATTGAAGATTGCATAATACAGCTTTGCTCAAATTTTTTTTTTGGAAATATTTTGATAATTATTATTCCATCATGTGTTTCAATATTTCAAGAGAATAATGTGGAACTTCATACAATTATTCATAGGGCAGATGATAGACTTTAAACATTACTTGGTGAAGGTGAAAACTATTTTGATATTAATGATGGTCATGTTAAAGAAGATAATGAGGATAAATTAATTACTGAATTAAACGATGATAAATATGTAAATAGAGATGATTTGTTAGAAATTTTTGATGTTGATTATAAATTTATTGACTGTCTTGTTATATTGTCATGCTTATTTTGTAATCATTATAATATAGATGTAAAATAAAAATTCTTTGTTTTCTTTATTTGAATGTCAATGTGTTTATCAGTATGTTTTGTTATTATGACATTTTCATAACATATTTTTATTGTCTCTGTATATTTTGATGTTTATATAAATTGATTTAGGTATTATAGGTAATCATTCAAGTGACCGAAGATCTCAATATGTGGGAATGGGTAGAGAAAGTCAACTAATAGTTTGTGGAGGATAAAATCTATATGTATTTAGTGATGACAACACTATGAATGTCTCTTTGCATCCACCTACACGTTTGGAGAAAACTTTAGCACCACCTCATCATGACATATACGAATTGAATGCCATAGAGATTCCATATTCGTTTCATTTTGCACTGGGATATATTAATAGCTCCATCCCACCTATCTTTTGAGGCCATGCATTGGTATCGTAGTATCAACACCACCAGTATATTCACAATCCATATATTTTTTAGCATATAACTGACAATAAACTATCGTAGCTTTCTTAAATTTACTACATGCATTCATTACCATTCTTCATTTTTTCATTTTAATTAAATATAAAATAAAATGTGAATGAATGAATAAACATATTATAATATATGAAATTTGGTAATTTAAACTAATAACAAAGTATGATATTGCTAATTTTTGAACATTATCATATAGAATTAAATTAACATTTGCATTACAAAGTTTAGGATAATAAAAATAAATGCACTAAATATTTACTTAGTAGTATAAAATTGATATATTTTGTTTATATGAATATGCATGTGCTGATGTTAAATTACTTATATGTTTATTCCTTCTGCTTCTCATGTAATCAAAAATATATTTAAAAATAAACTAGTTGTGGATAGTATAAAGTGGATCAAAGTACCCCCGGATATGAAAGAATTTTATTGGAAAGAATTTGAGGTTCAATTTTCATGCATTTACTTATTTTTCAATTTGGTCTAATATGATCTACTCTTAAAATAAATACATTACAATGTGTTATTTTTTTATTTGGTTTTTGTAGAAAAAATACAAATGAAATAACATTTTGGTGGTCTCGGTGAAGGATACATCAAAATATGTGACAAGTATGAGATACAATGACAGACTTAGTAAATTGAGAAAAAAACATGGTAATGTAAAACCTAATAATATCCTTGATGTTTGGATAAAATAGTGAAAATACTAGAATTGTGAGGAATTAAAAGCCTTGTCCTAGATGGCCTCACATAATGATTGATCAAAGAATACATGTGAATGATTAGGACCTTCAAAACATATTGGAGATTCAAAGGCGACCTACCAACATTCAGTAGATTTGATATAATTGTATTTCATTTTTTGTTATTATTTCAATTTTTTTCAATGCAATATAATATATGAGTGACAATGTATGTTGTACCTAAAAGTAACTATTATTTATTTTTAGGGGGATAAGTTATGATGTCCACCAACATCATTTGAGGTATTCAAGTGAATGCACAAAAAGAAGAATTGATCATTTTTGGACAAATGATCAAATTATATTAATATGAATTTCTCATTTTGTACTTATAGTTTCATATGTAAATTGAAATTAATAAAAAGAAAAATATAAAAAAATTGCTTATTTGGCATTCACCATAAATAATATGCAAACTCATGTATATTTTTTACTAAAACTGATGAGTTATTATGTATCAACTCGTTAAATGTTATGACCAACTTCTTTTTTATGTTATTTTTTAGTAGGGAGATGTTAGTTTCTTTTGCGGGTATAAATTTTATTTGAATATATTAATGATGAGTTATGTTGTATTTTAATAATTATAAGAATTTGTGGAGAATATAGTTAAAATTGCTTCATAATTGACAGATCCTTCTATAGAGGAGCAAAAATTGATGTTACACATATTTACCTTCAGACTGTCATAGCGGAGCCAAAAAAAATGGCAAGTGTACCATCTTGGTACCCATGTATCTATATTTTATCTAGGTTCTCTTTAGACTTATTCATCATCTTCCAATTATATTAACATATTTGATGAGAGGTTGCACGATGAGATACAAGAAATTCAGTATACATTGCAAAGAAAAATGAGGAGATTCAACAAAGTAATGAAAAGATGTAATAAAAGAATGAAGAGATTCAAGAGGAAATTGAAAAAAATGAAAAAAAAGAGAGGCTAAAAGAAAGAGAAGAGAGGAGGAAAGAATAAAAAGAGAAGAGAAAATACAATAGAATATTTTGAAGATGGAGAAAATAATGTGTAAGTTTGCAGATACATCATCTATTTTTCATCATTTTAAAAAGAATTCATCCAGATCTCTAGAGGACAATACTCATTAGGACAAGGACTCATAGTTGTTTGTGATATTGTGTTGTTACTTTTTTGAAATGAATGTTTATGTTGTGAAATAATGATTTTTGTGTTATTGTTTTTTAAATTAAGTTATGAATTGTATATCATATTTTATGGACATTTATGTTTGTTATTTGCTATGTTATTCTATAGTGGATGTTATGTGAATATTATTTGATGAATAATATGTGAATGTGCTTATTTGATAAATAATATATGGATGTTCTTATTTGATGAATAATATGTGAATTTGCTTATTTGATTATAGGTTATATGGTTTCTGTATGTATTTGTATATTGTATACATTATACATAAACTGCACAAAAGGGACATGTTCATAAAACATACAATAGAAATAGAAAATGAAATTTCTAAATCTATTTCTAACATAGAAAATAGATGCTATATTTCTATGTTATTCAGTCGCTCATTTAAAAACATATAATACATTTCTATTTTTTTCTGTTGCTAATTTAACAATGAAATCCAAGATCCAATTTTTGTCCTAATTTTAGAAATGGAAAAAAAACATCACTATTTTTAGAAACACCCTAGCATTATCCATTTCTAAAATTTTGAAATGAGTATTTTGAAAATGAAAAGAATCCATTTTTAATTACGTCGCTATTTGAACATTGCGATGATATTATAAATAGAATAAGACGTTTCTGATTCTGTCTTTCTTGTAGTGTATGTATAATATATACGCATATACTATATATATTATCTAATATATATAGTATATATAATATATGTATAGACATTATATATATATATATACATTATTTAATTAATATATATATTGTTTATATGTAGTATATATATGTATATAATATACATGTACACATTTTTTTTTCATATGATAATGCAGTACAACTTATAGAACTGAACTTGTTCAACTAAGTTCAACAAGTACACATTATATATATATACTATATATACACATAACATAGATGTACTACATATGCATATACATAATATATATTATCTATACATACACATGGTATATATATATATATACACACACACTATATATGCATTATATATATATCTATATATAATTTTTTATACGTGGCATGCTGATGTGACACCTCACGTATGGTAAATATAATATATCTGTTTCAATAATTTTTTTTCATATTTGATATGTTGATGTGGTGGGGTTGAGAATATGAAGGAGATAATATATTTGAGTATACTAAAACTTAAGTGTTTTTCATTTTGATTTACCAAAAGTCAAATAAAAAATACATAGATACTAAAATATACATATTTTTATTTTGATACATCCAAACATAATTTTCTTATGAATACAAAATATAGTATAAAATAAATAATGGACCCAACACATCAAAAATATGATTGTTGACAACTAGTTTGTGAATGTTTATACTTAGTTTTCTTGAATTGTAATTGTGATTTGTAAACAAATTAAAATTATGATCTTTTATCATTATTATGAATTTATTCAAATTACTTTTTAAATATTTATAATGATATAAGTATTAATAAAAGTTTAGATTAAAATTTTATTTTTTTCTTATAAATATATAATCATATTACCTTTTAATAATAATTTTAATTGAATTTTGTGATTTTAATGTAAAAGGATGTTACGTTTGCCAAAATTAAAAAAAAAATTAATTAAATTTCTGATAAATTTAAAGTATAATATTTGTTCTTTTAAAATCTAAAAAATGATTTTTTTAATAAATTAGAAAAATCACACACCATATTGCCGCGAGTTGTCTGACATCTCTTTCCGATTTTTACCATTATTGTCAGAGCAATAAAATTCATTTTGGATCCCAAGTCCATTTCGTAATCAAACTCCTCGAGTTCTATCAATGGCAGCCACGATGGTTAGCTCTGCGAGGTGTCTGCTTTCCATGCTCGACGAGAAACATCATGCTCTGAAACAACACGCTCTCTTTAACCTCAATAACTTCGTTGATCAGTTCTGGCCTGAAATTTCGACTAGCGTGCCCGTTATGTAAGTTCCAATTATAAAATATCTGCTTTGTGGACGTGTTTATTTTCAAAATGATGGAAAAAGAAAATTTGATCTTGTAAGCGTTGTTTGAAGGAAATTAACTATCTAATTAGTTATGTCTGGCATGTTTATATAATCAAGTGGGATGATCTGGCTTTATGCACTGGAAAAGGGGCTTTAATTTATAAACTAACACAAACTGTTCTTGTTATGTATGGCATGTTTGATATAGTGAGATATAGGACATATGTTCTATAGGTCTTGTATCATATAATAAGTGATTCATCATTATTCATTAATTTTTCTAAGAATTTTATAGTTATAATGGCTACCAATACTAGTTGATCTTTCAGTTGCTATAGTAATTACCATTTTCATTGTCTTCTTAGGTTTGAAAATTTCTGTTCATTCTATTACGAAAATAACTGATGTAAAATATAGTCGCTTTAATAGCAGAAAAATATGTTGTCTGACCATAAACCCCTCATTCCTAATGTATATAATGAAGACCAGATTATCTTGCTGGACAAATTTGTTAGTTTCTGAAAACAGAGTCACTCTTGGATTGTTAGTTGCTGAAAAAGGCTCAATCTTGCGCTGTTTGTTTTTGAAAAAGTCTCACTTTGCATTGTTAAGTTAATGAAAAAGGCTCACTCTTGCATTGTTAGTTGCAACCAATGATCTCAACAAGAGAGGAAGACAAGGTGCAAGAGAACATTTTTTTGATGGATGGTGTAATATTTAAAGTATAAGTCAAAGCCTAATGGAGACTATTTGATCAACAACATCCCAATGCTGAAGGGAATGTGGAGACTATGTTACTCATTTGTAATGAGCAAAAAAACAGATCAATAATTATCCACATATGAGGAATTGAAGAAATACTCTGAGAAGCTACTAAGCATGACTATGACCATGTTAAAGAGATTACTTAGCAATAATATTATATATATATATATCTAATGAACATGGTTGAGGTAAAGTTATGTTTTTGGACAAAATTACTAGTTTATTGAAAAATGTATTGCTTTTCCAAGAGAGGAATAAGTGGTGTAATAGGAATCTATTTGGTAAAGTAGTGTTTTCATTCAAGAATATAAGTAAAAAAATTGTTAAATACATACTTAGGTGGAAATTATTAATACTATTAAAAATTGATGCAGAAAAAATAAATTAAATAATAATAGGCATTAACTTAATGATTTCAAACAATTTGATTAAACTTAATACAACTTTAGCTAATTGAAAACTATATACTAGTCACTTAATTAGTGATCAAAGTGATTGAGACACCTCATATGAGTTGCGTCTTCCATTAAAGATAAGAAGAAAAAATAAAAATAATAAGCTCCAATATCCCTCTAAGTTCAGAATATCAATTATTAAAAGAGAAATAAATTACAAGGCTGTTTGAATCATAACTAAACAATAAAATTATGCTATATAATAATAAGACTGATAACAATGAGGACAACATATGTTCACTTGAAAAAGTACTTGGGTGATCAATGAGTCATATGGGCTGTCCAAATGGGAAATACTTGAATAATGTCACTTTGAACATCAAAATTAAGCCTAGACTCAAGATTATGGATTTTGTTATTGTATTAGGCTAAAGTCACAAAGTACTCTTTGCAGCCCATGCACAAGCTTGGGATTAAGATCTAGTGGACTGTTCCAAATGTTACATGTTGCAAGTGTTCATTGCCAGGAGTAACTGCTCATTGTTACTGCATATTTCCAAGAAACGCTACCTGTTTCTGTTTGTTACCGAGAAATTTGATATGCTACGTCTGCATGTTATTGAGAACTATGATCTGTTGTTGCTAATGCTGCATTGTTTGAAGTTATTCTGGAAGAATATAAATCACTTGGCTGATTGAATTGCATGTGGCAGTAGTCTCACTCTGTCATCCAACAGAAATGACGACTTTAATTGGAAGAGGTCAAAAAACTGATACATTTATAGAACAATACCGAGAATTGGCCTTGATGAAATATTATCAAATATTCGATGCTCATGATGGACATGAAATTCATTTATATTATTCTTTAATATGTATTGTTAGCGAAGACATGTAATATGATTTTAAATTATTATTTTTAATAATATTTCAAATAATACTAGTGTAGTAAATTTATTTGTAAGAATAGTTAGATAATACATATTAAGTAAAAATTTTTATATTAGTTGTGTTAATCATATTATTAAAATAATAATATAAATAAATTTAAAACTAATATTACATTTATTAGAAATTATATGTTTCTTTATAAGTTTTTTTTTGTTTTTCTAATAAATTATAATAATTTTATATTATATATAAATTACTAGGTTTTAAAAAATTATTATGATATATAATATCATTAGAATTCAATGCCTAATTTTATAGTCTTGTGCGTAATACTTTTATTAGTTTTTGTAAATAATAAGATAAATGAAATTATGCTAATTTCAATAAAGAAATAATTAAATATAATGATATTTCTAATGTATTCATTAGTATACTTTAAAATATTTTGTATTGTACATATATATTTGTAATATGAGTATTATATTTCAATAATATAGAAAAAATAATTTTTTGGTGAAATTTATATTAAATAACAAAATTAAAATATTGAGTGATTATTTCACTACTATATTGTTCACCTGCTTGTATGTGTCTAAGTGGTAATGTTAAATATTTTAAAAATATTGTAAATGTAATAGTTATTTATGAAAATTTATCATTCATATCATAAGATATATTATATTAATAATTAAATAATTAATATAAATATTACGAGAATACATATGATAATGAATTTTTTTTCATACAATCACTCAATTTGTATTAGAAATTTATTCAATTTTAATATAATTTGCTATTAAAAAGTGATGAATCCATCAAGTAAGTATGATCTTTTAACACATTTAAATATTTATTATTATGCATGTTTATTGTTTGATGAATTATAAAATCTTGAGATTGATAGATATCATATAAATTTTCATGTCTTGTGTTATATAAAATAAGATGTGATCTACTAACCCCAGTAAGTATATATTCTAGAATTTTAATTTATTTATCTTATTGTTGTGAATATAATGATCTGGTTGAAGACAACTTTTTATCTGAGATGCTTGATAAATTAGTTTTTCATATAATTATAATGATCAATCAAAATTTATATCAATTATTTGGAATAAATTGTATAAATCTTATTTTTTCAATCAATTTTATTAAAAATTATATTAACTCTTAATTCTTTAATTATTAAATTATTATTTATATTTTCTATCAAATTCTTATTTAGTCTACTGTAAGTTTTTTTTCCCACTCAAATAGTTTCACACTTCCTTATTGGTGCACTATGGTTTATGAGGTTTGCATTGAATATGACCAAATTATCTCATATGATTTATCATTATTTTATTATTCATATAAGTTATTTTAATTTTTTTCTTATAATTTTATTTTTAATTTTATTATTTTTATTTTTATTACGCATTCATTTCATTATCCTCATCTTTGCTATATTTATCTTTTGAATGTTTTGTTTTTTGAACTCCCAATATTTATGTTATGGTTGGTCATATAACTTTACTATAAATTTTTTTAATCTATTTGGTATTCATTTATGATAAGGAGTATTTGATTCAATTTTTTATTTGGTTTATCTAATCTTTTTTTATATGATATATGTTCTTTTTGTTATGATTAATCTTAATTTTTTATTGAATTTAAGTTTGACTCTTCATATTTTTAGTTTCTTGCCTAATGCTTTTTTAATCATATCAATCAATAATTTATAATCTGCAAATAACATATCCTAATCAATGTTTTATTAGAGATTTCTTGTTAATTTATTTATAATTAGTACAAAAATATAAGAATTAAGTGATGATCCTTGGTGTAATACTAAAGTTATTAGAAACTAGTGAGTAATATCTTAAACTATTTTAACTTAAGTCATTTCTCTCTCATACATGTTTATGATTAATTCAATATATATACTTGATATATTTTTTTATATAATATCAACCAAATTAAAATTTGTAAGACTATCATAAGTTTTTTTTGATTAATATTTTAACTAAGTAGATAATTTACATAGCAAAATTACTTGACATAAATCAATTTATTTCTTTGAAATTTTGTTTCTCTTATTAGTCTATGTTCAATTATATATTTAAAAGTTTTATAGTATTATTCTACGGTTATCTATTTCTTTCTTATGATTCTCAAAATTTCAATAGGGATATCATTAGGTCATAAAATTTTTCTAATATTTATTTTCTTGATATTTTTTTATTCTTCATGATTCTATTTAGATTACATATCTAAAATTATTTAATTGGTATTCAAATTTAAATATATGAACTTGTGTAAAAGATCATAAAAATATATCTTCAATTTTTCTTTGAATTTTTTTTATTAATATTTAATTATTTTCATTCTTAAATATTTTATATGACTAATATTTTTGTTCTTTTTCTCTTTCATCCTAGGTAATATATAAATATTTTTTTCATCTTTTTATTTTGTAGTTTATCATTTAATTTATCATATATTTTAAATTTACTTATTACTTTTATAGTTTTTTTATCTCTTAATATGATTTTATAGTATCTTTATTTTTGTTCTTTTGTATTTTATTAAAATAAATTTGTTTCTTATTAATAATTTATTAAACCTCAAATCTCTACCATCAAATTTTTTTTTGAGTAAATATTTTTGTTAATCATGCCTAAAATATTTTCAAATATTTTTTATGCATGTCACATTATTTTACATATTATTCTCATAATGTTAAATGAATAACTAACTATGTTATCTATTTTTTTTAAATATTTATTATTTCTTTTTTAAAGTTTTATTATTTTATTTTTAGCTATATATTTGAAGTAGAGATGACAAATAAGCTATGTTGTGTCAGTCATCTTTTTTTGGGCTTGTTTGGTTTATCTTGTCGTGTCTATAAGACATGTTTTTTAGCATTTGCTAAGTCAGGCCAGGCATGGCTATGCTAGCCTGGTTCATTCTAGGCTAGCATGGTTCTTTCCAGCCTAGTGTGGGTCAGGACCAAGCTAGCCAAGTCAAAATCAGCTCGAATGGGCCGTCGTGCTAAGCACGACTGAATCTTGTTGTTCCTTGTGATGTTCCCGAGCTACTCAACCCAATTGATAGTTGGCACTTCTCATTTGAAGTTGTGTTATGATTATAATTTTTAAGATATAGATTAATTATAATTAGTTTATATTAAGTAGTTTAATTATTATTATTTTACAATATTTGCATAATTTTTTATTCTTAATGAGAAAATTTCTTTGGCTCTATTTAGAATAAATTTTGAATATAACCAAGTGTTCTTTTCTTATCTTAAAGTAGACATTAGTATAGAAATGTTATAAGTTAAGGTAAAACTTAAGATTACTATTTACTTTTTTTTTCCAAACTAATATCCTCTAAGATACATTCTATAACTCTTTACACACATACACACATGTCCATTTAAGTCTTCTTTAATTATGATGATTTCTTTTCTTGGTGTACCTTGCAATAATTAATTTATTTTTTTTTTCAAAAATATTTATTTATTTTTTATCATTTATTACTTGTAAAGCTTGAGCACTAATCATATTTAGGATATTTGAATCTGTTATTAGTTTGATTGCTATAAGTTTATTATTAATTTTCTCAATTTTTATAATTTTATATTTTAAGTTTTCATTTATAATTATCTTAATATCATTTTTATTTGTTATCGTGTAAATGTTCTAAATCTTATATATATAAATCTTCATAATTTGTTCATTATTCACTTAGTTTCTTGTAGATATCATATATTGATATTTTTAAATTTTAGGGTATCAATTAATTCTAAGTACTTGCTATTTAATAAAAAATTATACAATAACCTATACTAAACCTATTAATTTAAGTTAACTTCTTTATTTGTCTTTATCCAATAAATTATGTGAATACTTATTTTTTTTCATAACAACTGGGTGACATTGCAATGATTTTTGTCAAGTCACTACATTTGGACTAGGTAATATGTTGCTTAAAGAATGTAACTTCTTAGCATTAGTGTGTTTTAGTAATTTAGAATCTATAACAAATTTTGTGATAATTTTATTGAAGTCAGTTATGATGACACAACTCTTTTATTTGTGCTTGTGATTGACAATGCAAGCGTAACTCACATAAGTGAAAGACTAAGACACACACACACACACAAACACACAAACACACATATCCATGTACCCACGCGCCCACGCGCCCACGCAGCCACCCGCCCACGCAGTTACGCGCCCACACAGCCACACAGCCACGCACCCACACAGCCACACAACCATACATAGCCACACCATGCACCCACACTCATGTACCCACATCCACACACACACCTCATTTATTTAAGCTTGGGATTGACAATATAAATATATCTCACACAAGCGGAGTTGAAATTAGATATTAATATATATGGTAATATTAATGATATTGATGTTGGATAAAGATTGAATATGGTTTTTTTAAATTTTTTTCATGCAATATATTGAAATATTAAGTAAAATATATATATTTAAATTTTATTCTTTGAATCATTAGTCATTTAATATATTTATTATTATTTAAATTAAAGTTTAAAAAGGTGAAAGCATAAGTCTTGAGGTGTATGTTTTTTGAGTATCACAATTTATAATTAATTAATATTTTAAAATATATAAAATAAAATAACATAAATAAAAACATGAAAATAATTTATTAGAATTATTAAAAAAACATACTAGTTTACTACTTTTACAAAAAAAATCATAACAAATTTATAAAATAAAAAATAGATTCAATTATATTAATAATATTAAACTTTAACAAAAAATCATAATAAAGTCATGAAATAAGAAATAAAGTAAATTATTTTAGTTTAAATTCTTCTCTTCAAGGACATTAACCAATATCATGTATTTTTAATTAATGTAAATTTAAATTTTCATTAATTAGTATAAAATTGAACTCTTTTTCTTTGCTTTTGCTTCCATTTATATTTATTATAAATTATTAATTAGATATAAATATTATAAATTCTTGAATCAATGAAACTCATTCTAAAAAATAATAACAATAATAATCAAAACATAATTTTATAAAAATTATAAAGATATAATTGAATACAAAATAGGAATATTTTAAATTTATCAAATTAAAAAGATAAAATTGAATACTTGATTTTAAATTATTTTATAAATTATATAATTTGATTTAATATATTAAATTATAGTATGAAATAATTGGTATTTTGTAACAAATTAAATATTTTTTTTGTCAAATTCAGATTTATATATCAAATAAAATTTTATCATTCAAGAAAATTATTTAAAATTTTTTCATATATAAATTAGATATTATTTCGAAATTTATATAAATTTAGGGATGTTTTAAATTTATTCAAGTAAAAAGACACAATGGAATGATTTATATATTTTTTTGGTTTATCCCATATAAACTATATTATTTTATCAACTAAAGGATAGTTTCATAAAAATAACATATTTGATTGATTTCATACATAGAAATTAATCATACTTAAGCTTAAAAAATTATGGCCTGATTTTATAAAAATATTAGAAAAAAAATAGAGTTTGATTTCATAAACTGATGATAATCGTCTGGATGGTGGAATGATTATTAGTTTATAAAGCTTTGTCTCTAGTGGCGACAAATTTTTACACAAGTTAAGTTTTTTTTCTCTTTTTCTTTTGTTTCAAAAGTAAATAATTAGGTTGAGTGTTCGTGTATTTTTAATTTATATTTTATAGTTTTAGTTTTAATATTAATAATCAAAATGATGGAGGTTTGTAAGGCATATGTATCGACTGAGAAGGTAGAGAATGCATATGCTTTTATGTCCTTTTATTGTGCCTCAGTTAAGAAGACATACGTCTTCTATGTTATTCCATTCTTTTGAGATGCCTCAAGGCATTTTCAGACTGCCTCTATTCAAGGTGCGCTTCAAAAACACATTTGAAAACATTGATTTAAATAATTATTACATATATAATATATATATAATAAAATAAAAAAATCACTATCTTTGTCCCGAAATGATAGTTGATATCACACAAAAATTTGTTTTGAAATGATGGTATGATATAATAAAGTAAAGTTTAATTTATTTGTAAAGTCAATTTTGCTGTATTGATGACTTCCTTGTTATAATTGACAGTCACAAGAAGGCTTATAGATCCAGTTATTTATTATTAATGGCTTCCATGTACTTCTAAAATATCAAAAAGATATCATTTAGCTTCTTTAAAGAGTATTGCAAAAAAGAATTATCTACTGCAGCAATGAGCTTATCGATATCTTTATTTGCTTGCTGATGTTGAAGGGATTGGATGACATTGATGAAGCCCATATTTAATTATTTATCATTGAAGTTTACTGTTTACATTTAATTTAACTAGTTTTGAGATTCAGTTAGCGGATTTTGTATGTAACATAACATGGTCAAATTATACATCAATCAAAAGTTCTCGAAAAGATATTCGCAAGAAACATAGTCACGAGGTTTTTCAACTATTTGGTTTTTTATTTTTAAAGAATTACATGAATCGGATTATCATTTCGGAACGAAAGTAGTATTTAGTAATTAAAACCTTAAGGAAAATTTAATTAAAAAATACGGAAAATAAAATGGCAATTATACAAATTACATAGTGAGCGACTATCTTGGTGGGGAATCGTGGCTCATGGATGTGACCTCGTGGCACGATCCCACATCTCATGGTCAAGGGTCAATTTTACACAACACGGCTCCACATGCCATAACCCACTACCTTTCTAGCCACTATCATCCATAAGCTTGGTCCTAAGCCCAAGGCTATGTGCCTAGCCCAACATTAGGGAGCAGGGTGTAGTTTAATGATTCATATGCCATGAGTCATGTGTCAAAGGCCACAGGAACTGGGCCAATGTGCCATGGCTCGTGTCATTGTCCCCCTAGATGACTCAGTCCGTTATGACCCGACATGCTTGACATTGGTTAGTAAGGCAACATGATGTGGTGGGATGCCTTATTTTTGATTGATGTATGGCTAACATGATGATCTTATACGGCTCACAAACGAAATGGGTGGTGCCGGGGCAGCCCACTTGATGAACACCTATTTCAACATCTCATTTCCTTTTTCCTTTTTGATCATTTTGGTAACGATATTTTGATGCCAATGTTTTTTATTTATTTATTTGAAGAAATCACTATCACTATGCATATGCATAGGTGACTGAGCATTGTGAAGCATCATATGCATCCTCATTAGTAGATAGACAATTAATATCAATTATTGTTTGCAAGGATATACATATAGTTGTTTTTAGATCCTTTGTTGAGATACACGACATAGGCACTGCACATTCCACTTACAATATCACATGTATCAAACTCATAGGATCCATGCCCTTGTTCTGTAATACTCATGCAGTTATTCACATGGTAGTCATTATGAATTTTCATGAAATTATTATTCCAATTAATCGTTATATATTTTATTGAGATTAGGAGAAAAACACACTAATATTATAATGAAACCCTGCCAACATGCCAGACACAATGCTTTTTTCTAAGTTGGGTTTAATAAATATGCCATTTTAAATTTCCAGGGATTGTTGACAGTGCCAAGTGTACAACTCATACTTGTTAACATATTTTCATTATCACATTTAATACTAGATGCCAATTTAGTAGCATAGTTGTTTTTTATGAGTGACTTTTTCTGTGATTTGCCAATTTAGCTGTAGACTGGAGTAGCAAGACATTGGTCTCTGAGATCAGTGTCCTGTGTCTCTTTTCTTTGTTTTTTCTGATAGTAACTTTTTGTGTTATTTAATTTTAGACAGAATTTCATGGGACATTCTCATTATTCACATGAATCCTTACTTTGTTAATATCATATTCTGAGTGGTTTGCACGTGCCATTGGTTTGCATATCCTCTTCTTTCTGTCGAAGTTTGTTTCTGCATCACAACTTAATCATCATTCCTTTGTAAAAATTTGTGAAACATCTGTAATTCTGAGTAAGGTATCAATAATTCATTTACTGTGTTTTCTTCTTTCCTTTTAGTGAGAGCTTATATGAAGATGAAGAGTTTGATCAACATCAGAGAGAACTTGCTGCATTACTGGCTTCAAAGGTGGATATCACATGTTTCTCTCTCAATACATACGCCAACACGCATGTTTGTATAGTGATGTATATGTTCTTAGATTTTTGAAGGTGGATGCAATTATTATGAAATCTATATTGATCATTAATAATACTACTTTTAGTCTTGTTACAGTTTTTTTTATTATTTGTTGTTTTTTGTATTTTTTGATGGGAGCTTTTGGTATGTGAGTTATCCCAATTAATTTTTGTCATTATAAAGTTATATTTGATATATTAATTTCTCAGAGTATTATTATATTTATATTATTATTATATTGTTTCAACTTGGTATTACAGCCAAGTCAAAACAAAAAAATAAAATTTTTTTATCTAGTAGCAGTGATGCACAATGCTGATAGTAACCTACACGCGGTGATAGCAGAAAAGGCACATGGTGTTTGTAGTGTCACGTGTGCTGGTGGCTGTAGTGGTGTTCATGGTGGTGGCTGCAGTGGTGCGCGTGGTGGTGGCTGCAGTGGTGCGCGTGGTGGTGGCTGCAGTGGTGCGCGTGGTGGTGGCTGCAGTGGTGCGCGTGGTGGTGGCTGCAGTGGTGTGCGTGGTGGTGGCTGCCGTGGTGCGCGTGGTGGTGGCTGCCGTGGTGCGCGTGGTGGTGGCTGCCGTGGTGCTCGTGGTGGTGGCTGCTGTGGTGCTCTTGGTGGTGGCTGCAGTGGTGCTCTTGGTGGTGGCTGCAGTGGTGCTCACGGTGATGGCTGGAGTGGCACTTGTAATGATGGATTCAATGGTTCTCGTGGTGGTGGTTATAGTGGCGCGTGTGGTGGTAACTATACATGTGCACTGGCTTTGCAGTAATAGGTACGTGTGGTTTGTGGCACCAGGCATGTGCAATAGTTGGTGCACAATGGTATTTATTGGCGGTGATTTTTGATTAGCAAACTACAGGTGATGCATTGTGGAGCATGGTGTGGCAGGAATCCTAACTAAGATTCTATTAGATCTGTAAAAAAAAATTGAATTAGATGTAATTATTTTTTTGTGGCATAATATAAAAATATATTATAACAACAAATTAGGATAGAGGAGAAGCAGAATTCAATGTACTCACTGCAAAGGGATGC
Organism: Sapria himalayana; assembly: GCA_029783825.1. Classification (NCBI taxonomy): domain Eukaryota; kingdom Viridiplantae; phylum Streptophyta; class Magnoliopsida; order Malpighiales; family Rafflesiaceae; genus Sapria; species Sapria himalayana. The sequence continues at coordinate 2,957,447 of JAREIK010002869.1, read as the reverse complement.
GTGATATTAGAGATAATTATTGGATGTTAGAGAAGAAGCCGAGAGTATTACACATTATTAAGAGAGATGAGTTGACTATTGGAGTCATTTGGAGTCCTCTTAGAGTTCATCCATCAAGAGGAGTATAACTAACCCATTACTGAGGTAGCATCAATTTTTTTTTTCATTCAATAATTATTAATTGTTTTACTTGTTCATTCACTGCAGGCTCTTGAATTATCAATACATGAGCTGACACTTGTATTACTAGTTATTTTAACATATTAATTATATTTGTTTCTTACTCTAAAAATATTATTGTATTAAATGATAAATATTTAAAAGTTATAAAATATAGTAATGTGTAGTTTGAATATTTGTTTCTATTCCAAACAACTCAATTTTGATTTTGTTTTTGATTGCCACCTTAATTTATTTTTTGTGAATTATCTTTTTAGATTATTTAATTTTGATTTTATTTTTATGATATATATTTCTAGAATTGGGAATAAATATTATTTTTATAAATATTTATTCTTAGAATTGAGACATTCTAAGAAAGATTATACTTAAGATTGAGTACAATGCAAGTGATGAGAGTGAACACAGATGAAAACATATTTGTTATGTCATAAAAAAGTTTCAAAAATTATATAATAAAAATTTTTATATTTAGTCAGTATCGTTAATAATAAGTTAGTCACTTTTACTATTGACATAGTTGGATATCATGTGTTAGTATTAAACATATAACTTTAACATCAGGTAAGTATAATTTCAATGGTATCTGACAGCCGTTAAGAATTTTTTTTTTTTAGATTCGCAGACAAGTATAAACTACCAAACTCTTGTTATCTACTAACGTCTGAAGATATTTTAGTGAATTTTATTTTTTTTCTAATATAGGAAAAATAATTTTTATCCCTACTTGTATTTAGAGGTGCCAAATGGGATGCCCCGGCCTGGCCCGATCTATTTTTTTGGGGCCAATTTTATAAAAATTAGGGTTTTGGCAAAAATGTTGCCACGTGGCCGTCGCCTATCGGGCATCGCTACATTGTCTTTTTGTCAGTGTATGGTCACCCATGCCATGCCCAAGTGCCTGGCACCCGTGCTGTGCCTGACACGATAGGTGGGTTGAAATCCCTCGGCACGATAGGACACGACTCATGCTAAGGGTGTGCCTGCCACTGGCTTGGGCACGCTTGAAACGGGCATGGCTCGACCCAGTTTGCCTCGCATGTTTTGGCCTGCCTCGCCTGTTCCAGCCTGCTCCACCCTGCCCGGCCCTTTTAACACATATACTTGTACTATCAGATTAATAAATATGATACATACATCTAACATAAAAAATTTTACTTAATGATTTATTTTTAATAATTCTAATAAATATATTAATAGCTACTTCATTATTAAATATATTATCAGATGTGATACTAAATATTTTATTTTAAATATGATAATATTTAAAGATTCTCATCATGCACGTATATATAGAGGTGTCAAACGGGTCGGCCCGGCACGACCCATTTTCTTAGGGCACGTTCGTGCTACCGTGCCGGGCCGGGCACGGTTTAAAAATAACCGAGCCCGGCACGGCCCGTAGGCACGGCGGGCCGTGCCGTGCCTTGCCAGGCCCGCTCGGGCTTGCCTGTCCGAGCGGTTCGGGATACAGGAAGAGGCAATAAAGAGATGGAACGGTGGACCAGTACTTCAAGTACTTGGTTTCCATCTCTGTAACCATATAGCTAAGTGTCGGATTAGCTCGATACTTTCTAAACATGCTACTAATGTTGCATATGCACCAGAGTGCAATGCAAGTGGTGGGCGTATAAACCGACGAACACATGTTCGTCGTGTCATAAAAAATATTCAGGAATTTTATAAATGAAATTTCTGAAGCCCAGTCAGTATCATTAATAATAAGTTTGTCACTCTTACTATTGACGTAATCGAATATCACGTGTTCATATCCGACACATGGTTCTAACATCAGCTATGTGTAATTCCAACGATATCTCACATCCGATTGGAATTTTTTTTTCTTAAGATTCGCAGACAAACAGAGACTACAAAACTCTTGTTGTCTGCTAGGAGTGCAAATATATTTTAGTGCATTATGTATATTATCTAACACGGGGGAACACACTTTCATACCCGCTTGAATAATCAGGTTAATCACGTGACACATGCATCTGACATGAAAGATCTCTCCTAATGGTGCATCTCTAATATTCCTAATAAACATGTTTATCGCTACTCCATTATTAGATGTATTATTGAATGTGATACTAAAAATTTTATTTTGAATTTTATATTCCCTAAAGATTTTTATCATACACTCAAAAATGGCCGGACCATCATGAGGATGTAGAATCTCAGAGAATCCTAAATTTTTTTTATTGATTGTCCAGGTCGAAACAAAATAGTGGCTGGTGATCCATGCATTAGAAGATTCATCGTGACTTGTCCAAATATCGGACATCACGGACACCACTCCACTATATGTCATAAATTCTTTAATTATTTTTTGTTTTTTTAACTTATATATCTTTAGTATGTTATTCCTAGATGTTGACCTAGGAATCCTACGATAGGTAGGCTGAAAATATGTCTGCATGATGCGCACTACTCTTGGATCTTCCGAAAATCTGATCAGAAGACCCATCAATGTGATAAGTCTGGCCATGCCGTCCCTACCCAACTCGCTGGAGTATATGAAGGGAGTAAACTTTGAGACTGAACTCGATCCAGTCTCAAAAAATATAGTGCCAAGTTGGGTTTGCCTAGGATCTAATGGTCCATATTTTTTGGTGCATAATTCGGCATGCCTCTTAAGGTGCCCAGTCCCAAACGAACTCTTACATGTTAAAAGTCCCATATAATATTTGCACTGTGTCATTTATTGTTCCTCACCCTTAACATTTTTTTATTTTATTATATTAAAATGAGTCCAAACTACAGAAGTTCTCCTAATTTTTTGTTTTTTAGAAGTTTGGGTTGAGACGACTGGGGAAACCAAAGTTTCAGCAGCCTCAGACCTCTGTGTAATATTTTTATTTTCTAAATTTAAATATGTTTCAGTTATATTTATTATTTTTTATGATTTTTGTTTCTAAGAATAGTTTAATAAAGACTAGATGACTGATTTTAATTTTTCTTAATTTTAGTCTAGAGAGAGAAACTATAGAGAGAGAGTTAAAAAAATCATAAAATAAATTACCCGGTAAAAGCAGTGAGGTCGGTCACGTGCACGGTGCATCGCAGTCAAGTTCTAATGTTCAAAAATCAAGTCGAGATTCACGAAAATCCAAGCCGAATGCCAAAATCCCGAGGCCCGAGAGAGAGAAACAAGATTTTTGAGAGAGAAGTATAACGATTTGAGAGAATTTATGTTTTTGAAAAACATAAATGTTAAAGGGAGGGGGGTGAAATTTATAGATTAAAGATATTAATTTTTTATAAAAAAAGAATTTTTTTTTAATTTTTTAGAATTTTTTTTTATTTTTTTAAGGGGCAGAATCATGAGGGCCGTTGGATTCTGCCCCCTAGCCGTTGGAGGCGAGATCCAACGGCTGAAAATATATTTTTATATTAATTTTTTTTCCCGTTGGGAGATCTTGGTCAGTTCAGGCCTCGTGGAAGTGGGACCGCGGGTCGGATCCAATCAGACCCGATCCACGGTCTTTTTTGTGGGAGGGGCGTGGGTCTATTGCGGGGTAGCCGTAGGCAGTAGGCTCGAGGGACACCCGGCACGGGACAAACCCGTGCTGGTGTGCTGTGCCACGGGCCGAACCGTGCCGAGTCAGGCACGACACTGCACGGGCCCGGGTACGGTTTTTTCTGGTGCCGGGCCGGGCCGGCCCGGCCCGGTTGACACCTCTAATTATTAATCATTTTTTGTTTTAATTAATGTATTATATATAACTATTAAAAAAAAAAAAAAAAAAAATACTTAAATTATGTTTTGAATTAGAGATGAGATAGATAAAGTAAAGTCGCAACCTGCACTCTGTAGCAAAAGATAACAAGAAAAAATTTCTACTCCAACTTGAAATTGCTTTAAACTTGGAGCTTTAAAAAGAAATAAAAAAAAGAGTGTAGAGAGCATAGATGGAAATTAGAAAGGAGATGAGAGAGAATTGAGATTTGGAACATAAATGAGAATGAAGAATTTCAAACTCATAATATATATTTATAGATTTTTTTTAATTTAAAAATCATGTTTTTAATTATATATATATTTTTTGAATTTAAAATTGGACAAATACCCAATAGCCATTGGATTTTTGCCCTAGCTATTGTATTGAAATCCAATGGCCAAGATTATTACAATAAAATCAATTTTTTTTAAATTTTTGGCTATTTGATTTTTGGAAATGCGGGTCGGTCTTTTGTGCACCCAAGCCTAGCCTCGAGTGCCGATTGTCAAATGTCGACAGCTAAAAAAGTTGTTGCCTGTCGGTGTATGACTATATGTGTAGGGCTAGGGACAGGGTCAAAGGGCTCGAACTCACTGTGTCTGGCAGCTAGCATGGACGTGGAGCTAGCCATGACCAGCAATGTGGTGAAAATTAAAAAATTGATACTAAACCGTGCCTTGGTGGGTCGAGCATTGACCAACTAGATCATGCCTGCTTTTTGTTAACTCGTAACCCATTTGGCATAATAGTTTATGCCTTATGGGTTGGTGAACCATGCCAATGGGCCATGCAAGCAGATCATGACTGGCCCAACATAAGGCAAGGTTGCCTTTGGCCCAACAAGGCATGAGTCGTGCCTTGGACATACCCGACACAGGTCCATGCATGGTTTTGGATAGGGCTGTGCCTCTCAAATGGGTCATGTGGCTTGGGCACGGCTTGTGACTCAGCCCGCTTCAACAGTGCCTGGCCATGCACGTCACTATCTAGAACTATGCCTTGGGTTAGGTTAGGCTACCCCACGGCACGGGTCGTGCCGTGCTGGGCCAGCATGAGCCTTGCCTCGTGCCGAGCCATGCATGACTATTGTGCTTAGCTCAATGTCATGGTAAACTCGTTTGGGTGATCGCTTTATGGGGTCCTCGTTGGGTGGGTTTATTATTTTTTTAAAAACTTGACAATCTCATCATGACAGGTTTATTTTTTTTTAAAATAATCAACCACATGATCAATTGTAATTGGTTGACCTATAAGCAGGCCACCCTTCGCCACATGGCCATGCACTTGGTGCCATGCCACCATCTACCATCGGGTATTGGTAATGGCGAAGATGCATGACCCATGCATCTTAGTCATTATGCATGTCATGTCCGTGCACTCTGTTGTGCCTACCATGTCGTGCTGAGTCGGTGGATCATGCCACCATGCCACTTGGCATGGCATGGGATTTAACGGTGCCATGAAAAAATGGGCTATGCCGGTATGACATGGTCGATTTTGACACTTTTAGTCTAATGTCATTCCCGAGGCTTCCGGCCCACTTGACACTTCTAGATATATAGTACATATTTTTTTTATTTTTTTTTTTCAAAAAACATTAAGTTCATAAAAATATAAAAAAATTAATAAATAACAATGCGTTAGAATATATGTCAGATACTTATTATATAAATTATGAGAATATATAATAGATTTTTTCTGTTGACACATCTCAATAGAATGAGGTTGCTGAAATGAAGAATGTATATTTAATTGAAATAACTCAGATATTCTTACTTTGAAGGAGTCAGAAATATTTTTCGGAAAACATAGTTCTAATTTTAATCTATCTTATTAATTAGATTTTTTCTTTTATTATTTATTAGCATATATATTTTTAGATCATATATTATGGAGATATGCTATTTAACTTGTCTCATAGAGTTGTTAGATTCATTTAATATTTTTCTCGATTGATCTCTTTTATAATAAATTAACATATAATCTTGAGATATGTATTTTTAAATATTTGAGTATACAGTGGATACAATTATTTTTTATCAAAAATTGATAAGATTTTAGTGAATGTGAATATTATTTTTTTTGACGGACTCATTTTTTAACAAGCTACTGAAGAGTGTGAATCTAGATATTATACTTAGATTCATTATTTTTCTTCTTTTGTAGTTAAACATGGACTATCAGTTAGTAGAGAGTCACCCATTTATTTTCTAAGCATTTTAATACTTAATATTATGTTATTTTCATTAAGTTATAACTACAAATAAATTTATTTCATATTGATTTTGAAGAAAGTAAGATTTTTCAAGTGATGAGATTTGATTTAAACCTAAATGACACAATAGTCAATGAGTTTTTACTAGTATGGACTCATATTAAGTTTGTAATTAAGAGATTTGACCACTCATGATTTAAATCTTATACTACAAGATAACGATATACCTAACTTGCTCAGACTAGTAATGAGCCTACAAAAGAGCCATATGATTTCACAACTAATTCTTTTGATTTGTTTTTTAAAATGGTTTTAAGAGATGTATTCTGTACTTAATTTTATATGTTTTGCATTTTCTTATATTATTTATTTCTTTTAGTTCCTTTATCACCTCTTTTAATGATATGTATACGTAGGTTTCTTTTCGAAGTATTATTTCATATAAGATAGTGTAAGGCCATGTTAAAAGTGATGTATGTCCATTCTAATGAGATTGGGAAATAGTAATATGACCTCTGGGAAGATATATTGGTTGTCTCTGGGTATTCATAGTGAAGACAAGTCCAAATGAGATGATAGCTCATCCTAAGGTTAGTGGTGGGACTTATAGTGAGAGGATTATGATTAACCCAAATATTTAGTATAAATTATCTTGATACTTTCTTTTCAATGGCTAAGATGAGATCTTAGTATAAATTATATTTTTGTTACAACAATCCATTGTTAGATGATATATCAACTAAATGTGAATTATATTTTTTCATGATGTTATTGAAGTGGAAATATATATTTAGTAGTCACTTGTTTTTTGAGCAATATAATTAGATATAACTTGCAGATTATAGAATATACTATATGACCTGAATTAAACATCAAGAGTTTAATTTATGAGGTTTTCATAGGTAGTGATCTCATTTGGGTTACATATATGTATTATTAATTTTTATTTGTTTTTTTGGAGTTATAATAACAATAAATTTTTTGATTATATATATAAATGATATTTTGATTGTGTGAGATAATGAGTTGAAAATTACTTAGCTCAATGAGTATCTTTATGTATAGTTCTAGTCGAAGTATTTTGGGAAATTTATATATATTTTTGGCATAATGATGACTTATTTTATGAGATCTATCATCTTAGCATAGATGAGATATGTCATATGTATCTACTAGAACTATCTATCTAGTTGTATTCTAGCATGTACTTTTATTAATTTATGTATTGACTTCATATATGATGTGATCTATCTAGTTGACCTTATGATTTATAAGATAATTATAAGAAAGGTTAACTATCTGATTATGATCGAATTAGATTTAATATATGTAGTTAGTGTAATTAATTATTTTTTTTTGGCAGATTCACCATGATGTTGCTCTTTGCATTCTAAGGTATGAAAGAAGTTTTGAGGATCATAGTTATTTAAGATGTAAGATGCACTGAGGCACAAAATTTTTTTGGGTTCTTGAGGTACAATGTGCAATTAAGATACATATTTTTTTGTGAGGTACACTCAACCTAATTTTTATATATATTAATTATATATTTTACTAAATATTTTTTATAGTTTCTATTTATAAGTGAAATATAATCAAGTAAAAGATATCAAATATAACAATTAAATTTTATTATTATTTCTTATCGTTATAAATATTTAAAGTTCTAAAATAAAATAATAAAATTTTAACAAATTAATATGTATAATTTAAAATTCAAACTTTAAATATATCTCATAAACATAAAAATGAAATATTATTAGTAATTTCTATCATAATAGATATTTAAAGTTCTAAAAGACAAACAAAATAAATATTCATGGATCTTTTTAAAATTTTAAATTCACAAAATCACTACTATTATCTTTTTCATCATCACTGTTGTACTCTTTATTCTTTATATATTTTTACTTGATAAATAAGTTATTTCTTTATTTTTATCAATAAAAAGCAAGAGTATGATTATGTTTAAAGTTTGATGGTCTTGACTTGAGTGTTCATATTTTGTTTTAACTTGCTTTACCTCTTGTATAAATCCTAAGTTTTTTAGTTCTACTAACTCTTGCAACATATTAAATTATCACATTCAAATATTAAATTATCTTCTATAATACTTTTTTTTTGTTTTTCATATCAATTATTCTTTGTTATCATTTATATTTTTCAAAGAAATATGATCAATGTTATGATGTTTATTATATCTTTGCATCAAGACTCAGTTGTACTTAATGTGAACTAAATTATTTAATCATTAATGTTCCAACCTATTTTCTCTCTTGTTATGGATTTGAAAAATATTTTTATAATTATATATTATATAAAATAATATTGTAAAGATAAATTCAATTGCATGTAGTTATTCTAATAATTCATGTTTTTAAAAATATTTTAATTTCTTTTAGAATTGGGTGCATTGTATGGTATGGTAAGAAATCTCAATATAATATTTTGTAAATTTTTAGTATTAGATTCAAACATGCCTTACCATACTCTAATTTCTTTCACAATTAGATACATTGTAGGTTTTGTTTTTTCTTTTAATTTTAATGATAAACTCATTTTCAAAAATGTCTTTAGCATGCACGCACAAGTTTAATAGTAATATAATTGTATTTTGTTCATCTTTATCTTTCATCATTCTTGTCATATATTTATATAAATCTATAAAGGTTTTGGATTTCGGTCAATTTTTAATTCTTTTGTACCATAAAAATTTTTGAGTAAAAAAAAAAATACTCAGCTGAATGCAAAGGTTGATGAAGTTGAACTTATTATCTCCAATCAATAATTTTATAATTTTATTTTATTTCTTTTTATTCCAATGAAATTTTTTGACAATTATTTCTGTTTTTTATGTCCGCATAAATGTAGCTCATAGTCTCTTTTCATCTACCAAGTGAAGAGTATGTATAAGAGTGTGAAACACCTTGAAACAAAATATTATAATATTCTAATAATATGGCATTAAAATTATATCTACTATTTTTATTTATTGATATAAGATAATGTGATAATATTTGTTGCAAATAGAATTATTATAGGTCTCAACAAATTCTTTGCTTAATAAATTATTTTATCATATTGAGCAATCTCACTCTATGATAAATATAGTCACTTATAAATATGATCCTTGCTATTTTTTTTTGATATGTGATATTTTTTTAAAATCTTTTAATGTTAAGTCAAAATGATGTGCAATGTTGACCAATACAAATGTGATTTTTTCAATTTGATGAAGATATGAAATCTTAATGATGTATTCTAAGCCAAATAAATATGTCAATTATAGCAGATGTAAATAATTCTTGTGATGAAGATCATATTTTCAATATGCTTATTATTTTAACTAATGAGATTATGTAGTCTAATAATGAGTAATGGGATTAATGAGCCTAACTAGGAAGGCTATATTAATACCTTGATGTTTATGAGATTGTATGGAAATCTAGTTTTTATTATTTTATTTATGATTAGGAGAGTACACTAATTTGTATTTTTTCTTTTGCTACATGTTTGGGAGATTATAATGGTATTTATTTATTCTTATTCAGTGTTAAATTGAAAAGTATTTTGCATCGATAATATGAAATGGATAATACAATGTGCATTTATACAAATAGAGATGTTAAAATGGCCTGCCTTTTGCATGCTAGGTGCAGGGTTGGCCCAATCTGCCTACGTGTCTATGTGGGTGAGGGCGGGCCTGGGCAGCCAGGCTAGTGAACTTTTTAAAAAGTAAAAAAAAAAAAAAAAAAAAAAAAAAACTAAGGTTTGAGTGCATCTCTTTTTCGCTAAATTTGAAGTTCTGTGGGCTGCCTTCAATGGCTAGATGACCATTGTTTCAGCAATGGTGAAGCCAAAATGGGTGGCCTTTTTGGCCGGCCTGATCCATTCTAACACATCTATATACAAATAGCAAAATTTAAACTAATTGTGAGTAATTTTTATAAATAATCACTATTCAACCTTTATCAAAAAGTGTAGAAAAATAAAATAAAACTCAAAATTTAAAATTGATGTGTATTTTTGGTTGAAGAAAAAAATAAGAGATCTGTGGCTATTTTCAACATCCTCAAAAACAAATAAGCTATCTGTAAACTAATTTTTGTTAAACATGCTGGCTATAATGATAGAGGTGTTATGAGTTATGACTCCTTTGAATGAAATCCCATCAAACACATACATTCCATATATCAAAAAGCCTTGGTGCTTTCTCAACACATCTATGTATGCCGTATCCCATGCACTGGGCTGATGCTTAGCATGAGGTTTGTATAAGATTAATATTTGACATACTCACCTTTGAAAATTAAAGATATTGTATTTGATGATTCTTAAACCTTAGATTTTTTGCTATTTAATGAGGCTACTTGCTATCACACTAAAGAAAGATCTCATCATATATGTGTGTAGGCAAAGAATAATGTTAAAGGGTATCTTTCATGGTGAATGTTGAAGACAACTAATACTATTAAAAACATGTAATATATAATTTGATGACAATTAGATAATTATGTTTTTATATGGTTTTATTGTTTCAGGTAAAATCTATCAAAGTACTTAAATATGAATAGAATAATATGTCAAGATCTAAATGATTATTTGCTAGAGGATGACCTAATATTTGAAATTTGATATAATATTCAATGAATGCTTTTGCTATGATATAAGCTTATCTGAGAAAATTATGTTTAAGCATTTTAGATCAAAATTATTTACTTTTTGAGATATATATTTTTTGGTTTGGTGTACGAAACTAAAAAATATTTACATTCTGGTCTATTGGGAAATATAAATCATAAATTAACCATCTCTCCAGTAGGACACAAAAAATTACACATCATTTAAAAAAAGATTGTGGGTCGGATCCCTACTTGATCCAATTGATATAATCTTTTTAAGCATCGATAAAAAAGATTGCGACATGGATGGGGTAAGTATCCGGCCCCCACAGTCTTTTAAAAAATCAAAAAAAAAGTCAGCAGCTCGAATCGTTAGAAATCCTACTCTAGTCATTTTATAATATTTGTACATATATATATATATATGTTCAGTCAGTAGTTTATATACACTGTACATGCATACATATATACATATACATATATTTTCAAATATATATATACTGTATATATTTAGTATATATGCATATTATGCTAAACACACACACACACACATTGAATATATGCATATGTATATGTGAATTATATATACACTGCACATAAATATGCATATATACTCTGCACATATTTATGCATATATACCCTGCCCACACACATACACATTCATATATGCAGTATATATATATATATGCATATATTATCACAATCTACATCTTTTTAACTTTCTTTTTTTAATTTTTATATTCTTGCACTTTTGGTGAGAACACTTTGTTGGAAAGAAAAAAATGGAAGAAGATAGAAAAAAAAATGCTTTAATTCACTTGAGAATGTAGTACTTTAAACACTAATACAATATAGTTATTTATAGGTTACAAATCCCACAAAACTCTCAACTGCTTTAGACTTAGTCTTAGATAGTTATTAAAAACTTTGAATTATTCAAAGTTACATTTAATTCTCACCTAACTTTGACCAAGTTTAAAACTTTTAAAATTATTATTATTATCATTAAAATAAGTTTATCTTTTAACAAAAATAAGTTTATATTTCAACACCCTCCCTTAAACTTTATTTTATTACTCCGAGTGAACTTCTTTGCCTAGTAAAATTTTCTTGCTTGAGAGGCTTGGTAAAAATATCAGCTAATTGATCATGAGATTTCACATGCTCCAACTGTACATCCTTCTTTGTAATGCACTCTCTAATATAATGATAGCGAGTATCAATATGTTTACTTCGATCATGAAAGACTGGGTTTTTGGCCAAAGCTATTGCTGACTTGCTATCCACAAAAATTTTGATCGGCTCTTGTTGAAGCACTCCTAACTCTTTTAATAGATTTCGAAGCCAGATTGCATGACATACACAAGAGATAGCTGCTACATACTCTGCCTCCCAAGTGGAAAGAGTGACTATCGGCTGCTTCTTTGATACCCAAGTACCGGCAGTGTCTCCCATATAGAATACAAAACTAGTAGTACTCTTGCGATCATCCATGTCTCTACTCCAATTACTATCGCTATACCCAACAAGCTTGAAATTATCACAAATAGAATAATACAAGCCGAAGTCTGTAGTATCTTTTATATAGCGAATGATTCTTTTTGCTGTCTTCCAATGAGTTATTGTTGGATTCTTCATGTATCTACTAATGACTCCAACCGCATAAAGAATATCAAGCCTTGTACATGTTAGGTAACGTAGACTTCCCACCAAGCTTTTGTAGAGAGTGGGATCCACCCTACTTCCTTTCTCATGCTTGGATAATTTGATTCCACATTTTATTGGCGTGCCAACTGTATTTGAGTTATCCATCTTGAACATCTAAAGTATATCTTTAGCATAACATTCTTGGGTGATTAGAATTCCTTTTTCTTCTTGCTTAACTTCAATACCAAGGTAGTAAGACATGAGTCCAATATCGGTCATCTCGAACTCTTTCGTCATTTCTTTCTTGAACTTGTCAAACATGCTTGGATTGCTACCCGTGAAGATTAAATCATCTACATACAAGCATACAATAAGAATATCACTATTTTCAATTTTGATATAGATTCCATACTCATATGGACACTTGATGAAATTTCTTCCTTGAAGGTATTTGTCAATTCGAGCATCCAAGCTCTTGGAGCTTGCTTCAATCCATACAGTGCCTTCTTCAACTTTAAAACTTTATCTTCTTCTCCTTTTACTTCATTCCCTTGTGGTTGCTCAATATAAATTTCTTCTTCAAGGACTCCATTTAGAAAGACAGATTTTATATACATTTGTTGTATCCTCCAATTATTTTGAGCGGCCAAGGAAATAAAAAATCTAATAGTTTCTAATCGAGCAACATGAGCAAATACCTCATCATAATCAATACCGGCTCTTTGGCTGTAACCTTTTGTCACTAATCTTGCCTTGTATCATTTGACTTCTCCTTTGATATATTTCTTTGATTTGTACACCCATTTCACACCAATTGCCTTGTGCCCCTTAGGAAGTGAAGCTAATTCCCATGTATCATTCTTCTTGATTGCCTTTATTTCTTCATTTATTGCTTGTTTCCAATTCTTGTTTCTAATTATTTCTTGAAAGTTCATATGTTCACAGTCGATAAAGAGACAAAAGAGAGTAAGATTCTCTTGATTTTTTGTTATCTCATATATTTCTTGTATGCTTCTGAAACGTAGAATTCTTTCGCTTGAGCTTTCCTCTTCTTGAATACTTTCAGCTGGTAAAATTGGTGGAGTAGCTGACTCGTTTTCTGCTTGTTCTAGCGTTGGATGTTCCACATCATTTTCTTCAACATAAGGGAAGAAATTATAGTCTTCATTTTGTTGTTTCCAATCCCATTCTCCTTCTTCATCAAATATGCATCTCGATTAATGACTGTCTTTCCAGTATCAGGATTATAAAGCTTGTAGCATTTAGAGTTTGCATCATAACCAATGAAGATATATTTCTGACTTTTATCATCCATCTTGTTTCTTTGCTCATCCGGGACATATACATGAGCTATGCTTCCGAAGATTTTTAGTTGGGAAATACTTGACTTTCTTCCACTCCAAGCTTCTTGTTGTGTTTTTCCCCATACGCTTCTTGTTGGAGATCGATTGGATAGATATACCGCACATGCAATTGTTTCTGCTCACAATTCTTTTGGTAACTTCTTGCTTTTAAACATGCTCCTCACCATGTCAAGGATAATTCTATTCTTCCTTTCTGCTACTCCATTTTGTTGGGGGGGATCTCGGAACTGTGAGAGGTATTTGAATTCCATGATCTTCACAATATTTTTGAAATTTGTTCGATGTAAATTCTTCTCCATGATCTGATTTCATGGATTTGATTAGAATACCGCTTTCCTTCTCAACAAGGGCTTTGAACTTCTTGAATTTTTCAAATACCTTTGATTTTTCTTTTAAGAAATAAACCTAAGTTTTTCTTGAATAATCATCTATAAAGAGAAGAAAATAGTTGCTCTTACCAAATGAACTTGGCTTGATTGGACCAAACACATTTGTATGTATAAGTTCCAGTGGCTTTCGAGCTCTTGAGCTTGACTCCTTTGGAAATGATTTCGTGAATTGCTTTCCAAGTAGACATCTTTCACATATTTGATCAGGATGACTAATGACTGATAGTCCTTTCACCATTTACTTTTTAGAGAGTAATTTCAATTTTCCGAAGTTGAGATGTCCAAACCGAAGATGCTAAAACCAAGTTGTGTCTTTGTAACATGTCTTGAGACACTTTGCAATATCATTTTGAATCTCAAGCATAAACATTCGATTTTTTGACATTGACACTTTAGCAATTAAATTATTTTTCTTATCTCTTATTGAAAGATTATTATCTTTTAGATGGATATCATAATCTTTCTTTAAGAGCTGTCCTAGACTCAAAATATTACTATTCATATTTAGTACATAATAAACATTGGAAATGAATTGATGATTTCCATTCTTTAATTGGATGAGAATGTTACCTCTGCCTTTTACTGCTACTTTTGATTCATTTCCAAAAATTACATCCCCACTTACTGATTTATCAAGTTCTACGAACATGCTTCTTTTCCCACACATACGATTACTTGCACCAGAATCAAGGTATCATGAGCAATCTTCACTTTTTGTATTGCCCTTGTAAGCCAGTAGCAAAGTTTCATTGTCTTGAATTTTTTCTTCCACATAATTAGCTTTTTCTTCAACTCTTTTATTATTTGGAGCTCTATATTCTGAGACATAATGGCCAAATTTTTTACTGTTGTAATATTTGATATGTAACTTATCATACCTCAATCTGTAGTTGTCTCTCCCATAACCTCTTATTGTACTTTCATCTCTTTGGATATTATTGTTATTATCATAGGACCTTCAACTTTGTCCACGCCCACGTTCACGTCTACGTCCATGGCCTCCATGACCGCGACCTCTTCCTTGTTGCTTTCTATCATTCTGGACATTATCAATCTGAGTTTTTAATAATTGCTCTACGATCCATTCTTTCTTCTTCCTCTTTTCTTCATAGGCTTGCAATGAAACTATCAACTGTTCTATTGTCATGGTTTGCAAGTCTTTTGTTTCTTCAATAATAGCGACAATATGATCGAATTTTGCATCTATCGATCAAAGAATCTTTTCCATGATTCTTATATCACGTAATATTTCATCATTTCTTTTTAATTGATTTGTTACTGTTAAAACTCTAGAGAAGTTGTCTGAAATGACTTCTCCTCCTTTCATATTTAAGGCTTCAAACTCAGCTCTTAATGTTTGAAGATGTACTTTCTTAACCGGATCTTCGCTCTTATATGAGGTTTGAAGCTTTTCCCATGCTACTTTTGTCGTCTTTGCTTCTGAGATTTTCTCAAAAGCATCCTCATCTAATCCTTGATAGATTAGATAGAGAGCCTTTTTGTCTCTCTTTCTCGAGTCTCTCAAACTATCCTTTTGAGCTCAAGATAGGGTATCTTCATTCTCTGGTTCTTCATGGTCTTTCTCTATTATGTCCTACACATCTTGTGATCCAAGGAGGGCCTTCAACTTAATGCTCAAGTTGTCATAGTTACTTTTGTGGAGCACTGGGACTTGAAAGGGAATCATATCACTATTCACCATCACCTCGCTATTAACCTTCTCCTTTGATATCACTTTGTTGGAAAGAAAAAAAAGGAAGAAGATAGAAAGAAAAAAAATGCTTTAATTCACTTGAGAATGAAGTACTTTAAACACTAATACAATATAGTTATTTATAGGTTACAAATCCCACAAAACTCTCAACTGCTTTAGATTTAGTCTTAGGTAGTTATTAAAAACTTTGAATTATTCAAAGTTACTTTTAATTCTCACCTAACTTTGACCAAGTCTATAATTTTTAAAATTATTATTATTATCATTAAAATAAGTTTATCTTTTAACAAAAATAAGTTTTTATTTTAACACACTTGACTTGTTGATTGTCCTAATCAAACTTTGCTTTTATGTAAGGTTTTTTTATATATTATTTTAACTTGAGTTTATTATGAGTTTGTTTTGTATGATCTTGAATTTTACATGATATTTGAGCTAATATTATAGGGAAAACAAATCTTGGGTGTGAGGGGATTACAAACCATAGAGAGAGATACATGCATTGTACCATCACATTGCATGTGTTTGTGCATGCTATAATACATGCTTGCATTGATTGAAGGAGGCATACATTATAGTGTGCTAGTCACTATTGTTGAATACTAACCGTGTGTGACAGGCATCCATGACCAATGTTTTTGAAATTTAAAACAAAAAAATAAATTAAACAAAATATTTCGATAAAAAAAATTACTAAGTCACAAAAACAAAAGCAAATCAAATGACCAAACGACCAATAGATACTGAACCAAAGCAAATATAAGTTTCAACGTAACGTAAAAAAAAGCATACAGGTACAATCAATAAAAAATAAAACATCGAAATTGAAAAGCAGAATCAAGAATAAATCACAAAAATTATCAACTGTGTCTGTGACCGTGAGACATTAAAAATCAAAATTAAGTGGCAATGACAAATAGAATGTGGCATGACGTACTGGCGTGGTGTGACATTGGCAACTAGTGTCTGGCAACGGGCAGGGGAAACTGACAACCATGTCAATCGTCAATTGGTATATCATGAGCATCATCAACCTCAACATTAAGATAACTATCATATGGATCATCATCAATAATCAACTTCCTTGTTTTCATAGTGGATGCGGATGCAGTCCTTGTCCCAGCTCCAGCACGATTCTGGATGCTAAACCTCGAATCCTCATAATCCTTCAAACAGACCAATACCTCAATAATATCTGGACGTAATCTCGATCTTCTATCTGAAATTATGTTCACTGCAATAAAAAAGTAGACTATGATGCTATGCTCGACACCGGAGGAGTTAGTAGATCCCATGCCATCCTAGATAGCACGGGAAAGGTGGACTCATATGATTTTCATCACTATAATATATCAAGATTCTTAGTATCAGAATATGATAGAATTGATCAGTAATTGGTATCTAAGTACCGAGAAAGCTCGCTCCTATGTGATGGTCCACCCCGTCGCTTTCCCTTCGCTAATTGAATGCAAAAATCTTCATCTCTGAAGAAGGTATCTATGTTTGTAATTACAATCTCACTACTACTATCACCATACCTAGTTTCGCAGTATGTGAACATGTCAGTCAACTTCTCGTGAATGAACCCTTCAAGTGGGTCTTTCAGGTTCATGCACAAGAAAATATAAGTCAGAGTGTTATTTACTTCTTCCACTTTAACCCTAGGGTCCATACATGCAGCGAGATAATAAAGAGATGAAATAGTGGATCAGTATTTTAAGTACTTGGTTTTCATCTCTGTAACTATATGACTAAGTGTTGGGTCAGCTCGATACTGCCTAAACATGCTACTAATGTTGCATATATACCTGAGTGCAATACAAGTCGTGGGAGTATAAACTGACGAACACATGTTCGTCGTGTCATAAAAAATATTCAGGAATTTCATAAATGATATACTTGAAGTCCAGTCAGTGTCATCAATAATAAATTCGTCACTCTTACTATTGACGTAGTTAGATATCACATGTTCGTATTCAACACATGACTCTAACATCAGGTACGTGTAATTCTAACGGTATCTCACATCCGATTGAAATTTCTTCATTTTGAGATTCATAGACAAACAGAGACTACCAAACTTTTGTTGTTTGCGAGGAGTGTGAATATATTTTAGTACATTACGTATATTATCCAACGCGGGGGAACACACCTTCATACATGCTTGAACAATCAGGTTAATCACGTGACACATGCATTTGACATGAAAGATCTCTCTTAATGACACTTCTCTAATATTCCTAATAAACATGTTAATCGATACTCCATTATTAGATACGTTATCGAATGTGATATTAAAAATTTTATTTTGAATTTTATATTCCTTAAAGATTTTTATCATACACTCAAAAATGGCCGGACCATTATGAGGATGAAGAATCTCAGAGAATTTTAAAATTTTTTTATTCATTGTCCAGTTAGAATCTATATAGTAGCTGGTGAGACATGCATAAGATGATTCATCATGATTTGTCCAGATATTGGATATCACGGACACCACTCCACTATATGTCATAAATTTATTAATTATTTTTTATTTTTCTAACTTATACAATTTTAGTATGTCATTCCTAGATGTGGACCTAGAAATCATACGATAAGCAGGTTGAAAATATATCTGCATGATGTGCACAACTCTTGGATTTTCTAAAAATCTGATCAGATGACCCATCAATGTGATAAGTCTGGTCATGCCATTCATACCCAACTCGCTGTGCTATATGAAAGGAGTAAATTTTGGTACTGAACTCGATCTAGTCTCAAAAAATGTAATGCAAGTTGGGTTTGTCTAGGATCTAATTCACCATATTTTTGGTACATAATTTGACATGTCTCTTAAGGTGTCCAGTCTCAAAACGAACTTTTATAAGTTAAATTTCTCATACAATATTTGCACTGTATCATTTTTTCTTCCTCACCTCTAATATTTTTGTTTTATTAAATTAAAATGAGTCCAAACTACAGAAATCCTCTTAGTTTTTTTAGAAGTCTGGGTTGAGACGACTGGAGAAATCAAAGTTTCAGTAGTCGCAGACTTTTGTGTAAGATTTTTATTTTCTAAATTCAAATATATTTTATTAATATTTATTATTTTTTTAGGATTTTTATTAAACAGGACATAAGAGGTAGAGACTAGATGATAGATTTTAGATTTTATTATTTTAGGATTAGAGTGAGAGACTAGAAAGAGACCGAGAGCGAGAGAAAGTAAAAAAAAAAACTTAAAATAATATACCCATTAAAGCATTGAGGTAGATCATGTGCACGGTGCATCACAATCTAGTTCAAAATTTCAAACCTGAGTTGAAAGTCCCGAAAAGCCTAGCCGAATGAAAAAATTTCGAGTTCTGAGAGAGAGACGAGCAATAGTTTTAAAAGAGTGAGAATGTGAGATTTGAGAATAAATATTTATGATAATTATAAATGTTATAGAGAGGTGGGGGAGATTTTATAGATTAAAGGAAATATTTTTTTTAAAAAAAAGTATTTTTTTTTAATTTTTTATAGTATTTTAGGGGGCAGAATCATGCGGGCCATTGGATTTTACCCCCTAGCCGTTGGAGGTGAAATCTAACTGTTGTTTTTCAAATTTTTTTTAACCGTTGCCCGTTGGGGGTGGGGGATTCGGGTCGGGCTGGACTGCGGGTCGGGTCGGATTGGACTCGTGCTCGCGCATTCTTTCTTCCGGCGTGGCATTTCGCTGGCGTTGTGATGGGGTGCGGGTGGGGACTCGGTCATTCGAGTGGGGACTGGGGACTTGGGTCGTGGGGTGCAGGGTGCAGGTCTGCGGGACATGACCCGTGCTGACGGGCCATGCCACGGGCCACCGAAATGTGCCGGGTCAGGCATTGCATGCGGCTCGGTTGGCCTCGGCACGGCATGACACGATAGGTGTTGTACTCGGGCTCGAGTCCGAAAAATTCCCGTGTTGGCCCTGCTCGGCCCGGTTGACATATCTATACTGGGTCTTGCCTAGTCCGGCACAAGGCCCAGTTGGCCTTGGCACAAGTTACTGCTTTGCCGTGCCTCGGGCTGGGTCAACTCGTCTTGACTTATTTGATACCTCTATCGCAGCCCAAAATCAGCCTAGGTATGGGCCGATTCTAGTCGGGTTGGGCTTTTTTTGATAAAAATTTAATCAGGGTTCCTAGCCATGCTGTTGTTACCCGTCAGGCATTACCAGTTCATCCTCTATCGGGCATCGCTGTGTTGGCCGTAGTGCATTGGTTGGTGCATATCGCCCATGCTGTTTGCATGTGCCAGGCACCTGGGTCATGTCTTGCACGACATGCGAGCCTATGACCCATGACACGTCACGACATGATTTGTGTCGAGGGTCACTCGGCACGGGCCTGGGCATGCTAGTGTAGCATGCCATGCTAGGCTTCGGTCGGTCAAGGCTCACCAGGCCTGTTTGATACCTCTAGTTATGTTGGGCTAGACTTGACTCAATCGGGCCATGCCTCTGGCTACTTGGCTCATTGCCATCTCTAGACATGCTCTGCTATATGTCTTGCCTATTTTTCATATTTTTTTTCTTCACAAAACTCAAAAACCCATTATCTGGAATCATGATGATGGTTACTTACAACTTGTACAAGGTTTCAAATTTTGTTTCTAGAATAATTATTATTGCTCATCGCGTAATCTTGTAACATTTGTCATCAAACAATGTTTTACATCATTCTTCATTGTGAAGAAGAAATCTGCATCACCTAATTAGTATGAAAAAAATACAAGGGAAACATGCCTCAATCTCTATAGTACAATGTTGCTACTATCATTGGTGTCAATTGCTGACACGTTATCCCTGATATTGGTGGAAGTAGCGACACTACCAACGTAATCGAATGCTCATGTTAACTGTTGAAATGTTGTTGTGATATCTTGTTGTTATTATTGTTGCTTTGATAATATTGGATTTTTATATGAGTTTGACAAGAAAGAATAAGAAGAGAGGAATATAGAAATAAAAATGTTTTTTCATTCATTATTTCAAAATAAATTAAAAAATTTAAACTCGTGTATATATGATTTATGATATGTAAAATAAGAAAGAATAACAAGTTTGGTGTTGCTGAATAATATAAAAAATTTATTATTCTTTCATTCCACTGCTCATGCTCATTTTGAGTTTGTCTTGGATTTAATGTATCATATTTTTTTATGTATTGATCAGAATGTTTCTTTAAGTGACACGTGTCACCTGTACTTATATATATATATATATATTAATATATACATTATGCTGGTTCTTTATTGATATCTTTAGAATTTTAATTTTTATTATCTTAAAATGAGTTCAAACGATTAAAATTTTTTTAGTTTTTTATTTTTTTAATATTTGAGCTTGGGCATTAGACTTAAATGTAAGATCATGTGAGAAAATTTTTTATTATATTTATTATTAGTTAAAAGTTAATTTTTTGTTTATATTTAAAAATAATTAACTAATATTTATAAATAACTAAAAAAATATTACCTGGATTTTGGTACCGATAGACGGTATAATTAATGTAATCATAAATGAAGGCACTGTTTTATTCTGATTTCCAACTTTTAAGGGGCATAGTAATAGTCACAGTCCCACATAGAGAGAGAGAGAGGGAGAGAGAGAGAGAGAGAGAATCAGAGGACAAAAAAAACTTTGAATTGTGATTTGAGAATTAGGAAGAGAAATAATAAAAGAGAGTACATAGCAGAGGAGAGCTTAGAGCAGAGGAAAGGATTGAGATTTAAAACTAAGAATAAAAAATTTTAAATACTTAATCTATATTTATAGATTTTTTTTATTTAAAATAATATTTTTTATATAATTTTTATTTTTTTTAATATATAAAAGGTCCTAAACGACAATCATCAAAATTCTTTTTTTAGCCATTGGAATGAAATCCAATGACTGATTTTTTGATTTTAAGATAATTTATTTATTTTTTTAATGCAACATTAACACACGCCCTCGACAATGACAATGGTTGTGTTGCTGATGGGTGCATGTGCATTCACTCGATGCCATCTCCCCGACAATGACAGTGATTGCTGTTACTGTTGGGTGCGTTCGCTTGTTCGCTCATTATCATACCCCCTTAGCCATTGAGACTTTTGTCCTAATGGGTCGATCTGCCATGTCAAAGTGGTAGATATGATTAAAATTTTAAATAAAAATACCTATCACTTGGACTTGGTTGATCGAGTTTAAATTTTAATTAAAAGTATTTATCATATGGATGTTATCGGTATAATATTTAAAAAAATATTTGGTTTTTTTTTTGAAAATGGATTTGAGCATGGTTACTCGTGACACATTCCTAGGTAATGGTCTTGGGTCATGGTCAAGGTCACCGTGTTGGTGAACTATACTATCGGGCCAGGCACTTGTGTTGTGCCTGGTTGTATATAAGGTATGACAACCTCTAGTCCTGCATGGCACGAGCCGTGCCTTGGGTTGGCACGACTCAGGTTCGGTTCTGGACTGTGTCATACCAGGACAAGCATGTCTTAGTCGGGCCATGTCTCGTGGCATGCCTATGCCGCTTGGCCTGCTTGACACTTTTAAGAATATATAAATTATTAGAATCATGGATGAATACAATGAGAAGAAATGCATGTGTTTTTATTTATGTGAGGATTTGAGCGAGGATAACATTGTTTGGAAAATTAAAATTTGTATGGCTTAAATCAATTTTGGTTCTTTTGAAAAATCATGTAATTTTGGTTCTTTTGTGTGTAATTTGTGTGCACTTTTAAAAGATATTTTATTTAGTGTTAGTTTATTTTCCAAGAAAAAAAACAGAAAATGGGTCATCTTGCTGAAATTTTATTAGCATGATTTTTATATTGATTTAGGTTTGTTAATTTAAAGTCTATTCATGTTAATGTGTAAATTTTTTTTTTCTCAGGTGTTCTATTATTTGGGTGAATTTAATGATTCTCTCTCTTATGCACTTGGATCTGGCTCTCTTTTCAATATTTCCGAAGATTCGGATTATGTTCGTACTCTTCTTGGTAAGAATAATTTATCAAAATAGATGTGTTAGGATCTTGGATTTGGTAAAGGTACCTGTTTTTGCTATAATTAATAGAGATATGAATAATCATTGCTCATGTATCCTCAGCCAAAGCAATAGATGAGTATGCTAGTATAAGGTCCAATGGAGTTTCATCAAATAAGTCAAAAAATGTGGACCCAAGGTTGCAGGCAATTGTGGAGAGAATGCTTGACAAGTATGGGGAAATCATGTGAACTTCTTTGATTTTATGTATTTTTCTTTTTCAATGTTCTCTCATTGCCCTTGCTTTTTTCTAGGTGCATTCTTGATGGAAAATTCCAACAAGCTATGGGAATCGCAATTGAATGCCGAAGATTGGATAAACTCGAGGAAGCAATTATGAGTAGTGAAAACATTCATGGAAGCCTATTGTACTGTGCTAATGTTTCCCATTCATGTATCAATTGCAGAGAATATCGCCATGAAGTAAGTGCTTTGTTGTTGTAGTTCATTATAACCTGTAGGGCCTAGGGGGATTCCATATCTGGTGATGATCAACTATTATTTTAACATCTAACATTTTTCTACCTGCATTTTTGATGTTCATTCTTAATTTTTGTTTGAAATTTGTATATGAAGTAATAACATAGGGCAAGTTTGAAAGTTTTATATTACACACACACACAGAGTAAGAACTCTTGGAAGTTCGTGTTATTAACTTTAATGAAATCTTAAGACTTTCTATACATTATTTTTTTAATAATTTCTGGGCTTTCAGTGGAATCTATTTAAGGCATCATTGGGGAAGTTATTATGTGGAGAGCTAATACACTAGATATTTGTAATGTTGCTGATCCCCTTGAATATTTGTGTTGTTGATCAATGTTGCTAACAAACCATTGGAGGATCCATAACCTTCGAGTTGACTTATGGAATTGTTGTGAGAATGGTAAAAGAGCCAACTTGGTTGAGCTTGCTCTTCTCAACAAAGATACCTTTTTTATTGGATATTTATTGCTGGCTTACTTGGAGGATACAAGGACAGAAGTTCTTATAATTAAGATGTATTTATCATGCATGATGTATGTGGGTTGCTGAATTATTGTAGTTTTTTTATTGTTCATAGTATTAAACCTCTGGGTTTTCGTAAATGTTTTTGTCCATTATATAAGAGTATTTGATATATAAATTTGATTAGAATATTATTTATTCTATTATTCAAGTTATTATATTTATTTTTTATTATTCATTGTACTAGACCTGTGGATTTTCATATAAGAGTATTATTATATTTATTTTAGTATTTTTTTAATAATAATAGTTATGATCAGAGTCATATCAGACATTAAAACATATAAAATTATTCAAATTAATTTTATTGTTGTATATAATTTTTTTTGATTATCTGTTATGTATAATCGAATATGTTTTTATTTTAATATTTCATGTACGTACATGAAATAAAATATTAAGAGCCTGAGAATGTAGCAATAGCACAATAATTGGGGTCTTGTTTTTTGGTCAGCGGATCAAAAAAAATTTTAGAGCAGAGCCTGGTCTGTCCGAGTGATCAGACTTACTCCGGTTAATTAAACCAAGATATTATTGTATATAAATATATATTTTTTGTTTACTATTTTACTGCTCTATGGATTCTCTTCTGTTGGATTATTATTATTATTTTCTTTCTTTGTGATTTTCTTCCGATTGCTGCATATGCTGTAAGAACATTTTGATTTGGTTATAATCTGTAAACACATAAGTGTTTTTCTGGTAGATGTTGCTAGTCGTGTTGAATGACTAGAGAATCATATTATTTTGTGTGTTCTGTTATAGTTTGTGTTTGTGTTGTGGTTTTGTATGATGTCGTGGTTGTGGATATGTATCATTTACTATTTTTCTGTTTTTTATTTGTCTGAATCTGTGAAATTATAAACGTAGAAGCGGAATTTCCTGACAGTTATGTTCACTAATTTTAAATGCTTTACTATTATTTGTAATAATATCATAGATTTTGAAATTATACTAATTTTTTTTTAAAATAACTATTATGCAAGAGTAAGGTTTTGCCAAAATATGCTCAAAATTGGGCAGAAAATCTTAGGCATGCCAATTATGCTTAATTATTTCGATAGAATATCTATTCTGAATATTGCGAAGTAGGCACAATGCACATTATGTGTGAACTGTGTGCCCAAATCATGTAAAGTAAGGGTGCAAGCCAAAAATAGAATATCTATTTTTCGATCCAAACATTATTTGTATGTGATGCCAACTCTTTGTTGATGATAATTGAGAGTTGTGGTATGATGTGACTTTACAGACACATGAGATTTTTGATGTTGTGCATGTATTATAATTTATATGAAGAAAAGGGCATAGTAAAGAGCAATGTTGGTAATCATTTCTGAAGAGGGAGCCAAGAGCAGTATAGTGTGTTTAGAGAGAAAATTGACTATATGAGTTATTATGAGTTCTCACAGAGTTCATTTATGATAATACATATTAGAAAGAAGTATACAAAACTACTAATTTTATTATTCATTTTTCTACTTTTGATTTATGAATTGTTGACACATGAGCTAGTATTTATATTGTTGGTGTTTTTTAAATTTTTATAATTTTTAGGGGTGTCAACGGGCCGGCACGGCATAGTCCGATTTTAGGCCGCCCAATTGGGCTATCCTGTTGGGCTAGGTACCGCACGGAACAGTAACAGTGCCGGGCTAGGCACCGCACGAAACAGTAACCATGCCGTTCTTGTCTTGGCACGGACTCATGGCTGAAAATTGTTGGGTTCAGCTTAGTTCGGGTCGGACACCCTAATTTTTTTAAAAAAATTAGGGTTTTGGCAGCTCGCCGCCATGCCGCAGCACGTCTTTGTTCTTTTGAGGCTTAGCGAGCCTCACCTGTTGGGCATCAACTCATATTGATTACGTTCGGTGCGTGGTCACGTGCTGTGCCCACGTGCCGGGGCACGACACTGTAGAGTGTTGTGCCCGTGCTGGGCGGGCTGGCCTAGCCCATTTGATATTTAATTATTTTTTTGTATTTTTATTGAATATCATGATAACTAATGTGAATTTCTCAAAATATAATGAGTATGATATTATTTAGGAGCAAATCTGAGGTACACAATCAAATATTATTGATTTAGAGTTTGATTTTTGGATACTTTTAATGGTTATTATTGAGAATTTGATATTATATGAAATATATTTCTAATTATTTTATGTGAATTACTATATGATATTAGACTAAATTAATGTCTATGATTATATATTTAATTATGTGATGAATATTATATGAATGAATTTTATATTTTAATTATGTTGCAGCTTGAATATTGATGAATGTGATCATTATGTATAATTGAAATTAGGGTTTTGTTTTTTGTGAGTTTGTCCATGTTATCATGGTGGACGGTAACAAGTAAGTTATTAAACTTATTCATACATATTGGTAAAAAGAAAGTGACAATCAATATGATCATGATGCATGAGATAAATTTATATGAAAAAATTTAATGTTAATCATATGAATATGATACTTACGAAGTCGAAAGTAAGAATACTTATTAAGTTAATTTATTATGCGTATTATCGAATATTTTTTTAAGAGTTTTATTTTTAGTGTGAGAATTGTGTTATTGTAGTAGATTGTGAAATGTAAGACATGACACATGCGTGATTAGAGATAATTCATAAGGTGTTGACAGTCCTATGATTTTTTTTATGTCGTATGACTATTATCAGTGAGATTTAAAAGAAAATGTATATTAATTAGAGGTGTCAAATGGATTGCACGTCCTGGTTCAACAATGTTTGGCTGAGCTCGAGATGGTTTGGAACCATGTCGTGGATGGGTTAGCACGAGTTGTGCCTCTTGCCGGGTCAGACATGACTCGTTTGCCTGACCCAATGGCATGATAAATAGGCTCGTGGTTCCAATTGAATTCCAATTGAATTTTTTTAAAATACAATCAGGCCTGATCCGGTAAGCTCTGACATGACCCCGCCCGAATCAGGTATGACGTACGAGTCGTGCTGGGCTGGTGGTTCTCAAGTAGTGCATTGCCCGGCACGACATGATTATTGCACCGAGCTGTGCCGAGCACGATAATGTGGCTCGATTGGGCCACCAAAAAATGAGCTTGCCTAGTCTGGCTCGGCATGTTTGACACATCTAATATTAATTATACGAATATGATACTTATGAAGTCAAAATACAGGCATTTTTATAACCACATCAATTTACGTTTATATAATACATGATGTGAGAGGATAAAAATATATATAGGAAGTATTTTTCAAGGAAAATTGATGAGTTCCCTAAAAGGTTTGAATTTGTGGATATTTCTCGTACAGAGATGATTTATTATTTTAGTGATAAAGTACAGAAGAAATAATTACAAGGAGATTATCATTGAAGACAATCAAATAGTTGATAATAATTATGTATACTAATAAAGCACTAAATATTTTTATAATAACTCAACTTTTTTTTAATAATTAGGCTCAATAATATTTAAACTCTTTAGATAAATTATCATGAATAATAAAATGGATCAAATCAATAGAATTTAAGAATCTTACCTACAATTTAATTTTTTTCTTTTCAATTAATACAGCTGCTAAATGATAGTTGATTGATTGAATCTATATAATTCATGTGAGATTGCTATCTGGGCGACAAGTTTTTTATATAATTTATATCACTCATATACTTGTGGAACTAATTGGTCTAGAAATCTTCATCTAATATAATTTTGTGATTTTGTCTAATCTTATAATTTGATATCATAATAAAGATATAATAATATGAAATAGTAAAGTGTGTGTGCACATATAAAAGTACATGGTGAACCTGTCAAAAAAGTGTGCAGTGTGCTTCAGTTGCTATATGTGACGAACACAGTACTACCATAAGTTGTGCAGTGTTATGGTGCAGAATGTGCAGTGTTATGTTGCAGAATGTGCAGAGTGCAAGTGCAATGAGCAGAATCTATAATGCAGTGTGTGCAGTGTGTCAAGAAGTGTGCAGTGAAACCCGAGCACAGTACATCAATTGAAGTAGCATTGTATGGTTCCCATTTGTAGTGATGATATTCAGTTGTAGGCATATAGTGATTGGGCAGAGTTATTATATATACATATTGAGGAATTATATAATTCTCTTACCATTAAGTACAGATCTGAATTAGATGCATGATAATGCTGAAGATTTCTTGTATGATACACACATTGACTTATAATAAAGAGATGTAGAGAATTTTTTTTCAAGGAAAAGATCGAACAAATAATAAGTTGGTGAGAGAGGCATGCCAACTATCATAGACATCCAAGGATGCTCACTGATTTTTCTCGCTATGATCTTTGCTAAGGAGAAATATGCAAAATTACTTACTAGTAATGCAATTACAAAAATATCTTATTTCTCAAGTATTATATTTATTATAGCTTGTATTACTACTTTAGACTCATGAGGTATTAACTCATGAGATAATAATCACAACACATAATATTTTTTTGTTTATTTTTTTTATTCTTTGAATTTTGTATTATACACACATTGTAATATCCAATGTCAACTCATGAAATAATAATCACAAAAGTCTTTGTTTATGATAATATTAGAATTTCTTACCCGTATCTTTTTTTTTGAAATCTCATATGGAGCTTCAATTAAAAGAAAATGTTATTTCTTATTTAATTTTAAACTTGTTGATTCACATAATATTAGCTCTCCTATCGATTTATTATATGTACTAATAAGTATAAAATATATTGATTCTAGAGAGAATTGAGTGTCCTTGGAAAGAGAATCTCTTGGATTGATTTCAGTCCCAACTCATAATAAGTTAGAAACATAGAGGCTTGATCACTTAGATTTATTCTAAGTGAAGAGGATATACATATAATGTTTTGAGTAGACATAAAATTCTTGAGAAGTCAGATGATAATGTAGTCGAGTTTTTTGATCTTGATCTTTGGATTATTTTTTAAAATAAACAAATGAGTTGTATTTAGTACTATATTTCACATATATTATGATCTTAATATTTTATTTTTTTTATTGTTTATTACTTTTTTTTAAGATATTATGGCACCAACATCTAAATTTATTATATCTTTTTATTCATGATAATTCTAAGTCATGTTATAAGAGATTAATATTCTCAACTTAAATGAGATTTGTGAATGTATATCTTTATTTTTGAAAAGGTCTATTATTAGTTGTTGGTGAGTATTCACAATGAAACTGTTCTAGATGGGAAGATAAATTTATAGAAGGATAGATTTATTATGAGAGGGTTTACTCAAATATTTGAAGTGAATTAATAAAATATTTTATATTTAGTGGGAATGATAACATCAATACCAATATTAATATTATTGATAACATCTCACAAATTGAGGTTACATCAGTAAAATGTAAATAATGTTTTTCTTAATGATGACATTGTGAGGTGTAAATGAACTAAATGAATAATTTTTGAGTAGTGATAGAATGTATAAATTTAGTTTGTAAATTGTTGGTTCACACTTTTAATGGGACATCATTGTAGTCCTAAGAAATTATATTTTCTCTTTTAATCAATTTATTTTATAATTGTTTGTATATATGATGACTGAAAATGAGTCATTATTATGCGGATCAACTTCAGAAGTATATATGTGATACTCTCTCTTAGTTAGAGACTCATGTAGGATTCTATAGGAGTAAGGAAGAGTACGTAATTCATATGTTTTTTTTTTTTTTTTGAATTCTTTATTTCTTAGACTCATTAAAGAATATGTCCTAAAAAAGATAAATTAAATTACTGACTAGTACTATATTTGTTTTAAGAGAATAACACATATATAAAGGTGTCAAATGGGTCAGAGGGGCTAAACATAGCTTGATACAACCAAAACCAAGTCTAGAACATGCATTGGCTAGCCCATGACACATGGCTCCAACCATGTTGGGTTAGAGTTTCTGCTTTCTGGCATACATGTGGCAAAACATGCGGCATGATATGGACCAACATGTTGGTTCTTGCATGTCAGTTTTAGCTTGGGTGACTTGATCGAAGCTAGCTTGGACCTTAACTATGCTAGGATGGGTTCAAACCATGCGGGCTCAGTTGGGTTTGGGCATGGCTCGACACGACTTATTTTTTACCTTTACACATTTTTTTGAGTAAATGAGTAACTAGTTGGATATGAAAATATTTTTTTTTTCATTGTGATTTTGAGAAATAGATGCATATGGATCAAACACATAATTTGAGCTATGATAGATATGTTAGATTAAATTTTTAGATTGTGAAAGATATATGTTCAAGGAACTCTCATTTACTCAAAAATTAATTTGTTATGTACTTGTTGATATATATGATAATTTAAAAGGTGAGTCATCATTATACAAATGAACTCTATCAGTCTTGGGCTGATGATATATGTATTATTTTTGAGTATTCAAATAATCAAAAAAATATATATTTTGTTATTTTAGGTATTATCTCATTATGTTCTTATAAAAGATAATGAATAAAATAAATACTCTTATACATTTTGAGCTGTAACTATATATTTTCTTTCTGGTATGCAAGATCTTAAAAGATATACAATGATAATGGATAGAAAAAGATATCCTATTTATGTAGCTTTTGATTAAATTTGTATATTCCAAAAAATATTTCAAAACATTTCTATCATTGAGAAATATTTTGGTCATCTCAATCAAATATTAATTTTTTTTTTAAAATATCATTTTGCAGAATCATGTTAATGTAGAAAATATAATATATGATCTTATTTTTTATATAGTAAATACTAAAATTGTCAGACATATATTTTATGATATTGTTATTCATGATATTTTTTATATTTTTTATTAAATTGATTTTAAATTATTTTATGAAATAATTAAAAAATAAATAAAATCTACATCTAAAATGAAAAAAAAATAATTAGGTAAAATTCCTTAAGTCTCATCTTTACTAGATTCTCGTATGTTTGAGTGA
Organism: Sapria himalayana; assembly: GCA_029783825.1. Taxonomy (NCBI): domain Eukaryota; kingdom Viridiplantae; phylum Streptophyta; class Magnoliopsida; order Malpighiales; family Rafflesiaceae; genus Sapria; species Sapria himalayana. The sequence continues at coordinate 2,926,594 of JAREIK010002869.1, read as the reverse complement.
ATCATATTAAATGTATTTTTTATCTTTTTCCCTTCTCATCTATATCTCTTTCTTACATTTGAAAATCCTAAACTACACAACCCTTCACCTCAACCAAAATCCTAGGTCAACATGGTATCAAATCAATTTGAGGGTTAAAGAGAAGTATTTGGCTATGTTGGTGGTGGCATGCCTTTTGCTAGTGTTGATGACAATGTATCTCACCATCTTTTCCTAATCTCTCTTCCATATTTTTATGAGTATGTTAGATGATCAATTTATTGTATGAATATATATTATAAAAGTAGTTTTATTTTAAATCATCTTAATGAAAAAAATAATTTATCTGTGTGTTTTCTTTACTTGTAAAGGATATATCTCTCATTGTTAGATTATCATTGTAAAAAATAATATGAAAAGTGATTGAGTTCCTTATCTCTTTGAAAAAGATTATTTATCCAACATATCTTACAAGTATTTGTCGACACCACCTTGAGGTATATCTTGTTACTAAATTTTTAGACTATTATTTATTTTTTATTTTTTCAGAAAATAAGAATATCTTTAAAAAATATACAAAAATGAGTAGTAATCTTCTAATGAGACATGAGAATTAATACTATAACACTTGGGATTTTTTGTTGTTGGTTGCAAGTAGGTATTCAATGTGAAGACAAGTTTATATTAAAAGTTAGATTGCCTTAAGGCAAAATTTGTAGTAGATGATATATTCAAATATTTGGTGTGGACAACCAAGATACATACTCTTTAGTGGCTAAGATGATTTTACTATATATTTTTATTTCTTTTGCAACATTTTAATTTGAGAATATACTAATTAGATATGAAAAATATATCTTTTCATGATGATCTTGAAGATGTAGTGTATAGGAGTAGTCATCTGAGTTTTTAGATGTATAGTCAGGTGTAGTTTACCCATAAAAAAAATATACATCCTGAATCAATCATGGAAAGCTTACTTTGCAAAGTCTTCATAGGTAGTTATCTTGTTTGGGTTTCATAGATATATTATTTATTTATTTTTTTGTTTTTTTTGGAGGAGTCCTCATGGCAAGATTGTATTAATGATTGTCTTTGTGAATAATATTTTGAATATCTGAGCTGAAGAGTTGGGAATCATCAAACTAATTGAGTACCTTCAGGTTTAGGCACAATTTCAGATGAAGAATCTTTGAAGGCTCGAATATTTTCTTAGTATAGATGTGATATATTCTATAAGTTGTTTCATCTTGTTACATGAGAGTTATATAATTGATATTATTGTAAAAATTGATCTTTTAAACTGTACTCTAGTAAATATTTTTATTGATATATGTATAAATTTTATTTATGATATGATTCCTTTAAATAATTTTATTATTTATAGAAAAATTATAGGAAAGATTAACTATTTGACTATGACCAGACTATATATAAAATATGCTAAAGGTGTCAAACACGATATGATATGATTTTTGTGTCGTGCTTGACACAACACAATATGATTCCTATGTCATGCTAGACACGACATGAGAACTAGTTGGAAGGTCCAGCACAGCATGGTGACATGGTCGAGTGCAGTGCCTTGTTGGATCATCTCCAACCATCCATGTTGGAATTCATTGCGTGAAAACTCAATAGGTGGTCGGCTTACTTGGATAACTAATTGCAATTGGCCACGTAAGTCGTGGCCAGATTTTTTTTTAAAAAATAACTTGCCTTATCATGTGGTCACCCGATGGAACTTAACCCGTGACCCATTGTGGGTCTTAGGTCCCTGAGCTAGTGTATCATGCCATTGGGCTAGGTACATGTGTCGTGCATAGCCTGACATGCGACATGGCTCTTACCGGCATAATATGGCACGAATTATGCCAAGGGACGACATGGTCTTTGACCATGCATAGTTTTGGACCATGCCATGCTGGACTAGACATAGCTAAACCGTGCTGTGTCATGGGCCATGCTTGTGCCGCTAGACTCGGTTGACACCTTTAGCATATGCAGGCTGTATAATTTTTTTTTTCTAGATTCTTCTGGATGAGTTTATTTTGATATAGTTCTCTGTGATATGTGAAAAAGTTTTTGGAATGTGAGGTTTACTAGAGAGTTTTGTATGTTTTTTGAAGGCAACATTCTCTTATAAAAAAGTAAGAGATATTTATTTCAGATTCAATAAAATGGTTGAGTTCAGAGTGATGACAATAATTATTTAAGAGATATTTTAGATATAATATCTATTTGAGATCAGTTATGCTCTCTCTTGGCATGTCCCATTATCATTTAGTATGACAGTCAAAAAGTAATACATGTCTTCCATCCATTATTTCATGAGTGAATGAAATACATAGAAGTGAGATATTTATTCTTGGAGAAGATTCACGATGATTAATTACAACATATATTTAGTTAGCAGAGTATCCAATGAAAATTTTTTTCCCTAATCTTTATGTTATAGACCTGTACACACCAGCATGATGGGTGATATTGTAGTTTTTTTTTATTATATAAGAATTTTTGATTTATGTTTTTATTTAGTTTTATTAAATGATTTCTGTTTATGTGTAAAACTTTGTCATAAATAGATGACTAGTTTGATTTTTTGGCATCTTAGTTTAGTTTCACCCTCATCTTTTTGCAAAAAGCTAATCTATGATAGTAAAATCTCATATTGTGTGTTGGCAAAAAAATTGATAATATTCACATGAATTATTGAGTATGTTTTTGAGGATCTCGAAATGATCTAGTTCTGGGAAAAATTTTCAATGTTATCGTAAAGAAATATATTCTTTATGTCTAAATGATGTATCATTCATTAATGAAAAACTGCAATTAATATAAATATCTGTATCGATGTCATATTCGGCATAAAAAAAATGTCGTGATATTCTTTTGTAATTATCTAAGTAATATTTCTTATAATAAGTATTTCTTTAAGATGAATTACTTTTTCATGTCTATTAGTTTTCACATTAAATAATTACTTACTACTAATAATAAATATTCATGGATATGTAAGTAACTATTTTCTAAGTATCATTAAAGTGAAGAACATCTATATTATTTAACATTATTTGATACTATTTAAATGAGATAATATCTATGATATGAACATGAATATTTTAATATTATTAAAATAAATAGTAAAAAAGACAAGCAATGAGAATGTATGAGTTTGACTATACTAGTAAAAAATAATGTTGAATACAATACATTTGTGTCTTTTAGAGTATAATTGCAAAATCAAGGTTAGAATATTTGACTATATGATCATCTAAATTTTTGAGAGGCTCAATCCACTCTAGATAGCTTACATGTATTTTCCTTTTACAGAGCAATCTCAAAGTCTTGGGTGGTCAATTCTGCATGCTTTTAGTTCATTCTGAGCTAGGGTTGGAATTGATCTAGGAGTTATCAGCTCGATTTGACTTGAAAGAGATTTCTTTTTCAAAAAAAAAAAAAAGAAATCTCTCTCTAGACTACTTGTTTGTAATTACTAGTATATATGATGATTTCATAAAAGAGGTATCATAGTGTTAAATAATATTTTCAAAAATTGTTGATGGGTAATACTCTCTTTTTGTTGAAGGTCTACATGAGATTTTATATGAGTAATGGAATGTAAGAGATTTAAATGTATTATCTGAATTCCTATCATGCCTACTCTCATTATGAATGGGGTTTGCAAAAAAAAAAAGGATGACATTAATATTAATTAGTCTTCAATTAGTCTAAGACTAATAATATTTCAATTTTGCTTGGATATTTGAGTAATTGGGAAATATATACTTTATCATCATAGGTGTAACCTTGTTATGTCTATAGGAATGATCCTGAAAAAACAAGTATTTTCAAAAGTTTTAGGATATATGTTAATTTTTTTTCTCCAGGATAAAGATTTGAAGAAGCATATGATGGAAAAAAAAACATGATAAGATATGTAGTTGATAACATAATTTATGGCTAAAAAATGATCTCTCCCCCAAAAGACTTAGGAAATACTCTTATCAAAATGATTGTTATAGGCATCTAAATTAGATATTTATTATTTTTTTTGTATCTCTATTTTTTGGAGTATGCTAGCACATAAAATTTAATGTATAATCTCATAACTTATACAATAAGAATTGAAACTATCAAATATATATTCTATTATATTATCACTACTAATAAATTTTTATGTTTTATTAACATAATTTTATATATTTTTTTTAAATAATTAAAAAAAAATAAAATTTGTGACTTTTAACGAAAAAGAAATAATCAAATAAAATATGAATAATTATTAATAGTTATCTAGATTAAAATTTTTTCTACAACTATATTTTTTGATTGTGTACTAGCATATAAAATTTATTGTATGATTTCATGATCAATATAGTTAGAACTGAAATTATCTAATATATATTCTATTATATTATCACAACTAATAATTTTTAGTTTTTATTAAATTGATTTCATATTTTTTTTAAATAATTAAAAATAAATAAAATTTATTATTATAATCAAGTAAAATATGGATAATTATTAAATAAGTCGTTCCTAGTTTACAAGGTTGACACTTGACACTTAGTGGGGGATCTAAGAGAGTTAATGTCTCGATAGTTTTATTAATAGTTGGGAGTCCATTTTTTATTTTACCATGGGGAAACTTATTGATTGGGTGATCAGTTTTTTATGTGATTAAAAAATCACATTCGCACATTACAATATCACTAAACACTACATGTGCACCACTGCACACACAACCATTGCGCACATTACGCATGGTGCATGCCTCCACACTATCACTTTACAGGAACACCCACATGCTTTTACAATGCATGTCTCTGTCAGTGATCTTTCAAATGCATGTCACACACACACACACACACACTCTCTCTCTTTCTCTCACGTGCATTTACACGAGTCAAGCGAGTATCCAAAAACTTCAGAGCATATTTGTTTAATTGCAGGTTCTATAAAAGGATATAAATTCGCATCATGTGATATTGGGTATTATGAAACATATGACTTCCATCTCACATGCCACAAAATGAATAACTAAGTTCCACAAAAAAAAAAAAAAACAAAAAATTTTTAAGAACAAAGCAAGGGAAATGTCTCATGCGGCTGGCACCCTCCACATATGGCCTAACATGTTTTTCAATTTCATGGTGAAAATAAAAAAAAATATATGTTTGAATTCAATCTTATTACACAGTATATAGCTCAATACATGCATGGATCATGATAATTTGCAACATTCTGAAACTTTGTGGTTATGGGTGTTTGTCATCATTCATTACTTTTTACAGTAGTTACACATCTGCTGGTTTTAGCCCCTTTGATATGTTGCTGTGTGGATTGTCAGTGTTCTATCGATTGGGATTTTATAATTTCTATGGGTCCCACCAAGTCACATTGTGTTTGGCATGCAACAGGTGATTTCCCTCGTTATAAGAATCTATCAAAAGCTGCCTTCTGCAGATTTTTGGAGCATTTGTCAATGTCTAATGTTTGTGGATGAGCCTGAATGTGTTGCTAGCATCTTTGAAAAGCTTCTTTCATCTGAAAACAAGGATGATACTCTGCTAGCTTATCAAATAGCCTTTGATCTTGTGGAGAACGAGCATCAATCATTTCTCCTGAGTGTCAGGGACAACATTAGAGTCCCTAAGCTTAAGCCTTCTGAGACAGAACAGCCTCAATCCGACCATCAAGATTCTTCTCAGAATGTAGATTGTGCTGCTACAGAGGATGTTCCCATGGCTGAAGGGGCTTCAGGTTCCACCGAAAATGTGAATGAAACGAGGCCTTTCGATACAATTTTTGAGGAGAGAGTGACCAAGATCAAGGGAATTTTATCAGGAGAAACATCTATAAATTTGACCCTGCAATTCCTCTTTAGCCATAATAAGTGAGGAATAAACTTTCTGCTCGAAGCTTGTTATAAAATATTAAATGGGTCATCAGTATTCAAGACATGTTGCCTTTTTCTTTTGTGTAGATCTGATCTTCTGATTTTGAAGACGATTAAGCAGTCTATTGAGCTGAGAAACAGTGTTTGCCATAGTGCCACTATATCTGCTAACGCAATCATGCATGCTGGGACAACTGTAGATACATTCCTGAGGGAGAATCTGGTGCTTAATATTTCTGTCTGTTCGTTTTTCTGGCTGTTCATTTGGTATGTTGATTTGTTATTGTTTTTGTGATATGCATTTCAGGAATGGCTGAGCAGGGCTACAAACTGGGCAAAATTCACAGCGACAGCAGGGCTTGGTGTTATCCATAGAGGTCATCTGCAGCAAGGGAGGTCACTCATGGCACCTTATTTGCCACAGGGTGGAGCTGGAAGTGGAGCTAGTCCATATTCTGAAGGTGGTGCGCTATATGCTTTGGGTCTCATTCATGCCAACCATGGTGAGGGCATCAAAGAGTTTCTTCGTGATAGCATTCGTGGCACGCATGTTGAGGTTTGATTGATTTTAGTTTATTCTCATGTCCTTCCTTTTTCTTTTATAAAGATGAATATCAATGCGACAGTTACTGATATGAAGGCTTGATGCATGGTTATTGCATTGTCATTTTGCTATCTGGTGGGGTAAAGTCATTGATCTGGTGCATAAAATGGCACAAGAAAAGGGGAAAAAATTTTAATGGTGGGTAATCAAAGAGAAGACCTTGGGTGTAGGGAATCTTGACACTGAGATGGAAAGGGGTTTTGTTTGGGAAGGGAGAAAGAAAAGTAAGAGGGAATTTGCATAAAAAATTAATGCATGCCCGCCCAATTTGTGGTTTGAACATTACTCCTAATTAAGAGGGAATTTGCATAAAAATATTACTCCTAATTAACAATTTTGCTTATAGAAATTTGTTGTTTGAACATTTTACAATGAGTATATATTCACTTATTTATATAGTATCACATGGCTTTTACAATTACACTTCAAGTAATAGAAAGTACCCCTGATTAAAAAATTATCATCAAGAAAGTAGTAACTTTTAAAGGCCATCCATAGAGATTAAGCAACCAACTTGTCATTTTTTTGAGAGTTGTAAGTAGAGGTGTCAAACGTGCCGGGCCGGGCCGGCCCGGCACGAGGCACGGCACGTTCAAAAACCGTGCCTTGGCACGGCACGCCGGCACGGGTCCATCCCGTGCCGGTCCCGCAGGCACGCGTGGCACTGGCGGCGTGCCACGCGTGCCGTGGCGTGAGTCGCGACTCACGAGTCACGACTCACGGTCACGGCTCACTGAGTCGTGACCCATCCGGGCCCCCCCGGTAAAAAGACCGCGGGTCGGGTCCAAACAGACCCGACCCGCGGTCTTTTCTGCCGAAAACCGACTCCATTGACTCAGAACCGAGAAATTCAAATTTTCCAACGGAAAAAAAAAAAATTTCAAACTTTGAGCGAATTTCAGCCCTTGGATTCGCCTCCAACGGCTAGGGGGCAGAATCCAACGGTCCTCGTGATTCTGCCCCTTAAATATATTAAAAAAATTCAAAAAATTAATAAAAAAATAATTTTTTAAAAAAAAAAACTTTATTTAGCCTATATAATCTACTCCCCTTCCTATGAAATTTATGTTTTTCAAAAACATAAATCCTCTCAATATTTTCTCTCTCTCACATAAACCGTGCTTCTCTCTCTCGGCCCTCGTGATTTTGATTTCGGCTTGGATTTTCGTGAAACTCAACTTGAGTTTTAAACATCAAAGCTTTCTGCGGTGCATCTTGCACGTGAGTGACCTCATTGCTTTTACCGGGTAATATAATTTACTTTTTTTTTATTTTCTCTCTAAAGCTTCTCTCTCTAGAAAAACTTACGAAAAATAAAAAATGACAAATTCACCTAACACATTTAAATTTGGAAAATGAAAATGTTAGTGTTATACAAACGTCTGTGGCTCCTGAAACTTTGGATTCTCCTGTCATCTCAGCCCAAAGTTCTAAAAAATAAAAAACTAGGAGGACTTCTGTAGTTTGGACACATTTTAAAATCATAACACAAGTAGATGTTAGGGGTGAGGAACATGAAATGGCACAGTGCAAATATTGTATGAGACTTTTAACATGCAAGAGTACATGTGAGACTGGGGACCTAAAGAGGCATGCTGAAATATGCTCCAAAAAACATGGACCGTTAGATCCTAGGCAAACCCAACTAGGCACTACATTTTTTGAGACTGGATCGAGTTCAGTCTCAAAGTTTACTCCCTTCGTATACTCCAGCGAGTTGGGTAGGGACGGCATGGCCAGGCTCATCACATTGATGGGTCTTCCGATCAGATTTTCGGAAGATCCGAGGGTAGTGCGCATCATGCAGACTTATTTTCAGCCATCCTATCGTAGGATTCCTAGGTCCACATTTAGGAGTGACATACTAAAGATATATAAGTTAGAAAAACAAAAAATAATTAAGGAATTTTTGGCATTTAGTGGAGTGGTGTCCGTGACGTCCGATATATGGACATGTCACGATGATTCTTCTTATGCATGTATCACGAGTCATTATGTCGATTCAAACTGGACAATAAATAAAAAAAATATTAGGAATCACTGAGATTCTTCATCCTCATGATGGCCCGGCCATTTTTCAGTGTATGATGAAAATATTTAGGGAATATAAAATTCAAAATAAAATTTTTAGTCACTTTCGATAATGCTGCGAATAATGGAGTAGCGATCAATATGTTTGTTAGGAATATTAGAGACGCACCATTAGGAGAGATATTTCATGTTAGATGCATGTGTCATATTATTAACCTGATAGTTCAAGCGGGTATGAAGGTGTGTTCCCCCGCGTTGAAAAATATACGCAATGCACTCAAGTATATTCGCACTCCTCGCAGACTACAAGAGTTTGGTAATCTCTGTTTGTCTACGAATCTTAAGAAGAAGAAATTCCAATCTGATGTGAGACATCGTTGGAATTACACGTACCTGATGTTGGAATCATGTGTTGGATACGAACACGTGATATCCGACTACGTCAATAGTAAGAGTGACGAACTTATTGTTGACGACACTGACTGGGATTCAGGAATTTCATTTATGAAATTCCTGAAGATATTTTATGACACGACGAACATGTGTTCGTCGGTTTATATGCCCACCACTTGCATTGCACTCCGTTGCATATGCAACATTAGTAGCATGTTTAGGATGTATCGAGCGGACCCGACGCTCAGCCATATGGTTGCAGAGATGGAGACCAAGTACCTGAAGTACTGGTCCACCATTTCATCTCTTTATTGCCTCGCAGCATGCATGGACCCTAAGGCTAAGGTGGAAGGGGTTGAAAATACCCTGACTTTCATTTTCTCGTGCATGAACCTGGAAGAGCCACCTCAAGGGTTCATTTACGAGAAGTTGACAGACCTGTTCACATACTACGATACTAGGTATGGTGGTGGTGAGACTGTGAGTACGGACTCTGATATCTTGTTCGGAGATGACGCTTATTCCATTAACCTAGCGAGGGGGAAACGTAGGGGTGGACCTTCACATAGGAGCGAGCTGTCTCGGTACTTAGATACCGATTACTGCTCAATCCTATCACCTTCTGACAATAAGAATCTTGATTTATTACAGTGGTGGAAATCATATGAGTCCGCCTATCCCGTGCTATCTAGGATGGCACGGGATCTACTGACTCATCCGGTGTCGAGCGTAGCATCGGAGTCTGCTTTTTCTGTTGCAGTGAACGTGATTTCGGATAGGAGATCGAGATTACGTCCAGATATTGTTGAGGTCTTGGCATGTTTGAAGGATTGAGAGGAATCGAGATTTAGCATCAGTGATCGTGCTGAAGCTGGGACTGTGACAGACACTGCAGTCGCATCCACATCCACTACGATGGCGGAGGAGCTGATTGCCGATGATGATGACCCATATGATACTGATCTTGATGTTGCGGCTGATGATTCTCATGATATGCCGCTTGACGATTGATGCTCATCTGCTTTTTTTTTTCGATATTTTTTTATTTTTTTTATTTATACGCTTTGTTTGTACTTTGTATTATACGTTGTGTTGAAACTTATACTTTTTTTTTCGGAGTATTGGTTTCAAAAGCATGAATGATAATTTTTATTTGTGTAGTTTAAATCTTTTTTAATTAAAATTTTTACTAACTTAATGTATTTATTTATTATTTTAAGATTTAAATTTTATTTTAAAATTTATTAACTTTAAATTTTAATATTTAATTAATAAATTATAATATTAAAATATGCTAAACTTAATTGAAAAAAAAAATAAATTTTCTAATTTTTGTTTGTTACATTTAATTTTAAATGTAATATTTTTTACAAAAAATTTTATTTTTTATTTATTACATAAACTCTAAAGTAAATACAGATTAACAGAAACTTAATAAAAAAATTAAAAAAAAAAATTTTTATAATCTGCCAAGTGCCAAGCACGGGCTGTGCCCGTGCTTGGCTCCCGGGACCCGGACCCCGGTTGAGCCGGTCTAGGTGACCAGGTCCAGCCATGCGGCTCCCGCCCCGCCTCGCCTACCCTGCCCCTGCCGTGCGCCCGTGCCGCCTGGCCAAGCCAACCGTGCCCGAGCGGGCCGGGTACGGCACGGCCTTGCCGTGCCTACGGGCCGTGCCGTGCCCACCGGCCGTGCCGTGCCCACGGGCCGTGCCGTGCCCACCGGCCGTGCCGTGCCCACGGGCCGTGCCGTGCCCACGGGCCGTGCCGTGCCCACGGGCCGTGCCGTGCCCACGGGCCGTGCCGTGCCGTGCCGTGCCGTGCCCACGGGCCGTGCCGTGCCGTGCCCACGGGCCGTGCCGTGCCCACGGGCCGTGCCGTGCCGTGCCCACGGGCCGTGCCGTGCCCACGGGCCGTGCCGTGCCCGACTTTAAAAAACCGTGCCGTGCCGGGCACGGCACGGTAGCACGGCGGGGCACGTGAAAAACGGGCAGTGCCTGGGTCGGCCCGTTTGACACCTCTAGTTGTAAGAACATCAACTTTGAGAGCATGTAATGACAAGTAATTAATTTGAGCAAGTCGATAATTTTTTGGATTCTTACATCATGACATGATCACCAATATGTAGGTCCTTGTGCATATATAATAACAATGAAATTAGTAGGTGTTATTACTATTGTGTTATTATTTTTATTATTCTTATTGTATTGCGGGTATCCCTAGTTTTTCAAAGAGCATTGATATCTATTTTTTTTATCTCTTGTATATATGTTTGTACACACACACACACACACACACACACACACACACACACACCCTTCTCATAATAGTAACGAAAGTATGATGATATATTTTTATGTATTTTTTAATGTGAATATGTGATCAAAAAATTATTTACTAGAATTATTACCATTGCTAGCTACCAATGGTCCCTGTTAATAGATATCATCATCGTCAACAACCAATGTCAATGATCATCGATACCAATGCCATCTAGGTTGGTTTGATTGTAGACTAACTGAAAGGTAAATTGATTGTGAGAGATTGTAATCAAACATACGGGATTGATTATTTTGAAATATTATTAGTTGTGACTAAGATAATCTCTATTAAATTACTCATCTTTCTTAGAATGTTTAACATGTGAGTTGTGTGTCAATTAGATGTGAGAAATGAGTTTTTTGACAAAAATCTTGAGTATGAGATTTTTATGTGCAAGCTATATAGCATGCATGTTTTAAAGTTCAAGTGAGAATATGTTATGAGTATAAACTATAGAAAGCATGTATGAGCTAAACTAGTATTGCAAAGTTTGGTTTGGTAGATTTTATTTTGTTGATATGTATCTTTTAGATTTTATAGATGTTTTTTGTTTATTATTATTTTTAGAATTGTCATACAAATAATATATTTGTATTGTTGATAATTTTTTTAAATGACATTATTGTTGTAAAAGATGGTTAGTTAGGTCTAGATGTGATTTTATCACACTAGTAGTTTGTATTATATATCTCATATGGGTTTGACTTGGTGTATTGTCCACTTGTAGATAGAGGTGTCAAATAGGTCGTGCCAGGCCGGCAAGACCTATTATTTGGTGGTCCACTTGGGCCACCATGTGTTTCCAGGCACGACATAGTATAGGTATCGTGTTGTGCCTAACACCACATGACTCAAAAATGGTTGGTTTAACATAGCCTGATCAGCCCGAGTCTATTGGATTCAAGTTGATTTATGCCGGGCCTTGGGGATTTCATGCTAGGCCATGCCATTTCAGGCTCATTCTGAATTGAGTCTTCTCTAATTTAATTTATTCTAAATTTTAATACAAAATTAATTAATTATTTAATTAAATTTAACAAAAAAAAATAAAATAATAATATGTCACAATTTATAACTTTCAAAAATGACATAAAATAAATATTATAAATTTCAATCATTTTTATAACATAGTTTAAGTACAATATAATAATGCAAGCTCAATTCTCAAAAGATAAAAATCAATACATTAATGATTAATCCTATAAGTATCTGAATTAATATAAGTACAAAATAATAATGCTAGCTCAAAAGAGAAAAATTAATATATTAATGATCAATTTCATAAGCATCTAATTGTATCATTAGCAGTGAACTTAATCTCAGTTCTCAGCAAAGTCTCATTAATTATTATCTGACATCAACTTTTTTGTTGTTGTTGTAGTTGCAGTATGATCATGAATGTCTAAGCTCGAATTCTCTTAATCTTTCATGCATGCTAATGTCTCAAGAATATTTACTTGAAATCACAATTTACTATTTAAAATCATATTTACTGTAATAAAAAAAACTTTGATGTTATGTTCAATACCAGAAGAGCTAGTAGATCTGGTTTCATCTTCGACAGCACGTGATATGTAGGCTCATATAATTTTTATTATTATAAAATATCAAAGTTCTTATTATCAGTATGTGATAAAATTAAATAGTAATTAGTATATAAGTACCGAAACAGCTCGATCTTATTCGATAGTCTATCCAATCATTTCTTCTTTGCTAATTGAATGGATAAGTCATCGTATTCGAATATGCTATCTATGTTCTTACTCAGAGCCTGATTATTACCACTACACTTAATATCATAATATGTAAATAGTTTAGTCAATTTCTCATGATTGAATCTTTCATGTTGGTGTTCCTGATTTATGCACAAAGGTATATATCTCAAAATATTTTTTATTCTTTTTATCTTAATTCTAAGGTCTATGTAGGTAATCAGATAATAAAGAGATGGAATAGTAGATTAGTATTTTAAGTATTTGATTTCTATTTCAATAGTCATATTACTAAATGCTGGGTCATCCTTACATTTCTTAAATATGTTATTAATATTGTATATGTAACTGAGTGCAATATAAATTATAAGAGTATAAACTGACGAACGCATGTTTACCGTGTCATAAAACATCTTTAGGAATTTTATAAATGAAAATTTTGAATCTCAGTCAATCTCGTCAATAATAAGTTCACCACTCTTACTATTAACATAATTGAATATTACGTATTTGTATATAATACATGATTCCAACATAAAGTATGTATAATTCTAATAATGTCTAACATCTGATTAAAATTTTTTTTTCTTTAAATCTGTAAACAAATAGATACTACCAAAATCTTGTTGTTTGCAAAATATCCGAAGAAATTTTAGTGAATTACATATATTTTTTAAAGTGAGAAAAATAATTTTTATTCTCGCTTGTATAATGAGGTTAATGACATGACACATATATCTAACTTGAAAAATCTTTTCTAATGGCACGTCTTTTTGGTACTAATAAATATGTTAATGACTATTTTATTATTAGATGTTTTATTAAATATGATATTATATATTTTATTTTGAATATTATATTCTCTAAAGATTCTCATCATGTACTTATAAATGACTGGGTAATCATTAGGATGGAGAATCTCTAAAGATTTTATTTTTTTTATTTAGTATTTATTTAGAATTTACATAGTAGGCGGTGGGACATGCATAAGATGCATCATTGTGATTAATCTAGATATTGGATATCACAGATATCACGTTATTTTATTTTCTAAATTTATTAATTTTTTTTAACTTATAGTATTTTAGTATGACGTTTCGAAGCAGTAATATGGGGGGATTTAAATGCATTATTTTAATTCATACATTGATTATTTATTAAATATGCAATATGTAATAAACAAAAAAATTATATGAAATTATGAAGCTGGAGCAGTGGGATGAGGGGACTTAAATGCTTGATTTTAATTTTTTAAATATGTAATATATAAATATGCAATATGTAATATATATATATAATTATTTTATAATTTATTTTGAATGAATAAATATAATATATAGATATACAAATTATATAAAATTAGTCGTGTCCTAGCAATATTTGTATCTTAGTTATTAAAATTTACTGTGTTCCCATATCCTGTCGTGTTGTATCTCCGTGTTTGTATCCGTGTCCGTGCTTCATAGTTACAAATCTTATTTTTTTCAAATAAACAAAATATATTGAAATATAATTATTATTTTATTTGAGAGAAAGCTTATGATTATTTTATCATCACACCTTAAGTGTAAACTAGAGACAATCTTGTCGGCTTTTATGAAGGCCTTGAGAAATTATCAAGTCACTTATATTTTCATCCAGTGTCAGAGATATATACTCATTAGCTTTTGAGAGTATTGAGCGATCATTTTTATTATTCTTGTTATATGATGGGTACTCCTAGTTTATAACTAAGTGTTCGGATCAAATTTTATTTTTTCTCATGTGTATATAATTAAATGCATTGAATATTTAGTTTTGTATAATAATAAAACTCTTGTTATTGCAGTTTATTTTTAGTTTTATCATGTTTTTTATTTTATATATTATATTGATGATAATAATTAATTTGTAGTCTGGCCTAATAAAATTTATAGGTTATATAACTGTATTATTTGTATGAGTTTTATTATCAAGGGTATTATGTTTTGTGTTCATTAGTTTATACATGGTATCAAAGTGATACTCTAGGGAAAATAAACCTTAGAATGTGTGTGTTGGTGATGAATACAATCTTAGAGAGATAAATATGTGTAATGTACTATCACAATGCATACACACAAATTATGCGAGAAAATTGCCACATAGTTACTATTCACCATAGAATTTGTCATCCCGTTTATTCTGTGATGAGGGGGTGTGGATGCCCACTATGTCGATGACGTGAGGAAGATAGAAGGGTGCATTAGTTGTGTAATGGTGTGTTGGCAATGCTTTAATGCATCACTAGTGCCGAAAGGCAAATCTAGAAACCTAATTTTTGGGTTTTAATAACTAGCCTAGGTATCAATTTCAAGTGCATATCAATTTAATTGTTATTTTAGGACTAATTAATATTTTTATTTTACCAAATTTAGAGTTTTTGGAAAATCCCCTCAATTTAGGTTATTTTATTTATTTGGGGGGGCAATTTTTTTGGCTTTTCATAGTATTTTTGGAATGTCTCATTTCAAAGTATTTAATATGAAGAGAGATTTTGAGTATAATTAGATAAAAAAATCTCATTTCAATATATATGCTATATGAGAATGATCATATCAAAGATAATTATTGAGTTTATTTCTAGAGAATTGACAGAGAATACTACATAGAGATAAAATGTCTGACTATCAGGGCATCGATTGGTTTTTATAGAATGTATTTATTATGATACTTACTAGTGAATAATATATAAAATATTTCTCTAAGCTAATATCAGACACTTTATTTTTCTCAGTTATTATAAGTTTTGTTGCTTGTCATTATTATGAAGACATATGAATTATTAATATATGAGTTAATACATATTTTATGTATAATTATTATTTATTCACTAATTTTTTTTATTATTTTGAGAATATTATTGTAGTAAGCCTTAAATCCTCTAAAGTCTTGGATATTGTAATATCCATGTATGTTATTTGTTTCTTAATTATGTTATTTTTATTTTTAATCGTTATGATTTTATTTTATTTTTGTATACTTTTAGTGAGTTGTATTTTATACATAATTTAATTTTAATTTTATTTTTTATTTATTTATTGATATTTGTTTGAAGATTGGAAGACTCAAAGAAATATTTTATTTGTGATTTAGTAAATTGAATTATCTCTTTTGTGTCATGGTTGTATTTTCTTTTAGATGTTTGAGTGCGTGAGACTATTTTTAATAGATCACTAATAATTTTTTGATGTGCATTTTTGATAGATTATTAAATTTTTGTGTGTGCTCTAATTATTTTTTTCTAGATTATTTTTCTCATTATATGCTTGTTATGTAGAATAGACATTATTTTACATTTACTATTTTATATTAGTTTCTTTATTAACGTTTTGTTTTAATTTAACTTGGATTAGAGACATAGTAGTGGCCTACTACCACCTGCATAGTTCCTCGTTGTTGATGTTGATTTCTCCAACAAGCTTATCATCTTGGACGCAATCATCTTTTGATGATTTTTTTTTGAGATTATTATTTATGTTTTACTTTAATTTTTTTTAAATATTGTTATTAATTTTGTATTATGTTCAATGTGATATTGACAAAGGTCTTGTGTGTGTGTGTTTTTTTTTTAAATATTTATTTTAGACCAACTTAACAAATGAATCTGATAGTAAAATTGTGGCTCACAACAACTTTGTTTTTACTCGACAAGCACTTATGTTGCCTTCATCAATGACATTTGTTTTCTTTTCATTAACCAACAATGTGGGAAAATTTTCTTTGATTACTTTTCTTCATAGCTGAAAATGTATGAGGAAATTTGTGTTAAATTTTTGATGATTTTTTTCTTAGATCAAAACTCATGTTGTCAGACTCAGGCTTATGTGTTACTCAAATCTTTTTTGTTCAGTAGATATTATTTGTAGTCACCATTTGCATGCCCTTATAGTAAAAATTATTCTTCTCAACTCAATTTGAGTTTGATTGAATTGATATGATTTTTCTTGATGGTTCTTATTCCTCATACTAATATACTATTCACTTTTTTTGGATTTTCTTGTTAGAAAACTTTAATCGTGTCATTTAATGTTCACTTAATCATAATGAGGATTGGATTGTGACATACGATAGGCTCTTATAACTCTGATAGTTTAGAAAATACAATACATTAATAAGTATTATTTTTTCATTAATTGTAGGATGATGGATTGGCAAAATAGGGAGAGCCTTCCTTCATTGTGCTTTTTTTTGTAGAAGATAGGACACACCTGAGAGATTTGCTAGAATTCATTCTTAGGGTAATGGAAGTCTTATTTTACTAGATAAATGTTGTAGGGCGGACTATTGGTTGCACTCAGAAGGCACCATAGAGCTCACCCCTAAATTCAATGTGCATCTCTAGTGAATAGTTTATCCGACTTCTCTATGTCACTATGATTTATTGAAAGTTCAATTACTTCAACTTTTTAAACTTATTTCAATCTCTAGAGGAGCAAATTTCTAGTCCATAGAGATGTAATTTTTTACTTTTTTTTTTAACTTACTCTATATCTTTTGATATTGTTGTCGACTTGTCGTCATGATATAATTTTATCATACTTGTTAAGAAAAAAATTTAGTTAGTTAAATTATTAGGATATCCTTGTTAATTTAAACAGTTTTACATATTTTTTTATAATGAATTAGTATTAATACAAATTTTTTAATCAATCTGATACTATTTTTTTTTTCTTTTTTAAGATTATATATTGTATGAACTGCTCTATTCAGGAGAATTATTGTAGTTTTGATCAATTATGAATAACACAATTTCCTAAAATGTTTTAAAACCTCTCTTTTAAAAGAGACAATTCAGCATCCCGAGTCATTAGCTGCAATTTTATTTGTTATTATAGTATCTAGAAAGAATATAAATATCAATTTTTTAATTGAAATGACTGATAGTCAGTGGTGATAAATTTTTTTTGAGATAAAATCTTTTTTTAAGGACTCTTTTTCTAGTGATGATCCCTTGAAATTTGCTGAAGTATTTTTTTTTTAATCATATATTCTTGAGCCTCATTGGAGAATTGTAGTGGAGAATCGATTCACCGCTATCACGGATATTTGGAAATCTTAACTTTTCTAGCTCGACCTAGTGATTGTCGAAATTTTTTTTTTTTGTTAGAAGATTACTACACACTTAATTAATACAAAGAAACCACTCAATCATATTTAAAATAAATTATATATTCATAAATTCTATTAAATATACTTTTTCCATGTATTCTATTCAAAATTATTTAATATATTTTTCATTAAAAATGAAATCACTCTTCATAAAATATAAAATTTTAAGAATAAGCCAAATTATAAATTTTTTTAAAAGATATTATAAGGACAAATCTCTTGAACTCAACTTATATAATTTATTTTGGTCAATGTAAGTTTTTTATAATATATATTCTATAAATCAATTATATTTTGATTATAATTGTTGATGATAACATAATGTTGATTACTGTCATCTTGGCCACTAGAGCAATGATATCTTGATTATTAACTTCATATGTTTGTATGAATTCCTTAGCTACTAGTGTAATTGTATCGAGTCAATTTATCTTCTTTTTTGAGGCTAATATTTACAATGAATATTGTCTACAACCAACTACACATTTTTTGAACGACAATATATCAATTCTAACTCAACCTTTCAATTTGGGTTCCAGGCACGGCACGGTGGCACGCTCGTGCTCAAAAAATTCGGGCCGGGCTGGCCCGCCCGGCCTGTTTGACACATCTAGTACCACATGCCTGAAAGTTTTATGGATATCCTTTTCGGAGAGGAGATCGAGGGTATTACCCAGCAGTGAGAGAGACATGTTGAGTGTAAGAGCCAATCAGGATTCCTCTAAGAATTAATTAACCATGATACTTGCTAGAGAAGAGTATATAAAATTTATTTTTAAGGCATCAATATTTTATTTCTTTTTTTTATTTCGATATTATTAGTTATTTAACCCCTATTCTCACTTTAGATTTATTATTTATATTCTTTTTTTTATAATGAGAATTTTATTATCGTCAATGAAAAATAATCAAAAGTTATTAGATGTTAGTTATATTATTCAACTTAAATTCTTATTATTATTATTTTTGTGTGTCATATTTCTTTATAATTATCCTTTTAGTTTATTTTCTATTAGATATTTTTTAGATAATTTAATTTTAATATTGTCTTTGCTTCTATTAATTTTTATTTAGAAGATCAGAAGACAGTGGAGAAGACTTCATTTGAGATTTAACACATTTGTATATTCTCTTAAATGAAAAAATCTCTCTCTAGATATACGAGTGTTTTGGTTCATTTATTTGTACTTTCTCATCTAGGGCATCAATCACTGGCTAAATTGAGAATAATTTATTCTAATTTAAAAAAATATTTAGATCATAGAATGTGAGACATTTCGACTAGAAAATTTTATCAAAATTTTTTATTTTACATGTCAATCTGACTCGAGTAAATACATATTTGATTTGATACGCCCAGATCTAGATAGACCTAGTAGAGGTACAACTAGAGAGTGATTTGAGTATTTAATCATATTTATTAATGAGAGCTTTTGAGATATTCTTAGAGATATATATACATGTGTGTGTGTGTGTGTCTTGTGATAAATTTTAATTTTTTTTTATTTTGTAAATATTTTACCAAGCGATAAAATTAAATTCGATAAAAACATAAAAAAAATTATAAAAAAGACAATGCATTGGAATTAATATGATGATGAAAATATATCTTCTATCACGATATTTCACTTTTAACTCATGCCTGAAATACAAATTAATAGAGTTTTATGATATCAGAATCTTAAGAACATAATTATCTATATTTTTATGATTTCTACTTCAAAAAATAATGAAACTAAAAAAAAAAGAGGATGATAGAATTAGTATCAGTTGGTTGAAATCGATGATATTATTATTATGAGCCTTGTGTGATAGTGAAAATTTGTCGGGTTAATAAAATGATATTAGATAATCATTAAGCTAGATGTGTTCTATGATTCAAATAAATCTCATTTTATAGAATATAAAATGAGATTTATTTATAATTCTAATTAAAAAATATTCATAATTCTGCCACTGCCATGTATCTTGAAAATTTATGCCTGAATATGCAACTGCAGGTTATTCAACATGGTGCATGCTTAGGCCTTGGCCTAGCAGCTCTTGGGACAGCTGACGAAGACATCTTCGATGATATGAAAAATGTGCTGTACATCGACAGCGCTGTTGCTGGAGAAGCTGCTGGACTCGGCATGGGCTTGTTGATGGTCGGGACGGCAACCCCGAAAGCAACTGAGATGCTTTCCTATGCTCACGAAACTCAGCACGAGAAGATAATCCGGTAAACTGACCCCGCAGTTCTTTGTTCCACCGTCCTGTGATTCAGCGCAGTCTGCTGTTATTTATTACTATCTGTCTAAATTGCTGATACGGGGCGTGCCGCAGAGGATTATCCATGGGAATAGCGCTCACGGTTTATGGAAGAGAAGAAGAAGCCGACACGCTGATCGAGCACATGACCAGAGCTCAAGATCCCATCCTTCGATATGGTGGCATGTATGCTTTGGCTTTGGCCTACAGAGGGACCGCCAACAACAAGGCGATCCGTCAGCTTCTGCACTTTGCCGTGTCGGATGTAAGCGACGACGTGAGGAGGACTGCAGTCCTTGCCCTCGGATTCGTCCTCTACTCTGATCCCGAGCAGGTCCGTTCCTTAATCGTAGTTTTCCTCGACGCCCTCCTCGTGTCTCACGTGTTTTTCTATCACGACCCGCAGACTCCCCGCATCGTCTCTCTGCTGTCGGAATCGTACAATCCGCATGTTCGTTATGGCGCGGCCCTTGCGGTCGGCATATCTTGCGCTGGCACTGGGCTGAGCGAAGCTATATCCCTGCTGGAACCGCTCACGTCCGATGTGGTTGATTTTGTCCGTCAAGGTGCTCTCATGGCCATGGCGATGGTTCTGATCCAGGTCACGGAAGCCAGCGATGGTCGAGTTGGCAAGTTCAGGTGCCGCCGTGCCTTCTTGCTCGTCTCTTGTTTCGCTGCCCTTTTGCTTAATGAAATAATTGTGAATTCATTATATATATATATATATACTATTATTATTTTATTAATTGATAAAAAAAATTAACTAGAGAGCACTTCTTCATAAAGAGCCGAAGTGATTTTTGCCAGTCGTGATTCTCTCTTATCGTTCCAGGAAGCAGCTGGAGAAGATAATACTGGACAAGCATGAAGATGCGATGAGTAAGATGGGCGCGGTCCTGGCGTCCGGGATACTCGACGCCGGGGGGAGGAACGTGACCATCAGGCTGCTCTCCAAGACCAGACACGACCGGCTGACAGCCGTCGTCGGCTTAGCCATCTTCACCCAGTTTTGGTACTGGTACCCCCTCGTCTATTTCATCAGTCTATCGTTCTCCCCGACCGCCTTTATCGGATTGAATTATGATCTGAATGTTCCGCAATTCGAGTTCATATCAAATGCAAAACCGGCTCTGTTTGCGTATCCAAAGCCAACTGCCACGCCTGCTGCCATTTCTGCTGTCAAGCTTCCCGCTGCCATTTTATCAACAACTGCACGTGCCCAAGCCCAAGCTAAGGCTAAGAGTAAGAAAGAGGCAGAGCAGAAAACCATTGCTGAAAAGGCCGCTTCTCCTGATGCTTCTTCTCCACCTTCTAGCTCTAACACAGGAAAGCCATCTGCTGCGATCGATGAAGATTCCATGCTCGTAAAAAACTCTCTCTCCCTCTCTCTCTCTCTCCATCTCTCTCTCTCTCTCTCTCTCTCTCCTCTCTCCATTTGCTTGTTTCTTTTGGCACCCTTAAAAGAGTCAACTTCCTCATAATTCATCATTTTGGTTGATTGGATCCATTTGCACACGTAGAATTAAGATGATAAGAATCCATTTGTCTATACTCAATATACAAGTTTCCTACCTAATATGGGATCTAAGAGAGGTGTGTATGTATGTATGTACATATATATATAGATACATATATATACATAAAAATATGTTTTTTTAATGTATTTGATTGTCTTGAAGAAAGATATTTGAGTGAAGATACTTGTCATTATTTAAAATATATGTTTTTATCCAATCAAAATATTTGTAAGTAAATGTTGATAGGCTACTAACAAATTAAAAGAAATGTTCAAACAAAATAGAAAAACAAAAATGTTGGAGGTAGAAGAGATCATATCTTGTTGCGATATGTTCAAAAAATCATATATAATGGCAAATGTCTTCACCCAAGCTTCTTCACTCAATTAAATATCTTCGTTTAAGAGTGTCAAGCTATGAGTCTTAGATGTCAAAGATATTGCCCCTCTAATTTTTTGTGATAAGCTTGTTTAGATACTAATCTCTCTTAGATTATGTACCAATAGACTTATGTATTGTGTATGATCTTTTATTATGTTCAAAATAGATTTAGATTAAATCTTAGTAATGATGATGGTGGTGATGTGATGGTGATGATGATGATGTGATGATGATTATAGATGATGTGATATAGTTTGATTTGGTTTGGTTAGCATGGTCAATTTGGTTTGGTTTTAAGCCAAACCAAACCAACTTAATGGGTGCTTGTGCATGAACTTGTGTTTTCAGGTGGACATCCAGCAGGAGAAGAAGGTGGAGGTGGAGCCCAAACCAGAGCCATGTGAGCTTGCATTTGAAATCTTAACCAACCCAGCAAGAGTGGTTCCCTCACAAGAGAAACACATCAAGTTTATAGCCAACAGCAGATACGTGCCAATTAGCTTGGCCCCGTCTGGTTTTGTTCTCTTAAGAGACTCGAAGCCAAATGAACCCGAAATCCTCTCTCTCATAGATTCATCATCTTCTACCATACCTGCCTGCGCTTCTGCAACAGAAAGGCCCGCAGTGCCAATGGTGACGCCTATTTCTCCCATGCCCGTCGATGAGGAACCTCCTCCTCCCCAACCTTTCGAGTACACGCCTTAGCTGCATGTTGCCGTGCTCCCTACTTTTTCTCCCTCTACATAATAGCATATCGAGCTTATGTGAACTTTTTAAACTTATTTATGTCTTAGGGTTTTGCTTTTTTTAATGAATGCGCAATAATAAAATTATTAATTGTTTCATTTAGTTTGTGCCATTTTTGTTAATGTTGTCACCTTAAAAACTTGGGGAAAATATGATCGTTTTAATGCTTGTATTTATACTTGTTATTTTAGCATGAGTGAGTGAGTGTGTGTAAATCAATGTGTGTATAAATTATAGTATATGCATGTGTATATGCTGTGCATTTATACATCCAAAAGTATACGTGCATTGACATGTATATACATACAGTTACATACATATTAACATGTATAAATGCTTCTATATTATAACTTATGCATAAAAACATGCATAAATGCATATATACTACTCAAAGCATTTATTAAGTGTGTGTAAATTCAAACTTACACACACACCCAACACAAAAAATATGTGTAGTATGTATAGATATATGTATTGCTATGCATATTTATATGTATGTACACATATTATTCTCCTCGTCGGTTTATATGTAAGGTTATTTTGCTCTGATTTTTTTTTTTCATTTTCAATGTCATTATTGCCATCATGAAGAAAACCTAAGCAACATGTCATTTACATAATAAAACCATGATTTCAGAAATTATTATATGAAAAGCTTCAACATATTCGAACTCTAAATAATTACAACATGTGGATGGGTCATAACTTATGCACATATATATGCATGTAAATGTATATACATCAGCAATTTCAATGTGTATACTTATGTGGAGATATACACTACAAGAAAAGACAGAGTTAGAAATGCCCAAATCTTTTTCTAATTCAATTGCAATGTTCAGATAGCGACCTCATTAGAAATGGAAAGATTCCCTTTCTAAAGTATTTCTTTCTAAATTTTATGTATAAAGTCTAGTCGTTTCTAAAATGTGAGACAATTATTTCATCGCTAATTTTAGTGAAGGAAAAGGGATCTCGGATTCCGTCGATAAATTAGAGACGCAATAGAATAGAAATGTAAGATCCATTTCTAAATTAGAAATAAATTTTGAAACGTCATTTTCTATTTCTATTTTCTTTAATAGGAATATGTTCCATTTGTTTTAGTTTTTGTATGTTGTATGTAATATATAAATATATATAGAAACCATATAACTTGCAATCCAATAAATACATGCACATATTATTCATCCAATGAAAATTCACATAACATCCACTACAGAGTAACACATCAAATAACATCCAATGAAAATGCACATATTATAGTACACATTCATAACTTCAAAAATAGTAACACAAAAACCAAAATTTTACAAAAACAAACTTTCGTTGCAAAAGCATAATAATATATCACAAATAATTATGAGTCCTTGTTAAGATAAGTATTGTCCTCTTGAGATCTGGATGGATCTTCTTTAGAATGATGAAAAAAAGATGAAATCTTAGCCACCTTGCACATTATTTTCTTCATCTTTAAAATTTTCTGTTGTATTTTTTCAAATATGTTCATTCTTTCCTCTATTTTTTCTTATTTTTTCTTCTATTTCTTTTATTTCTTTTATTTTCATTTGTATTTTTATTCTTTTGATGTATCTCATTTTTTTATAACGTATCCTGTATTTTTTGCATCTCCTCTTGCAACCTCTCATCAAATAGATTATAGTAATTGGTTATGATAAAAAACTTCAAACAGGACCTAGATAAAATGTAGATGCATATGTACTAAGACCGTATACTTATCATCTTTTCAGCTACACTCCAACAACCCGAAGGTAAATATATGCAACATCAATCATTGGTGCTTATTTAGAAAGATTTGTCAATTCTAAAGCAATGACAATCATATTCTCCACAGCTTCCTACAATTTTTAAAATACAACATGACTCATCATTACTATATTCAGATAAAAATTATACCAGCATATGAAACTATCAACATCCTACTAAAAATTAATATAAAAATAAAGTTAGTTATAATATTTAATGAGTCCATATATAATAACTCATCTATTACTATAAAAAAAATACTTAAGGTTGCATATTAATTATAATGAATGCCAAAAAAATAATTTTTTTTATTTTGTTTTTTTTCATTATTTATAATTTACATATGACACTACAAGTATAAATTAAGAAAGTCACATTAATATAATTTGATCACTTGTCTACAAATGATTTATCATTCTTCTTGTGCATTCATTTGAATACCTCAAATAGTATTGGTTGACGTTCCAACTAAAGCTCCTAAAAATAAATAATAGTTATTATTGAGATACATGATACTTTATTGCACATATATTATAATTTGCATTCACAAAATTTAAACAATAACAAATTATGAAAAATAATTTTACCAAATCTATTAAATGATGACAAGTCGCCTTTGAACCTCTAATATATTTTGAAGGTCCTTATCTTTCACTTATTGACTTTAGACTTTGTATTTTTACCATACTTTTTTTTTATTTTCCAATCATATCATTGTATCTAATACTAACCACATATTTTCATGTTCTCGGCTACCAAAGCATTATTCCATATATTTTTTCTGTAAAAACCCAATAAAATAAAAATATATTGTAATACATTTATTTTAATAGTATTTCATATTAAACCAAATTTAAAAATAGGTAACACATCAAAATTATATCTCAAATTATTTCCAATAAAATTCATTCATATTTAGGGACACTTTGCTCTACTTTATACCAACCACAACTAATTTCTCCATAAATATCTTCTTGATTGTATGAGAAGCATAAAGAATAAATAAGTAATTTAACATAAACATGTATATATACATATAAACAAAACACAACTATTTTTTTGCTATTAAGTTAATATATTTTTTTTATTTTTAATTATTATCCAAAACTTCGTAACATAAATATTATTTTAATTCTAAATAATAATGTTCGATAAGTAGCAAAATCATAGTTTGATATTAATTAAAATTATCATATTTTAAAATTAATCATTTACTTTTAATTTTATTCACAATTGTTAATTAACTTTTTTACCAATGAAAATAATAAAAATTAATAATGCATGCATGTAGGAACTTTCTGAAAGTTGCATATTATTTATTATCAATTATAAGCTGAATGAAAATTTTCTCATAACTTGATATGTAAACTATGGAATTTAAATATCTAGAGGTGTCAAATAGCTATGTCGTGCTTCCATGTCGTGCCTGGCACGACATTGTGTGTGGTCCACATGGCCAGCATGGCCCGGTGGACATGGTCTTATCGACCGTGCCGTGCATTAAAAAAATGTCACCTGGCCAACCAATTAAAATCAACCGCATGGCCACATTAAAAAAAAAATTGACCAGCCCCATGATAGGGCGGTCAAATTAAAAAAAAAACTAAATTGGCCCGAATGACTGCCTGATGGGATCTCACCGGACAGTCACTCAAGAGGGTTTACAGCGCAGTCAGGCTAGGCACACGAGTCATGCATGGCTCGACACGAGGAAAGATTCATGTTGGCTCAATACAGCATGAACGATGCCAAGGGGCAGCCTAGCCTACCCCAAGTAGAGGTGTCAAACGGGCCTGGCCGGGATGGCCCGGCCTATTTTTTTGAGCACGAGTGCCTTCGTGCCGGGCCAGGAACAACACGGTTACTGTACCATGCCGTGCCTGGCCCGGCATGGTTTAAAAAAGCCTGGCCCGGCACGGCCCGCAGGCACGGTAGGCCGTGTCGTGCCGTGCCTAGCCCGCTCGGGCCTGGCCATATGGTTTGGGCCTCGTGGGACCGTGGGTCGGGTCCAATCAAGCCCGACCCATGGTTTTTTTTGCGGGAGGGGCGATCGTGGGGTCGGACTCGGGGGACACCGGACATGGGATGAACCCATGCCGGTGTGCCATGCCACGGGCCGAACCGTGCCGGGTTTGGCACGACACGGCACGGCTCATGCCTAACCCGGGCACGCCTGAACTGTGCCGTGCCTTGTGCCGGGCCGGGCCAGCCCGGCCCGGTTGACACATCTAACCTCAAGGCTTGGTTTCAGACCATGTCGTGCTAGGTCAGGCACTGTTGAACCGGGCCGAGCCCCTAACCATGCCTTGATCACCTGGCTCATTTGACACCTCTTTAAATATCCACTAATTCCTACTGTTGTAGTACCAATGCTTGAGCCTCCTAAGATAGGTAGGACGAAGCTAACAAAACCTTCTAATGTAAAATGAGATTAATACAAAATGTCAGTGACAATCAATTTATGTTTATCATGTTGAGGTAATGCCAACATATCCTTTGTACGTGTAGGAGAATGCATAGTGATATTTATTGTGTTTTCATCATTAAATAAATGTTAATTTCCTAATCCATGAATTATTAGTTGACTTCAACTATCCTTCCCCACATATTGAGATTCTCGGACACTTGAATGATTACCTTTCATACTTAAATTTATATAAACATCAAAAAATACAAAGATAATAAAAATTTTTAATTAAAATGTCATAATAACAAAATATAATAATAACCACATTGATAAATATCTAGTCATCATTGGAAATTTCTAAAAAAGCATCTCCATTTATATTTTTATCATCATCTGATTGTGCAATTAATTCCTCTTCATTATCTTTTTTAATATGGTCAACATTTATATCCAAATAAATTTCATCTTCACCAAGTAATATTTGAATCCCATCATCTACCCTACAAATGATTGGATGAACTTCAATAATATTTTTTTGAAATATAGGTATATATGATGGTGTGACATTAATATCATTTTCAACAATTTACATAGTTGATTTATGTTTTATTTTACATATTGCTTACCAGCCACAAGGATTTCTTCTTGTGGTTGGACAAATGGTATAACACACTTATTTAGCTTGTACTGCAAGAATAAATAGCTAGTACTTATGATAATATTTTTTATGGTGCACATCAACAAGCTTTTATTGATAATGAATTATTGTGCCCAAATTTAGGATAGAATCAAATCATTCATACTTAAACAAAATTATCCTTTTAATTGGTAAAACAAGATATTCCAATTGTAGAATTTCAATTAGTCAGTCAAAATTTAATAGTATATGCAGAAGAGTTAGACCCCTTGATTCATACACTATTGTTCATTGCAGCTATATTTGAACTATATTTCAAAGTATGAAATTTATATCAATTTAAATAATGTATAAGATACATCTTTAAACTTCATAATGACCATTTTGTAAGATCTATTAGTTGTCTATCATATATATTTGATTAAGGAAATTGTACCTACAAAATGAAAAAAGATAAAATCATACTTATATAATATTACATATTTATTTTTAGAAGCGAAAATGATAAGTTATATACTGATAAATTTTTCAAATCAAATTACGAAATCTTTGTCAAGCTTAACATCAATGAAAGCATCATCAATATGATATTCTCTTTATCTTAATTCCTAAGCATAAATTCTTCAAAAATACTATTGAAAGTATTTTGAATAAAAAAAAAGGTATATCACATACCATGACAAATAAATGAGAATCTAAATTGAATATAAATCTTCTCAATATAAGGTATAACTTTCTCACAGTTAAAAAAGTTATATGCGTGCACAATATAATACTCTTAGTCAATCTAAAAAATATCTTGATTTTTCTTTACCATGCGATCAACCTGTATATGTGAAAATAGAAATCATATTATGTACTTCTGATCTATCCCCCATATCATAATTATTATTTGGTAATATTTTATTATGTGAATTATACAATTGTTGCCAAAAGTATTAGAGTATGCCCTAAGAGTCAATCATTAGATGATTCTTTTGGGACTTTTGTATCATATCTATTATGTAAAAATGTATCATTTAATGATTATTATGTTTATTAGATCTGTGAAAATATTAGATGAATATAATAATACCCGGGAGTTGTATATTCTATGGAATACTACTTTAAATTATTCCTAGTCAAGTATTAATATTCAAAGGCAATATTAATACATTAAGACTAGCATGTAGGTTAACTAATATGAGATATTAAGTTAACACATGAGTATATGTTGGAGAACATATACTAAACTGACTCGCTATGAGAATGTTGCATGGATTGTTATATAAGTATCATACATATTCTCACAGTGTCTATTAGTATGAATTATTCCTTTGACCTGAAGTCACTATGATTCCCTATATAAGGAGTTGTATACTTTAGATTCAGCAAACGCTGCCTATAATAAGGATGGTTATAAAGTTGTTTACTAGGTATATAATAAATTGTGCAGAGGGATGTGATTGATCTAGATGAAATTTATCCCTTCTATATAATGCAAGTGATATCGGTTGGCCCTTGATTGAGTAGGACTATTAAAATGTATGATCATGCTCAAATAAGTCAACATGAGATATTGAGCTTATTTTTTTTAGTTAGTCTACTCAAAGATCAATATACATATAGATTGATGTGAGGATGATACGATCCGTGCCTCATAAATAAATCTAGATATCATGGATAAAAGGACCAAGTCATACAATAAAATAGGTCACGAAATTAGGTTAGGTCGAATCTATTATATTTTCTTCACTTGGGTAGCAATGATGTATTGCTAAATCCTACTCATTGCTTATTTATTTAAAATGAGATTTTAAAATCACTGCCAATGTTACGAGAACCTATTGGGTCAAACACATAAAAACGTATATATATTTGAAGTTTATTTTATTTTAGTTAGACTAAAATAAACAGGGCCTAATCTTAAGTCTAAAATTTATTACAGATCTTAAGCTAATTGGACTAAAAAGTTTGGTCCAATTAGTATATGTTTGGACCTTTAAAGTGGGCCTAAACTTAAAGCTCACATTTCTCTATTTTAGAAAAGTTTGTCATTAATGACATACCCTTTTCATTAATGATACATTCCTTTCATTAATGACACATTCTTTTAGAAAGATGTGTGAAAAATCAAAAGGTTTCATTAATGGCATATCCTTTTAGAAATGCGTGTGAAAAACCAAAATATTTCATTAATAACACATTCTTTTAGTTAATGACACATCTTTTTAGAAAAGTGTGTGACAAATCAAAAGGTTATAAAAAATGGGAGAGATAGAAAATGAAACAAAAAATATAGAATGAAAATATGTTTGTGTAGATACCGCTAGAGGTATGGACACTTGACTATGCTAGAATTCGACCGAACCATTTGGAATCAAAAGTTTAATTTTGTGCTATAATAGGTAATATTTTTATCCACCGTTTAATTGCATTCACTTGATTCATTTGGTGGGTTCCTATTCCGTTGCAAAATTCTAATTTGAAATTTACCATATCCCATCAAAAAGTTGTGCACACAAAACGCCGATGCCTCTTCAACCAAGTAGGCATTGCATATCAATCTTTCTATTCTAGATTTATTTCGAATATTGTTTTTAAATTTTCTAAGATATCTAAAAAACATCTTCATTAGAATAAAATAGATTTGTTGGATACATTTAAATTTTTAGATTATAAAATGAAAATTATGTATCCTCTTATATAGATACATCCATCTATATTGCGGAGGCTTTGCTATCATGAATTCTAAGGCAAGTGGCCCGGAAGATATTCCATGGAGTTGAAGAAGCTAGGAGGAAAAATACGCTCAAATCTACATATAATTATGGAGATGTCATTTTGTAATTGCTCTATTTCTTCATTTGTTATGACATTACAAGTGAAATTCTTAAATAAATACTCATTTTAGTCAATACTTCACAAATATTTTCTAGAAGTATTTAATAGAATATTATAAGTATTAGCTTCTGCATGAACACATGATAATCATGACTTTTCATCTCGAATAGCTTATGCTTCTTCATATTAATACATCTTCCAATATTAGATGCATATCTTTCAAGAAACTTGAACTCCATTAGCCATTTACACAAAGCTTTCTTTGCATCCTTCTCAAGACTATAATAAGCCTTAGAAAATTTATTCGTTGATTCATCCCTATTTAACTCTTGATGTGAACAGAACTTTTTAAAATCCTCTATTGTTTTCACATTTTTTTTTGTTTTTTCTTCCATATTTATGAAAGTTTTAAAAATATTATCAAAAAAGTTAATCTCAATATGCATCACATCAAAATTATGCCTAATTAGGTTGCTTTTCTAATTAGACAAATCTCATAAGATATTTCATAATTTCTTTCAACTATAGTGATAATTCTTCAAATTTTATGCATTATTGAAATTTGCATCAATAACTATAATATTTTTGAACTCATATCTTTCAATTTTAATATTTTTAGCACTTGACCTCAAATGCGATACACATTTTACAACTTCATGGCCTTTCCTAAATGTGTCAATAGTCATTCGAAATAGATATTTCATATGTAAGAACTTACGGTGGTTATTAGAGGATTAAGTTTTTCCTTCTTTTCTTAGAGAAAATTCATTTGGATCCTCCATGCAATAAGGACAAGCAAATTTTTTTATTTTACTCCATCCTAACAACATTAAATATGCAGGAAAATCACTTATAATCCACATTAATGCTGCTCACATTTGGAAGTTCTGATTTCTAGATATATCATATGTTTCCACACTATCCTCTCACAACTTGTTGAGCTCCTTATTTAGGGGCTATAGAAAAATATCCAACTTTTCTTTTATGTTTCTCGATCCTCACATGATAACACAAAAAAACATATATTTATCTTTTATATATATTCATGGCAGTAAATTATAAGGTGTAATAATAACAGGCCATGTAGAGTATTGTTGCCTTATTTTTCCAAATGACTAAAATCCATATGTGCACATTACTAATCTAACATTTTGATTTTCATCTACAAAAAATGGATGGTAATTATCAAACTATTTCCAAAAATGAGAATTTGAGCAATGCTGCATCATGTTATCTTCGATAATATACTTTTTATGCCAACTCATGCCATTAGCAGTGGCTTTAGATATAAATAATCTTTTCAAATGATGAGTCAATAGAAGATAATATATCTTCTTATAATGAATATTTGTTTTCTGCCTTTTACATGTAATATTTCTCTTGTGCTGAGGATAGTTATAGAAGTTACATGTAATTATTTAACTATATATTTTCCAATATATCATGCAACAATTAATATAATAATGTATTTTTTCTATAAGCAAACTCCATACTTGCATTAACTTTTTTGTGCTGAAAAAGCTATCTGTTATGATGTTATTCTTTGGTAACAATTTAGATAACAACTCGTATATTTCATCAAAATATATTTCTGAAAAATGATATTTTGCCTTTAAATTTAATAGTCTAACCACCACATATAACTTTGAGTGACCATATGGATTCCCTAGCCAAACCTCTTCTTCTGATACTTTTAGCATTTTGCAAAATTATTATATGGATGCTATTGGGATTTCATCAGTGACATCTAGATTATATGAAGGACTAATAAGATAATTTAGCATTGCTCCACATGCATCATTGGGATTGATAATTTTCATTACAACAATAAAATTAACACTTATACATACATAATACTTTGTTGTTTGTGGCATAACCATTTCTCTATGTTTATACTAAACATAAGTCTCGAACAAATTTATTTTTTGCAAGATGAAACCATACAGTGTCCACATCTTGGAAACTCTAATTTTGATATTTATGATTATTACATGGGCATCTTATTTTCATTTCATCCATAAATTTAAGTTATTTTTTAGTAAATCCAATAAACTCCACAATCTTCTCTATAAACTTATTAATTAAAAACCCATATTTCAGCCTTACATTCATTCATGGACGATCATGATATATTATGTATTCTATTCTTTTAACACATAACACAAATAAATTTTAAATTATAATAATGTATATAGTGACTTAATTGTAAAAAATTTGTAGTAACTTATTTAGGACATTACATGTATCTCATAAAAAACTTATAGTCATATCATTATTAGATAAGTTTGCATTAAAATGAGATAAGAGAAGTTACTTTAATCTCTTAGATATTTATCAAAAGTCTTACTTATATTTATCTTATATACATAAAACTAAATATTTAATATTTATCAAAATTTGATAAACTTGCATAAAATAAGCAAAAAAAAAAAACTTGAAATGTAATAATTAATGATTTCAAAATTAATAATATGTATTAACTATTTTGACAAAAGTATTTTCTTTAAGTTGTTCATTTGTTATTGGGTCTTAACCTTTAAATTGCATATCTTCAAAATTTTTTAAGTTATTCATTGTTATTACCTTTTAACTTTTAATATTTATTAAAATATATATAAATTGTTGATTGAAGTTGCATATCTCCTAATTTTTTGATATATATATAAAATTTCAATTATTTACATTGCAATTGCATACCTTCAATTTTAACATACAAATTGTTTGCCTTCAAACTTTTTTAACTATCTCAAATTTTATAGTTGTTCAATGTGATTAAATTTTTTTCACCCTCTCTCCCCCCTTGCCAACCATAGGGTAAATGCATACGATAAACTTTCACATTATTCAATCATCTCAATAGTGATCACGACCAAGTATGTTTAACTTTGGAGTTTTTTTGAGATCTGGTTGTTCATTGTGATTACATTTGAACCTTCTAAATTTTAATATTTATAAATTCAATTAAATAACTTATTGGGTAACCTAAAAGTGAACAAATCCTAGTAAGCATACTAAGTTCACATTAATTAACATTGTAAAAAAAACTATAGGTAAACAACAAAATGTACAAAAAATTCCTAGTATGTGCAAAAATATAATATAAAAATGTAAAATTTATGAAATAACATGATAAAAATTCAAGAAAACAAGACAAAGATAACCCCTTAATAAGTTAAAAATTAAAAAAAAATGTAATATTACAATAAAATGCATAAAAATTACAATTATCAAATATAGTATATATGGAAAATTTGAAAATAATAAATTGGATACCTCAATGATGGAAGAGTAGCATAACAGATACTAAATTGGATACCTCAATTATGGAAGATTAGCGCAATGGACACCAAATGGAAAGGAAATCAACCTCAAAATAAATTGGAACAATTAGAGTCGAAATAAAATAAATGTCCAGACACAAAATCTTTTTTCAAAGTTACGAAACGTTCTTCTAAAAATTTATTATCATAATTTAGTGACAAATATAACTTTTTTGTTTCAAAATTAGCGACCAGATAATTTTTCACAACTGAAATATTTAAGTCCAATAGCGATGGACTATGAATACATTTCAAATTTAGTGATGGTATTCATTTCCATCGCTGAAATATTTAAAGTCCAACTGTGACGGACTCTGAATACGTTTCAAATTTAGTGATGGAAAAAATATTTCATCACAATATTCATATAAATTATAATTTCCAATACTTAAAAATATAGAAACACAATTTTCAGTCACTAAATATCATGCAAGTTTATCTGCTCACGACCACGCTTAAAATTTAGTGATGGAAGGAAAAAACATTTTAATTCTCATCTCTATTTCTATTTCTGAATAATTTCGATTAATCTGTGACTTTTAATAGCGATGAATTTTTTTTTCATTTCTAAATGTTTCAAAAAACTATCGTTTCCGTTTTTTATTCGTTTCAATTCTGTTCTTTATTTTAGAAATGGAAATGGACATTTCTATTTTTCATTTCGATTTGGTTTTTTTCTTGCAGTGATATTTGAATATATATATATATATGCAATATCTATGTGCATGTGTACTTTTTTTTTGAATTTGAAATTACAAATGTAAGTTTTATATTAAATGATGAAGAGACACAATGGGAATGAAAAATGGAAGATATATATATATATATATTGAAGAGGAGTTTTCGAAAGATAATCAAATACAAAGTAGAAAGCAAAGGCTTAATTACACATAGAGCATAAGACAATTGAAGAAACAAAGAGAGCTATTGGGTTGAAAAGAAATATGTTTAGAAAACTACTGAATCCATTTTCAAAGTTTCAGAAGTTCCATAAAAAAATGGAGAAAGAAGCTTTGAAAACTTCTTGCTTTCGTAAATAAGAAGTTTTTGAAACTAAGCACCATTCAAGCAAGCAAGAATAAATTTTTTAAGGCCATAAATACAAGAGAATACCACCCAAAACACACACTAGTAAAATATTTTTTTCAGGAGGAACAAATGCTACAAAATTTCAGGAACAAATATGGGAGAAATAAAAAACAAGCAGAGTATTAATGGAAAACACCCTAGACTAGGCATACATGACAAGCAAAAAAAAAAAAAAAGAGCTTCAACAAAACCCTACTAAGCATTCTTTTCCTTACCATTTTATTAATTTTTGTGCATTGTATTTATTTCTTATTTCTGTTAAACAATGAATGTCATATATTATTATGATAACATGAATTTAATAATATGTTAAGTTTATTATGATAGGTTTATGCGAACTTTAAGTTTGCAAATACTAGTTTGCATTCCTTTTGAATTAATTGGCCTATACTCAATAGTTTTTGATCCATGTCTGAAACTAGAATTACTTCTTCAATATGCTTCACTCCAATAGCTATTTTTATTAAAATCTTTCTATTTTCATCAACAACAAGTTCTCTAATTATCTTATTTACTTATGACCTTATAAAAGTCTACAAGTCCCTGCAAAGTAAAGGGCTTTGTCTTTAGTCATATGATTAGTACATCCATTATCTAGAATCCATGCACTAGAGTTGGGTTTGTTGGAGTTGATAGAGGCAAAGAATATACTTTATTGATTAGTTAATTTTTTGATACAGCTAGCTTATCCAAAAGACATGAATCTACAATCTTTTGATTAATCCTTACTTTTCTTATAATTGAAGCATTGTAGAATTATTATCTTGACATACCCACACACACACACACAGATACAACACAAGTCCACATTTTAAAGTCATTTGATCATGGTTACATACCCTAACAAACTTGCATACAAGCCTAATTTAATACTTATATTCCTTAGAATTTATATTCACTCAAAATTTGGTATGTATACTCTTAGTGTTCTTTGATATACTTGTGAGGTTGTTATGCTACCAAATTTGTTGGTTAGGTATTATTCCAGAAGCTCTTCTGTAAGAGTATATTTAAGTTGATGGATCAAAGTAGTAAAGAAGATTTTCATTTAGATAATAATGTCATGGGAATTATGTCAGTAGTTTGGTCATAAGACTTTCATTTAGATAGTAATGAGACAATATAATTCTAGTAGAGAAAATATCTATGAATTTTGATATGACTTTTAGATCATAAGATTTTTCCAGATGATTCATATGATGCACGTTCAAATAATTCAATTTATATTGTGTTAGTATACAAATGAATATTGGATTGTTGTAGAATGATATTTTGCCTTAATGGTATACAAGGTGATTATCACTATTGAGTTCATCCCAAAGATGATCCTTTTGTAGTTGTCCCCTTTGTACTTAACCACCAAAATAATAAATCATCTCTACTCAAGGATTATTCATAAGTCTATAAATTTTTAGCAACTCATCAACTTCCCTTGATAGTCAAGGATTAAGAAGTGAAGATCGATTACACATGGTCAAGGATTGAGCTGGAAGCAGATTGCATGGAAAGCAAGTCTTCAAAGCAAAGAAGTCTTTGGCGTGACTTCAAAGCAAAGAAGTCTTTGGAATAGAAGTCTTTGGTGTGACTTCAAAGCAAAGAAGTCTTTGGCATCAAAGACTTTCCTGGAGTACTGGACAAGTCAAGTGATTTGGCTATAAATACTCTTGTAGGCAATCTCATTTCGTGTGTGTTGTACTTCACAATTTTTCCTCCTCTTTGAGTGTTTTCTCCTGGCTTGGTATCGCCCCCAGACGTAGGATTTATATCCGAACTTGGTTAACAAATTCGTGTGTCTTTTATCGCTTTCACGATTGTTGTTTTATTGTTGTCAATCTTGATCTGATTAATTTCCTAACAACTAGTATCAGAGGAAGGTTCAAGGAGTCAAGATGGAGGGAAAAATTCCAGTCGAACGGTTCAATGGTTTCGACTTTGGATTCTGGCGAATGCAGATGGAGGCTTACCTGTACGGGAAAGACCTGTACGGACCACTTGCAGTAAAGCCCAAGAAGACAAGTGATGAAGAATGGAAAGTGCTCGATCAGAAGGCAATGAGCACAATAATCTTATCGCTCTCTCGGAATGTCACCTATCACGTGAAAGGAGCAAAGAGCACGAAGGAAGTTCTTCAGACTCTTGTCGACATGTATGAAAAACCCTCAGCAATGAACAAGGTCATGCTGATGAAGAAACTATTCCAGTTGCAAATGGAAGAGAGGAAGTCGGTGGCCGATCACCTAAATGACTTCAACCAACTCACGACACAGCTGGCGTCTGTGGACATCGTGTTTGATGATGAGGTAAAAGCATTAATTTTGCTCTCATCTTTACATGACAGTTGGGATGTGGTTGTTACATCAGTGAGTACTTCGTCTGGGAAGGAAAAGATGAAATTCGATAACATCAGAGACATGACGTTAAATCAAGAAACCCGTAGAAAGCAGGTGGGTGGGTCGTCTGGCTCTGCACTTCATACAGAGTCAAGAGGAAGATCCGACACACGGGGAAGATATCGTGGAAGATCGAAATTCAAGGGCAAGAACAAAGGCAAGAAGGAGATGATATGTTGGAACTGCGAGAAGCCTGGACATATGAAGAGTGAATGTCGGACACCAAAGAATGAAAAGGAAGGCCGGACAGCAAACGCCACGACGGAGATCATATATGCACTCTTGTTGAGTGTGTGCAGTTCATCCGATGATTGGGTCATGGATTCAAGGGCCTCGTTTCATTCATGTAGCAGCAAGGACATCATGGAATCATACACTTCAGGTGATTTTGGTTTAGTTTATCTTGCGGATAACAAACCCTTGAAAATTGTAGGAAAGGGAGATGTGAAGATAAAATCCACGAAAGGGTCATACTGGACTCTACATAATGTGAGGCACATACCAGGACTGAAGAGGAACTTGATCTCAGTTGGATAACTGGATAGTGACGGATTCCACACGACGTTTGGAGATAGGAAGTGGAAGATCAGTCAGGGAGTAATAACTTTGGCTCGAGGGCAAAAGTCGGGAACACTCTACATGGCAGGTAGATCAAGCACAGATATCTCCATTGCATGTACAGTATCACAGGCTGACTTGTGGCATAATCGATTGGGCCACATGAGCGAGAAAGGAATAAGCGTGCTGAAGTTGAAAGGGCTGTTGCCCAAATTGAAATCGGTGGATGTGGGTATTTGTGAACATTGTGTGTTCGGGAAACAGAAGCGGGTGAGCTTCTCGACCACAGGAAGAACTCCAAGGAAGGAAAAATTGGATCTTGTCCATACCGATTTGTGGGGGCCAGCACCGGTGTTATCTCTTGGTGGATCGGCGTTCTACATGACATTTGTTGATGACTCCACTAGAAAGGTATGGGTGTATTTCTTAAAAAGAAAATCTGATACCTTTGACACTTTCAGGAGATGGAAGACACTAGTGGAGAATGTGACAAGATTACGAGTAAAATGTCTCAGATCGGATAATGGTGGAGAGTACAACGGTGAAAATTTCAAGAATTATTGCCCCAAACATGGAATCCAGATGGAAAAGACAATCCCGGGGACACCTCAGCAAAATGGTATTGCTGAGAGGATGAACAAGACACTGAATGAGCGTGCCAGATGCATACGACTGAAGAGCGGGCTGCCAACCATGTTTTGGGCAGATGCAATCAATACAGCTGTCTTCTTAATCAATCGAGGGCCTTCTGTCCCGCTGAACAATAAGATACCGGAAGAGGTCTGGAGTGGTAAGGAAGTGGATCTTTCTTTCTTACGCACTTTTGGTTGTTCAACCTATATTTTGAATGATGATCGGACTAAGCTAGATGCTAAGTCAATTAAATGTACATTCATTGGGTATGGGACTGACGAATTTGGGTATAGATTTTGGGATGATCA
The DNA here is from genome assembly GCA_029783825.1 of Sapria himalayana. Taxonomy (NCBI): domain Eukaryota; kingdom Viridiplantae; phylum Streptophyta; class Magnoliopsida; order Malpighiales; family Rafflesiaceae; genus Sapria; species Sapria himalayana. The sequence continues at coordinate 2,887,697 of JAREIK010002869.1, read as the reverse complement.
AAATCAGAAAATAATTCACAGTAGAAATGTTATATTCAATGAGGATGTGATGTACAAGGACAGTAAGGCAAACCCGAAGGATGACAAGAAGGAAGGAGAATATGTTGATCTGGATATCTCAAATACTGGGATTATGAGACTGATAGGATTTACGGAGACAGATTCAGTGGGTGTTCAACCGGACGAGACCGAACAAACGGAAATAGAGTCAAAACCAACATCAGAGAAACCGATTGGTGATTGTAGCACACCCTTGGCATTGGGTCGAGAGCCTAGACAGAGAAGGGCCCCAGATAGGTACTCTCCTTCTTCTCATTAACTGCTTTTGTCTGATTGTGGGGAACCTGGGTATTATGCAGAGACGATCAACAATGATCACAAGAGCAAGTGGAAGCTTGCAATGGATGACGAAATAAACTCTTTAAAGAAGAATGACACATGAGAATTGTGTCAGCTCCCAGAAGGAAAGAAGGCCTTGCAGAACAGATGTGTCTACTGGATCAAAGAGGAATCTGACGGAAAGAAGCGGTACAAAGCGAGACTGGTAGTGAAGGGATTTCAGCAGCGATACGGTATCAATTTTACGGATGTCTTTACACATGTTGTTAAGTTGACTACTATTCGTCTAGTTTTGAGCATGGTAGCAACAGAGAACCTGGAGTTACAACAGATGGATGTAAAGACGGCCTTCCTTCACGGAGATCTTGAGGAGGAGATTTACATGGTGCAGCCAGAGGGATATACTGAGAATGATCAGCAGGTCTGTCGCCTGAAGAAAAGCCTTTACGGATTAAAACAAGCTCCACAGCAGTGGTACAGAAAGTTTGACAACTTCATGCTGGAGATTAATTTCTCTAGATACAATGCTGATCATTGTTACTATGTGAAGAGGTTTGATGACTCGATTATTATTCTACTCTTGTATGTTGATGACATGTTGATCGCATGATCAAATGTAAAAGAAATTGAGAGGCTCAAGGATCAATTGTCAAAGAGATTTGACATGAAGGATCTTGACGAGGCAAAATAGATTTTGGGTATGAAAATCACAAGGGACAAAAGTGCTAGTAAGTTATGGCTATCTCAATCAGATTATATTGAGAAGGTATTGTGCAGATTCAATATGAAAAATGCAAAACCAGTTGGAATGCCATTGGGAAACCAGTTCAAACTATCCGACAGTGATTCACCACAGACTGACTCCGAATGAAAAAAGATGAGAGTCACGCCGTATGCCTCAGCCATTGGGAGTCTGATGTATGCTATGATCTGTACACGACCGGATATAGCACATGCAGTGGGAGTGGTTAGTCGTTTTATGAGCAATCCAGGAGTGATGCACTGGGAAGCTATTAAGTGGATTCTTAGGTACCTGAGGAGTACTAAGGACCGAGCATTGGTGTTTGGTAAAAGCAAACTTACCTTGTTTGGGTTTGTTCATGCTAACTTTGCAGGGAGTGACTATGACAGAAGGAGGAGCACTACAGGGTATGTATTCACATACGGCGGTACAGCCGTATCCTAGGTCTCAAAGCTGCAGAAGATCGTTACATTGTCCATGACGGAAGCTGAGTACGTGGCAGTTACTGAGGCGGCCAAGGAGCTTGTTTGGCTGCAACATTTCTTGGGTGAATTAGGGAAACCTCAGGTAGATGTGGTTCTTCATAGCGATAGCCAGAGTGCGATCCATTTGGCAAAGAATCCCGCATTCCATTCGCGGACAAAACACATTGAGATCAAGTACCACTTCATCCGACAACTTCTGGAGAAGAAGGCGCTGCAGCTGGAAAAGATCAAAGGATAAAGGAACCCTGCTGACATGCTAACCAAGGTGGTTACGTTGGAGAAGTTGAAGCTGTGCTGGGCTTCAACTGGCCTTGATGATTAGCACGGGCAAACCTGGTGGTACCAAAAGGAAGTGGAGGAAAGCTGATCAATCTTCAAGTGGGAGATTATTAAGAAGTGAATATCAATTACACATGGTCAAGGATTGAGATGGAAGCAGATTGCACGGAAAGCAAGTCTTCAAAGCAAAGAAGTCTTTGGCGTAGAAGTCTTTGGCGTGACTTCAAAGCAAAGAAGTCTTTGGCATAGAAGTCTTTGGCCTGACTTCAAAGCAAAGAAGTCTTTGGCATCAAAGACTTTCCTGGAGTACTGGACAAGTCAAGTGATTTGGCTATAAATACTCGTGTAGGCAATCTCATTTCGTGTGTGTTGTACTCCACAATTTTTCCTCCTCTTTGAGTGTTTTCTCCTGGCTTGGTATTGTCCCCAGACATAGGATTTATATCCGAACCAGGTTAACAAATTCGTGTGTCTTTTATCGCTTTCACGATTGTTGTTTTATTGTTGTCCATCTTGATCCGATCTATTTCCTAACAATTCATATGATGCACATTCAAATAATTCAATTTATATTGTGTTAGTATACAAATGAATATTGGATTTTTGTAGAATGATATTTTGCCTTAATGGTATACAAGGTGATTATCATTATTGAGTTCATCCCAAAGATGATCCTTTTGTAGTTGTCCTCTTTGTACTTAACCACCAAAACAATAAATCATCTCTACTCAAAGATTATTCATAAGTCTATAAATTTTTAGCAACTCATCCACAACCCTTGATAGTTGATATGTATGTACATTATTATTCTCTGGTCTCAAGTCTTATAAAGACCAAAATCTAATATGATTTATGCGTATTTTCACTTTTAAATTCTTAATCATAATGCTTGCATAATTAATATATACTTCCCTCAAATCTCACTAATGAGCACAATACGAGGAAAAGCAAATAAAAGGGCTATCACCACCTTGTGAGTTAACAAATATTCACACATGTTATGTGGATTACCGTCATTATCCTCTATAGTGATGATGAAACTCACTTACTAAAAGTAAAATCCTTAGGATGATGTTCTTTCATATGTCAATATCAATTAAGAACTAGTTATTCTAAGACATACAATAAAGTAACATATAAAACTATTCATTCTTGTCTTCGTGAGTGTCATACTCACAATGATTAACATACTTCAATTTTATGATTTAATGTATAAATTTAGCTCATAGATAGTAGTCAGAAGGGTTGTCACTTGTTTACTACTGTATGAGCAATTAAGCCTAGTGGTTTACTTGTTACTGTCCATCAAAAAACTCATACAAACCCACCATTAATAAAATTCTTTATTTAAGTTCTATTTAATTATCATATCCATCAATCTTGATTCCATAACATAAATCAAATATAATTATTAATTATAAACCCATTTATCTATCACATAAATAATTTAGTCTGATATTAGGAAAAGATTCATAAACCACAAGAGAAGAAGTCTCATGAATCTCTAATTCTCTTAGACAACCCTCACTAAAATTTAGTATAAAAATCCTAATCTCATACTATTTTGATTGATTTTCTTAAATCTACCCTAGAAAGAGAGTTTGAAAGTCAGACCCCCCAACTCAAGGGTTCAACCAATGTCTTGCATCTTTTGCTTTCTATTAGATTAGATGTGCCAAATGAGTTGTGTCATGCAGGCACACTCCTTTTTTTAGGCCCATTTGGGCCGTCTTGCCAAGCCCAGCACCTCATAGTTTTTAGCATGGCATGTGCCATGTTGGAATGGCTCTAAAAATGGGCAATCCAGTATGACACATTGGCATACCTTTAGGCTTGGTCATGGTGGGTCATGTTGGGTTGTGCCAAGCTGGGTCAAGCCTGGCCAGTCTAGACTATTTCATTCTAGGCTAGCCTGGCTAGGCTAGCTCTAAAAATGGGCAACCCATGCTAGCCTAGTTAAGGCATGGCCAAGATAGGTCATGAACTAGTTTAGCATGGTTCATTCCATACTAGCCTAGTTCATTCTAGGCTAACCTAGGGTCAGGATGAGGCTAGCTTATTTGGACAACCATGCTAAAATAGGCCCACATTGGTCATGTTGGGTCATACCATGTCGCACCTCTCTTGCCAGAAACATTGGCCTAGCATGGCCTGAGCCGTGTTGTGGGCCAACCTATGGCACGTTTAGGTATGTCTTTGAACTAGGTCATGTTATGCTAGGCATTGTTGAATCATGTTGTGCTATGTATGACTGAATCATTGTTGAATTAGTTCATGTTGTGTCATGTCAGGGCTGCATAGCCTAGTGTGCACCTATATCTTGGATCCCCTAGAGAGTACAAAAATTTAACCCTAGGGTTATTTGCTATATTTTTCTTTGGCTTAGTGCATGGAGAAGAAAAAAATTTTTAGATACTTCCTCATTCCTCTTTTATATTATGTAATTTTAGAATTTATATAAATAGAAAGTCTTGACTTTCAGAAAAAAACCGACTTTGGCCTCAGTCTCTTGAGCTTGAGGTCTTGACTCTAAAAAGTGATCATGACTAATAATATATCATAGTATTTCTATAACACAAAGTTGTGATGCTAGACAGTGTCCATAGTTTGTATCTTTGGTCTCTATAATACAAAGTTGTAGTATAAATAATAATTGAAGCTTTAATATTGATCTCCCTTGTGCATCATATTGTCATGGGATTGGGAATAGTATTATTGCTAATCTTAGTCTTTCTTTTATGTGAAATAGTCATGATGCTTAATAATTGTTGGTGTATTTGGAATGGTCTTTCTTTACATCATATAGTCATGCCACGGGAAATGGTTATGTTGTTGTAAATGGTCTCCCTTGTGTATCATATGGTTATGATACAGAGAATGATTATGGCTTTGCCTTAACTTGTCTCATATATAACATGGCAGTGATACTACGAATGTCCATTTCATTGAAAATTATCTCATGTATAAAGGTTTTGCCTTCTTTTGAAGGCAAGAATCATGGTTTTGAAAAGTACACATGGTTGAATGTTGACACCTATAACATTCACCGTCCAAAAGTCATGGTACTAGATAATTACCATGGTTTTGGCCCGAGTAGTTTTGATTTTGTAAATTTTTGTAACTCAAAATTCATGACTTTGGAAGCAGACTATAGATCTAACTTGAGAATATAAAATCTTGGCAAAGATAAAGTCATGACACAATGAAGTAACATTGAATTTTGGTACAAGTGGAGTACTTAGTTATTGGAATATGAAACTTATATCGTGACTATTTAATTATTATGAGATAAGTAGATTGTGACTCAATAATAATAGCTCAACCAAAAAGATTATGTTACACATTTGAATGATTATGCTAATAAGGTGGTATAGTCATTTCATATAAAATTATCATGACTATAAGTAGAGTTTTGACCAAAATGAATATCAAAATTACTTAATGACACATAAATCACTATGTTGCCAAATACATCCAAAAATATATCAATTTCATGACTATTCATCAAATTTACAAAAACTTCAAAGTTATGAAATCAATCTAATTATGACCAATTTCTATGCTTACATCATCTAATAGCGCCATAAATATGCAATAATAGTTGATAATTTATATAACATATAAATTTACACACTAAACTATTACTCATCCCTAAATAATGATTTTTTCTAAATAAAAATAGTTTGCTACATCATCTCAAAAAATATTTTTCTTTATGACTAGGTTTGAATATTGTTGTATTTCAAAATAGTGGAGCAACTTCTTGTTGACATGTTCATAGTCATGGTGGGATTGAGTTCTATAATTATACTTATGAGTGAATTAACTAAGTATAATTATTCATGTGATGAGTACACGATATTTATTATATCACATATGTAAAAAAATTATTAGGTTGCTTCCCAAGTTGTGCTATGTTTAATGTCCATTGATAGACTTTAAATACCTTCATGCCTCTATTGATGATCTTCATCATCTATGCTAGCTTTTCAATGTATACCCCTAATTTCTTCTTTCTTGTTTCTTCTATTTATCTTACATCAATTTTACTTCATTCTTTGGTCTTTCATTCCTTTGATGCCATGGATTTGGAAAATTCCATGGCTTTTTTTCAGTTCTAGCCTAGCATTTTCATTCTAAATCCCAAAGTTGTGGTACTAAACACAATTATTCCTTTGTTTTCAACCTCTATTTGTTCATTTCTTTCTATAACTCCAAAGTCATAGTATTATGCATAGTCATTATTTTTCTTTTTGTTTTTCTTGGCTAATCTTTTTTTTGTAACCTCAAAGTCATGATGCTAAACATAGTCATGGCTTTATCATTGTCCTTATGATGGGTATTTTCATTTTTTGTAATACCAAATTCATGGCATTTACCTTGGTCAAGAGTTTGTCATTTATCATATCCTTCAGAAATTCTTTCTCATCCTTGTCTTTCTCATTTATTTTCTTAGCTTCCTTGAAATTGTCTATTAAAGAATCCCCCTGGGCCATGGCTTTGAATAATGTTATGACCTCATAACAGTTATATTTTTTATTTTATCTCTTTTAAAACTCTCAAGTATTTCTTTCTCATCAACTTTCTCATCTACATCACTTTCACAGCTCCAAAGTTATTCTTTATTATCATCACCCACATCTTGATTTGACCAATAGTCCTCTATAAAATCTTTTCATTGAAAGTTAACTTTTTGTTACATTTTCATATGAAAGAGATTATCTACTCTCCAACATCATGTCTCATCATCATCTAGACTTCTTTAACTTTTGTAAATTTAAACTTTATTTTCTTCTTGCCAACATGAAGAGTGAATTTCATCTTCTTGAGGTTAATAAGGACTTGTTTAGTGGCTCAAAACATTCCAAAATCAATGGTGCAGAATGATTTTTCTCCACATATAATATAACAAAATCTTCTAGAAAATTAAAGATATCAATCTGATCCAAAATATCTTAGATAATACCATACGGGTATTTGGTTGCTATGATTAGCTATTTGGAGTGACAGAGAGATTGAAATAATTTTTCTAAGACTTAACCTTTACGTAATCGATAAAGGCATCAAGTTGACACTTGATTCTAAGTCGTATAATATTTTCCAAAATATGTGATCACATATTATACAAGGTATTGTAGACCTTTTGGGATCCTATAATTTTTTTCGAAGTAATCATTGAATAATTACACTATACTTTTTGATCATATTCATAGCATCAAACATTTTTAACTTCTTCATACTAATAGTATTTTTTATGAATTTCACATAGTTTGATATTTGAGTTAGAGTTTCAGCAAACTATACATTTACTTCTAGTTTCTAGCAAACTATATATTTACTTCTAGTTTCTAGGATGTATTGAGAAATTTCTCAAATTGTTTAACTAATTTTTCTTTTCTAAAATATTATAAAAATAGAAGATTCATTGGAAATGTATCTTTAACTTCTTTTTGATTCACCTCTTTCTCTCCAAAGTCTTGAGTAGCCTCCATTTTCTCTACACTTTCTTTGCTTCCTTCATTCACGACTAGGAGTAAACATTGGACTTTTACTTTCATTAGAATTATTGCTTTGTAAGGAACCATAACACTATATACTTCAATAGTGAAAAAAAATTCTTAGTGAAAGCCATGATTTTTGGGGAATTCTCAATGAGAACCACTATTTTTGGGAAAGTTATGGTGCTAACATCTCTAAAATTTTAATAATCATCTTGCTCTATTTGTTGTCTTTCTAGCACTTTTTCATTTTGAAGTAATATAGATAAGTACTTCTTTAGGTTTGCCTTAGTAATACTTGGTAGTTCACTAACTCTTTTTTCCTTCATCAATAATGTCACTTTTTTAATTTTATTCTTTATATTCTTTTTTGTCAAACTCATGTTACACATGTTCTACAACCCAACCTTTTATAGCCCAATATTTTGTAGCCCAACATTATATAGCCCATGCATTTTGTGTAATACTATAAATCCTCTTGCTCCGGCCATCATAATCTTTCTATAACACAAAGTTGGAACACTTGAAATGTCCTCTACTTATATCTTTTATCTCTATGACACAAGTTACAATACAAAAATAGTCATGACTTTGTCATTGGCATCTCTTCTATATCAAATGGTCATGGTAATGATCATGACTTTGATATTGGTATCTCTTCTACATCAAATGGTCATAACATTGGGAATAACCACAATAAGACTCAATTTTTCTTATATGTGAAATGGCCACATTGCATAAGAATGGCCATGGTACTATGAATTATTTATCTGCATCAAATGGTTGTGACACTAGGCACGGTCTCTCTTGTTCATCAAATGACTATAACATTATGAATGAGTGTGGCTTTGCCTTAAGTCTTAAACTTTCTTATATATAACATGATCTTGGTGATAGGAATGATCATGGCCTTGGTAATTAGGCCATGCATAAAAGTTATAGTTTTGCTTTCTCTTAAGGGTAAGAATCGTGGCTTTGGAAAGTAACCACGATCAAGTATGGCATTTATAACATTCTATGTCTAGAAGTTATGGCTCTGGATAATTATCATAGTTTTGGTTTGAGTAATTTTAGATTTATTAATTTTTTATAGCTCCAAAGTCAGCTCTGAAAAAATATAATAACTCTAACTTGAGAATATAAGCCTTGGTAAAGATAAAGTCATAGTACTATCAAGTGGCAATGAATTTTAGTACTATTAAACTACTTAGTTACTATAACATAAAATTAATGTCATAGCCACTTAATTGGTAAGAAATAAACATGGATGACTTCTTAATAATATCATAGCCAAAAATAATATATTATAAAGTTCAAGAATCATAGCCACTTGAACTTTTATCATGTTGAGCTCCAAGCATACTAGAAAATACACACATCTTTACTTCCATTATTATCAATATATCTAACTCTAAAATTCTAGCTTGCTTCCTTTTACTTGCTTTTTAGTTCAAATCTTAGTAGTTATTTTTGGCCATCTCTTAAAATAAAAATATACCTAATCGGGCAACTTATTCTTGATAGAACTACTTGAGGTTGCATCAACTATACACCTCATCATATAAATTTAGCTCATTATAGAATATTTGAGCTTGGAACCATAGCTTAAAATACGAATCTATGTTCTAGCCATATCCTTAGTAGATCTTTAAATCGATCAAAAACATCATATAAAGTCTTGTAATCCTATTGTCTAAAGTGACTAATCTACACCATGAGTTGTAAAGTGATTTGAGATAGTAGGAACTTGGTTAGAAAAGATTGAACAAGTTCTTTCCTTATCACTCAAAGAAAATGAGAATAATCATAATTTTATCACATCTGAGCTAACTCCATTGATTTTGATAGTATCTTACAACTCTAAAAAAGTGATGACATGACTATTTTGTTCTTCTGAAAAGCACCACCATATTGATGTTGCTGGACCATGGCTATCATGCTCCACTTTAATTCGAAGTAATTTGCTTGTATAGGTTGCATTCAGTTCCCAAAGTAGCTGCTCATCAATGTTAGCCTCCAATTATCTTCTGCAATTCAATGAGAAACAAGTTGTTCAATAGCTTATTTGGCACCCCCTTAGTTGTTTTCATTATTCTCATTATTTTCATGATTGCTTTTTATTTCAATAATTATCTTTTTTTCCCCTCAATTTAAAGGTCTGGAGGTATTGACTCAATTGTAAATCTTCAATATTCCATCAAATTATCTTCTACAATTCAATGGTAAATAAGTTGTTCAATAGCTTGTTTGTCATCCCCTTAGTTGTTTTTATTATTATCATTATCTTTCATGATTGCTTTCTATCTCAATAATTATTTTTTTATTCACTTGATTTAAAGGTATAAAAATATTGATTCAGTTTCAAATCTTCAATTTATATACTATGGTGGCTACAAAAATAAAAACAAACAAATATAAAATAATAATAATAATAATTGATATCTAAATAACTAGAAATTAAACTTACTCTTCAAAGAAAGTTAGGACTACTCCATATAAACTAATCAAACTAAATAAAATCTCTGAAAATTGTACCCAAAACTTGTTGTGACATTATCATAATATCAAAAACTTATTGTTCTTAGCACAGCGCCAAAAGCTACTTGGATAATTATTTATGCCCAATAGAAATCCACAAGTATACAAATAATACAATGAACATAATTTCATATATTGATCCCACAAAGATTATTATAATAGACTGATCAATTAACTGTGAATTTAGAAGATATAATTGGATATCAGATGAATACTTAAACTCTATGATTAGTTTACTTTCATATGTATGATGGAGTCTTCTTGGATGTTGTGACAATATTATCCTTGGTTGTTGAATGAAGGGTGGGAAGATGTGAGTAGCCCCTTGCTCCTTTGGTTTGCAAGATGATTATCAAAAATGGAGTGTCTCTACTAGAGATGGCCCACTTGTAGTTATACCTTTGGTATACTCTCATCGAAATCACACTTATTCCTATTCATAGGCCAGCATATAATTTTACTTATTTTAGGCAATATATCAACTACCCTTAATGATTGATTCAAGTATATTTTTCTTTTCTTCCGCCTCAATTGTCATAGAAGACATGAAATAAAATTTTCATAATTATATTCTTGCTTTTGACTTAGTGTCATACTCGCATCAAGTAAAATATATTTCCCAAGAGATTTCACCCATGGAAGCCATACAAGAAGAAAATAATTGCATGATTATCATCACCTGATAATTCATCTCTTTCTTTCAAGTGTCTCGTGACTTACCTTTTACTATCTATCATATCTAATACACCACACCCAAGAGTTGATAAGACCTTAGGTTAAATATTCTATATAACTCTTATATCATTTTAGGGCTAGTCCTTCTAGAATTTGCATAATGAAATTAATATAATCACATTTATGCTTTTGACTTCATAAGCATCATACTTATATTAATTAAATATATATCAATTTAGGGATTTAATGGATGAAACCATTGCATGAGGTTGAGAATTGCAAGGCTATCACTTCTTATCAATGCATGTGTCATATGACTTGCCTAATCATCCACCATAGTTAGCAGACATGAATCCATTGATACTAAAACTCTAAATCAATATTCTAAAAAGTACTCATATTCATCAATATTCAAAATATAATAATTCCACAATTATCCATCGTAAAATCACATTCATCATACATAATTATATAAATTTATCATAGATTTCTAATTAGCTTAACATTGGAGAAAATTTCATGTGTGAATGTTAGAAGATCATTTTATGAATCGAGCATTACCAATGACAATTAGCATTAGGATCTAGGTTTTAGATCTGAATTCCAATCTATTTTGCATCATGTTGGCCTGACATTCTTTTCCTAGTCAAAGAAGGTGGTGCATCTTGGAATGATGTTTGATTGCATCATATTTTTTTACTACAAGCTCTCTTTTCTCCCTCTCTTCTTTTTGAAATTCTAAGTCGACCATTTAATTATATCTTCAAGAACTATCATGTTCTATATTGATTGATAAATTCGATGTCATGAAAGTGGTAGAAGTCATGTCATTGAATAAACCTTAAATCTCTTCTAGATCACATTGTTAAAGGATGATGCGAGCAATGTCATGATGGTATATAGATGAGAAAAAATAAGATCGAGACTTGTTTGTTGAGTCGTAGCCAAGAAAGGTTATCATGACTTCTCATCAAACATGTACCCATGTAAAAATATTGTGACATTTGAAATGTCGCGACTTCTTCCTTGTTCTTCTACCCTTGATTTCACCTTTCTGTCAAGTTTATCAATTATGTCTAATTTATGATATATTCCACCACTATTAACAAAACCCATCAAGAACATAAATTTCTGAAATACTCACTATAATGCATATTTCCATACAAATACATCATGAAAAAATTGAAAATACTCACAAAAATTAAGTGTTTTGATTGTCAAATATGACCCAACCCATTTTAATTAATATTAATTTAATTATTTGACAATGATAAAATGCATTAAATTTATTCAAATTTCAGAATCAAAGATTATCCTTATTATAAATAAATAATAATATTTTTGAAAATTATATAATTTTAAAAAAAAAGTCAAAAATCATGTTTCCTTCTCTGGCACATGTTAAGTGCTATTGATCATGACAAAGATATGTTTTATCCATCTTATGCTTGATGCTCCATAGGGTTGTGGACAACCTTTAAAAAAATTATATATTATTTGTTCCATCAGGTTGAAAAAATATATATCAAATTGTAACCCATTAGATGCAAGACATCTTTTGAGTGAGTGTGTGTGTTTTTATGAGTACAACATGTATGTCTTTGATGGAAGTGAGTGCTTTATTTTGTCAAATGGTATATTATTGCATTCTAAATGCATTTTAGATTGATTCAATACATCTTAGAAATGATTATCTCATTAAAGATTACAGATACACACACAAACACATAATAGTCAAATCCTATTTCTTATGTTAGATGTCAACTACATTAATTATAAATTGCCAAGATATCTATTGATCCAAAAAATTATAACTCGTAACAAACTCTTATTTTCCTTTTCTGATTTTCTTCATTTAAGTGCCTAAACGATCTAACTCTGTATCGATATTGCATATTAATTTGTCATTCAAATTATTTTTTATTGGCCTTGTTCCCTTTCAGACATGACCAAATCACAATAATTCTTTTTTTAATTTTTTTTATATAGTTGTAACATCTTGTATCTTCTAATCATTCTATTTCTAATTTATCCTACTAAATTTTGTCAAGCATTCATACTAACACCTGTGTGTGTGTGTGTGTGTGTGTGTGTGTGTGTGTTGTCATTATCTTATGCATATCTTGTTAAAGACTAAAACTCTAATATACACTAAAACTCTAATATACACTATAATGTTCAAATTTCAATATACAATTCTGCCAACTTGAATAATATATGTTAAAGACTTATTCACATATAATATTTGTAAAACACACGATGACCAAAAATTATGTTTTGGATCAAAATAATTTTTCTAAGATATAAAATCATAGAAATCATAACTCAGAATAAAAGACATAAACCTAGGATTTTGGGAATGATGCTATGGAAGTTGTTACATGTTATTCTTTAGGGTGATATGGTATGTTCATAGCATCATGGTTCATGGTTAGGAACAACTTTTAGTGTCTCCAACCACTAGTTAGAAGAGGTGATGTAACCAATAACTTTTTAGTTTTAGTATCCTTTCAAGCACAATACATAGTAGCACTAACATAGTAGTAGACAACAACACATCACTCAACACATGACACAGCACATCACTCAACACACAACACAACATTATTTTTAGTGATTACTTTTTTTTATAGAGTTCCAAAAGTATATATATCATACAAGTAATAAAGTTGGATGTAAGTTTAGATATCAACCTTATATAGATTATGTAGGCAATTTTACTACTAATAATGAACTAACTACTTCTTGAGTTGAGTAAATAAACTTGAGTTTTTGAAAATATGCTTAGAATTTAAGGTTGCCTCACTTTTTTGTGTATGATAATATTTCTTTAATATATGGACAATATCGTGTTCATCTATTAGACTGATAGATTAGTTTGGAATCTCACTATTAAGAATGATCCCCTCGTAGTTGTGAATCTATATTTTATTACCAAAACTATACATCATTTTATTCATGGGTCATTCATACGTCTACTCCTTTTAAATAATATATTAACTTCTCTTGATGAATACTCTGAGTATACATATTTATTTTTAAACCTCTATTGTCTTAAAGATACAAAATAAAGTGATAAAAAATATATTTATACTTTTGACTTCTTAAGCACCATACTAGTATTAATTTATATAAGTCTACCCTTGAATCTCACCTATGGAAATGAAACAAGAAGAAATGACTTAGATTACTATCATCATCAAAAGATATACCTCCATTTGTATGTGTCACATTATATACCTATCACTATCTACCACAACTAACACATGACTTCCGCACTATTATAAAATCTTTAGGTTAGACATTCTAGTTAACCTCACATCACTCGATGTGGGTTCTTCTAGAATATACTTAATGGATTGGTCATAAATATGTTTGTGATTTTAGCTTTGTAGGCATCATACTCACAATAATTAAGTTACCTCAATCTCAAGTTTTCATATGTAGATTTATCTTATTCATTATGATTAGAAAGATTGTCACTTCTTTCTTAACATACTATATGAGTGTGTAATGAGACTTGTCTGTTAGCACTGACCATGACCAATAAACATAAATCTATGATATAGAAATATCCCAAATTTTAGTTATAATTGGTATTCATATCCATCAATATCCAAATTATAATATTAATACAAACATAACTATTATATATTCACATCATTAAAATAAACGTACATAAATTATCTCTAGATCCTAATTTATCCTAACATTAGAAAAAGAAATCATACAAGATATTTAGTATGACATCTTGTGAAATTGACAATCCCCAATGATAGTCATAGTAAGGATCTACATCTTAAAATCTAATCTCAAATAATTACTACTTATGTTTGCATTGGATTTGTCTATAATTGGGAGTTGGAAGTAGAAGTGTCAAGTGGGTAGCGAGGCCTAAGTATGATAAAAGGCATGGCCAAAAATAGTCGGGCCTAACTTGGCATGGGATAGTCCAAAATTATGCCTAGATCAGTGTCATGCCAACCTGAGGCATGACATATGCCGTGGTGGGCTGGGGCCAGCCATGCCTCATGTTGGGCTAGGCATGATTATCATTTCTTCTATTTGTAGAGTGACTGAAGTGAGAGTAAGCTCCCCCAAACTAAGCCTTTTAACTACAATGGTGCATAAATGACAATCCTAATTGTGCATAAATGATGGAGGTGAGAGTAACCTGATTATCAAATTAATGCTAGTACATATGTCATAAAAGAGCCTTCTTGAATTCAACTATCCCAATGGTGCATGGAATGGTGAAACTTGTTGAATTATTCATTTTATTTAGTAGGCTTCTGTAGATGACTACACTGTAAATGACAATCAGAGGTACCATTCTTTTGGAAAATTTTATTTTTTTACTTATGATATCCTTTAGAAACTTAGCATAAAGTGACATCTGAGCTACTACCTCTGGAAAAGGTAGGCTGATTACACTTTTTTGAAGATCTCCAAAAACTTGGAGAACTACTCCTCTACTCTAGCCTTTTGCAGTGTCTAAGGCAAGGGAACTTCAGAACTATAGTAGTCTTTGAATTGTACTTCTTAATTCCACTTTTTTCTAACTTTGTGCTCTCCAATTTCTTCTCATTTCTAAGCTACATAGCCATGTAGTCTTTCGGATTCTTCTTGGTGTCTTTAAGAAAAACATCTTTATTCTAATCTTGCAAATTTAGAGTTAGCTTCTCAACTTGAGTCTCAAGATTTTTGAGAGAAGCACTTATGTTTGCTTGAAATATTTGTGTGTTGGACTTGTAAGCTTCCAACTCAGCAAATTTTTGTTCATGGAGGCTAAGCATCCTCTTGTTATCCCTCATGAACTGTAGTGTCTGCTCCTCAAAGGATTGGATCCTTTTTTGACCCTAATGTTCAATTATATTTTCTTCTCCTTGGTGATACTGGTGGAGCATACCTCTACTGGTAGTGTTACCCATGCCTTAGTTCCTGTTATCCTTCTTCACCATGATTCTTCAGTGCTGATGTGTAATGTATTGGCTGAGTGGGATTGAGCTTGAAATAATAATTCCTTCATTAATTCCTATATATTTGCCTCCTCAACTACATAGGATCCTTCTTCCAGTTGTCCCTTAGCATATTTTATATTTTCATCATTTTTTCACGGCTCCAATCTCATGAGCAAAGTGTATTCTTCTCTCATGTTTGTCCAGCCTATTCATAAGTGCATCAAACTTGGCTTTAATAGTAGTCATTCTATTCAGCTCTATCACTCTACTCCATCTCGCACAGTAGTTGTTCCCTAATGATTCAGATGAAACCCTCATGTTGCATCTAATAAGGCCTTTGATCAATTGTCTTGCTTATTTTGCACTTCTTTTTTTAAAAGCTCCACAACATGTTGCATCAATTATATCCTTAGAGGTATAATTTTTCGAGTGTTAAAAGATTTCTATATGAGTCTTCAAATCTTTTCCATCTATTGGACACCTCTTCAGCAGCTTCTTATATCTTCCCTAAGTAATGTATAGGCTCTCTTCATCCCCTTGTCTGAAGGTCATGATCTCTCCTCTTCTTTCAGATGTGGGGGATGAGGAAAAGAACCTGCTCAAATATGCTTCCATCAGTTCCTTCCAAGTGTTCACTAAGCCATGTGGTAGAGATTCAAACCATGTGATTGCTATATCTCTGTGAAAAAATGGGAACATATGTAGCTTTATTACTTCTAGCCCAGTACCATTCATCTTTATAGTGGGGCCATTCTCAAAAATATACCCAAATATTTATTAGGATCCTCTGATGGATGGTATGTAAACTAATTTACTAGACCATTGTAATCAAATCTTGTTCAAGCTCAAAATTATTTGTCTCAATAGTTGATTGTCTCATTATTAAATATTCATCCTATATGACTGGTCTTCATAAATCTTCAATGGTGTCTTACCTTAGATGTCTTTCTACGATTTCTTGGTTTACTATTGGAGTCATTCCTTCATCTACTATTTTTGATATTTCTGCATTAATTACTTCCTAAAATTGAAATACACAAAGATCAAATGGGATTAGTGGTACCAAATAAAATTCTACACACACACACACACACACACACACACACACACACACACACACACACATCAATTAAGCTCATAAAGTTTAGTGTCTTCTTAAGACAATGGTTAAATCATATTTTTATGATTTTTTTTTAAATATGTCCAAGCTAATATTTCTCTTTTTTGTCTAAATATTGGCTCTACCATTTCTTTCAAACCTCGGCAATGACACCATAAAACTTATTTTCCTTCTTCCATATAGACTAAATCACTTTCAGTTGACACTATCTAATGGATATTATAAATGGATTTAGTTTATGAAACTACAAGTGCACATGCCAAACAAGAATTGATTTGCCAACTATCTAAACTACTAAAGATTCATACTATTTGAACCACGAGAAATATGTTTTTAGCTACTATTTACAAGATAATGAAAATAAAAGGACTAAACCCCAAAGCAAAAATTTTTAAAAAATCTACAAAGATAAATTAGACTGGATCAATTTCTCTCAGAAACTTATAATTGTATGAATTATTGTGAAATATCCAATTCTTATAAACTTCTCTATCATGGCTTATTTCTAAATAAAATGTGAAATTTATCAAGAATATTTATCATGTAGCCTTGGATATCTCTCTGTAGCTATATATTTCACCACTTAGATAATATTGCTTCCCTATAAGTCAAAGATCTAAATGTTTACTAGTAGTTTGATCCTTCTTATGAGAATTTCATATTTTTCAGTCTTAATACAATATACCCATTTTTGAAAACTTCAAATCTATTGATTCCTAGGACATGGGTGTTGCATGTCTCTACAATTGATTAGTGCCGCTTTCTTAAAATATTTGAAAGTTTTCTCTTCCCTTGATTGGATATAAGCCAATATGAGTACACTGATCACTCGAAAGATTAATGTGGTATCTCATAGTTATTTATCTAGATAATTACTTCATTTTTCATCTTTGGGTAAAATGAGAACATATCAATATAAATTGATAAAGCTCATTTGTTTATCACAATTAGACTAACATACCCACTTAATTAATTATTCACTAACCCTCATGAATCGTCTTCTCTATGTCACTCAGAAGGCCTCCAAAAAATAAGGTTCAGATTCAATAAAGTAATGAGTATTTGGTTCTAACATTGAAAATAAGTTAATTGATGTTCAACACTAGCCTATTAGATTTTATCTTCTACCTTTCTAGAAACATTCACTGATTTTTGTAGAAAAGACCATACTTAACAACTATTTCAATCTAGTAAAAGTTGCACTTCTATATTACTAGATCACAATCATTGATGAACTACAAATCATGGAAGAACACGGTAATTATGATTAACTAGATCATCTGATTTCCAAAAAAATATAGCTAGTGATTCTTAAAAAATAAGAAAAATTATTCATATTCACATTTCTAACCAGATGTGTTCCAGATCTAAAAGAAAATAATTAAAAACAAAGAAAAGATCTGCTAATCTGATCTAAATCGACTCTAAAAGAAGAAAAAGTAAAAAAAGAAAAAAATATATATACGTGGAGCTGTCGGCTACCAGTCTCTTAGTTTCAAACTAACGCATATTTTTGAAGAAGATAAGCTTGTTATACGGTTCTGTGCTGGGCCCTAAAACTTTTTTTAATACTGTGAAATCCAGAAAGATTGGCCCAAGTAAATTCTTTGTCGTGACCTCCACTTCTCTCTTTCTTCCTATTTTTATGTAACATCCTATTTTTATGTAACAACTTAATTTTAGTGTCACAACCAAGTATTTTCATATGGCTTGAAATTATTATTTCGACCACAAGTTTCTATCTTAGGATTCCCAAATAAAAAAAAATTCTTTGTCACGATATTATTTTTCTTGTCATGATATCATACAGTTCATTCTCTTGTGATGCCTAAAAAATATGTCACATCCACCTTTATCTTTCTTGCCTAGCTATCTTGGTCACAACTTATAGTGTGTCATGACATGAACCATATGAGTCGTGACAAAGAATATTGTCTTCACCTCTTGCTCTTGTGTTCACATCATGATCACAACTTGTTATGCGTCATGATATGAACTATCTTTGTCATGATAAATAATATTGTCTTCACCTTAAGCTATGCTTGCACATCATGATCACAACTTATTATGTATCATGACATAAACTATCTTTATCATGACAAAGAATATTGTCTTCACCTCCATCTAGTATCATAACTATTATTCTACTATTTGAGACTTGCTGAGTGGTGATAAACTTTATCTTTCTCTCTTCATGCTATTGGCTGTGACAAAATTCACTGGCTGTAACTATGATTTTTAGTTCTACTTCAAATTCTTGTCGCGACAAAGTTTTTTTTGTCATGATGAATTTGACTTAGTCAATTTCTTAGATTTCTACTGTATTTTCTCTTTTTTTAACTGAAACCTACAAAACCATAAAAATTATGGATTTATATATTTCAGCAATAAAATGGACTAATAATAAATGACTTTTAAGCTCAACAATGACCTACATGCTTGGCTCATTGACCTGGTCCAGAGGCACAGGCAACTTATGATTAGGTATGAGTCATGTCATGGGTCATGTGTCACATACTCATGGGACCCTTTTAAAAAAACAACCCTCACCACCATAATACTCAGTTGAGTCAGCACTCACATGGGCCATGACCAATGCTCATTATGTTTTCATGTAATAAGTGTCATCACCTCAAAACATAGCTCATCAGATAACTTTTATGTTGCCAAAAAATTATTATTTATTAATTTGAAGCCATTGAATTTATTTCTAATTGCTGTAAAAAAATTGGCTGCAAACTATAACTGAGGAAAAAATATTTCTGAAAATAGACTATTTCTTTCTTTAATTCTTGCTTTTTTTATAATCAATAAAATGATTTATTCATAGACATTAGTTTGCCCTAATAAAACCGAAAATTAAAAATCATTATCACCCATAAGAGTAACTATTGACTCTTGATATTTTATATTCCCTATTAAAAACAGACATTTAATGTTTAAAAAAAACTCCCCATTAAAAACAGACATTTAATGTTTATTTAACAAAACTCCCCCATAAACTTAAATGCTTTTGTCATCTTTCATGCCGAGTAATCTTTTGTAGTTGTCGAGTAGTATCATAGGTTGCGGTTTGGTGAAGATATCTACGACTTGGTCCCGACTTGCCACGTATGCTAATTTTATATTTCCTTCCTTCACTTAATCTCGAATGAAGTGAAAATGAACGTCAATATGCTTGCTTCTCTCATGTTTCACTGGGTTCTTGCTCAACTCAATTGCTGATTTGTTGTCAACTCGTACCTTAGTTGCACCGAGTTGTTGTTGCTCCATCTTGCCCAACAAATTTCTGAACCATATCGTATGACGTATACACAAAGATGCTATCACATATTCAACTTCACATGTCGAGAGTATCACGATAGGTTGCTTCTTTGAAAGCCAAGTAAACGCCGTGTCACCCATAAAAACACATGACCCGAAGTGCTTTTCCGATCGTCCAAGTCTCTGCACCAATCACTGTCGGAGTACCCAACTAACTTGTAATCTGTCGCATTTGTATAAAATAACCCGAGTGACATTGTTCCTTGATATATCGAAGGATTCACTTTAACACCTTCCAATATGAATAGATTGACTCTTTCATGAACCGACTTACAATATTGACACTTAATGCAAGGTCCGGCCTTGTGCATGTGAGATGCGAAGGCTTCCCACTAAACTCCGGTATTTGCTTGC
The DNA here is from genome assembly GCA_029783825.1 of Sapria himalayana. Classification (NCBI taxonomy): domain Eukaryota; kingdom Viridiplantae; phylum Streptophyta; class Magnoliopsida; order Malpighiales; family Rafflesiaceae; genus Sapria; species Sapria himalayana. The sequence continues at coordinate 2,867,382 of JAREIK010002869.1, read as the reverse complement.
ATCGACTCATTTTCCTCCATCAAACTTAGAGAGTTTTGTACCTGGTTCTATTGGTGTTGAAACCGGATTGCAAGACTTCATCCTGTACTTCTTCAAAATCTCCTTTATATATGCATCCTGTGATACAAAGATACATGTCTTTTCTTGTCTTACCTCTAGACCAAGAAAAAACTTCATCAAGCCCAAATCTATCATCTCAAATTCCTGTGTCATCATGCTCTTGAAATTTTGTATCATTTTATTATTATTCCCCATAAAAATGAGATCATCAACATAAAGAGCAACAAATAACATATTACCTCCACTCTTATTCACATAAAGGGCATGTTCATAGAGACATTGCTCGAACTCATTCTCTTTGAAGTATGTATCAATATGAGTATTCCACGCCCACGATGCTTGCTTCAACCCATAAAGTGCCTTCTTCAATTTCAATACATTCTTTTCTTCTCTGATTTTCATGTACCCGGGTGGTTGTTTAATATAAACTTCTTCTTCAAGCACACCATTCAAGAATGCCAATTTGACATCCATTTGTAATATCGGCCAATTGATTTGAGCCGCTTGTGAAATGAGCAATTTGATTATCTCCATTCTTGCAACGAGAGCAAACACCTCGTCATAGTTGATTCCCGCCTTTTGTTTGTATCCCTTTGCTACAAGTCTCACCTTATACCATTTTATTTTCCCTTGAGCATTCATCTTTCTCTTAAATACCCACTTAACATCAATGGGCTGAGTTCCTTTCGGCAATTCTGCTAACTCCCATGTGTTGTTGTGATCTATTACTTTAATCTCCTCGACCATGGCATTTAGCCACTTCTTGTCTTGCACCACCTTTTCAAAGCTTAAATTTTTGGAATCTACCAAAAGACATGCAAGGTGTACCTCATTTGTCAAATCATACAAATATTGTAAGCTTAGCATTTTAGGTTGTCGCGGTTCATCTTCATCATCAATGGTTTTAGAATATATCGGTATAGTTGCTGGCATAGCAATTGATGATTCTCCAACATCAATGATATCCTCTGTTGCTTTATTCCAATCCCATTTATTTGCTTCATGAACTCGTACATCATGACTCACTAGAATCTTCTTGCTTATCGAGTCGAATAGCTTATATCCTTTTGTTTTCTCATCATATCCAATAAAAATATATCTTTTGTTTTTGTCTTTGAGCTTCTTTCTTCGCTGATCCGGCACATGTGCGTAGGCCAAACTGCTGAATACTTTGAGATGAAAGACTGTCAGTTTTTGTCCACTCCATGTCTCTTGTGGTGTTTGATCATACAACTTTGCATGTAGACATCGATTTTGAACATAGACGGTGCATTGCACGGCTTCCGCCAAAAATTCCTTCAGCATTTTCTTGCTTTTGAGAATTGACCGAACCATGTCAAGAATGGTTCGATTCTTCCTCTCAGCTACACCGTTTTGCTGTGGTAAGAATGGTTCGGTTAAAAATCACCTTATGCCTTGCTCCTCACAATATTCCATGAAAATCATCGAAGTGTATTCGCCGCCTCTATTGGATCGTACAGATTTAATATATATATTGGTTTCCTTTTCCACCAGCACTTTGAATTTTTTGAACATCTTAAATGCCTCGGATTTTTTTTTAAGAAAATAAACCCAAGTTTTTCGTGAGAAATCATCAATAAAGGAAATAAAATACCTTTTGCCGATGAAAGATTCAGGGGTGATTGGTCCACATATGTCGGAATGAATCAACTCAAGAGGTTGCTTAGCTCGATACACACATTCTTCCCAAAAATTTTCCTCGTATTCCATGTCCAGTAGTCCGTGCACTATGTTCTTCTTTGTCAACTTGTTTAGGCCTTCATGATGTAGGTGACCAAAATGGAGATGCCACGATGACGCCTTGTCTTCAATGTTGACTTGCAAATATTTTTCTCATACACTTCTCAAATTCAGCATGTACATCCAATTTCTTTCCATTTCAACTTATGTGACTGAACGCCCTTGCTTGTCTTTCAATAGTAATATCCGATCTTTCAATAACACCGAATATTCTTTCTCCATGAGTTGCCTCATACTTAAAATGTTACTCTTGAGGTCTGGTACGTAATACACATCTTGGATTGACCCAATGAAACTATCCTTTTGTACATAATAAATCGTACCTTGGTCTTTTACCTCAACCTTTGAGCCATCTCCAAACGATACAGATACAACTTCAACCTTTCGCATCACTTTGAAATAATGCTCGTGCCCACACATATGGTTGTTTGTAGCTGTGTCAAGGTACCACATTGTGTCGTTGTCGGTGTTGACTTTGTTATATGCCATTAAAAGAAAGCCTTCTTCCGCCTCATCATCCATGACTAGGTTGGTTGTCTCTTTCATTTTTTTTCGACTCGACATTCTTTTGAAAAATGCCCCACCTTTCCACAATTATAACATTTATCAGAATTAAAATCCTTCGCATAGTAAGAATATTTACCACACTTATAGCACTTGAAGTTGGAATAATTTGACCGTCTACCTCTTCCACGACCGTGTCCTCTTCCACGCCAATTTTATTGGTTTGATTGCCCCTTCTCCTCATGATACACTTCTTGACTGCGGCTTTTCCCACCGAGAATATTTCCTCGACCACCACGGCCTCGCCATTTACCTCGAAAGTTTTGAGAATAGAATACATTTTCATCATTGAACGATGCTTTGGTTTGAAGTGCCTGCTCAAGTGTTTCATCCTTCTTCTTCTTCTTACGATATTCATGTGCCATTAGGGAACCTGCAAGCTCGTCGACTGTGAACGTTGCTAGATTCTTTGACTCTTTTATGGTACATACCACATTCTCGAAATTGTCGGTTAATGACCTCAGCATCTTTTCCACAACCCGTGCATCGGACAATTTTTCTCCGTCTCGGTTGAGTTGATTCACCACGGATTGAACACGCGTGATATAATCGGACACACCTTCTGACTCCTTCATTTTCATGCTTTTAAACTCATTGTGAAGAGTTTGAAGGCGAACTTGTTTAACTCGGTCGGCTCCTTTGTACGTAGTTTCTAAGATGCCTCATGCTTCTCTTGAAGTTTTTACACTCGCAATCTTCTCAAAGCCCGACTCATCAATAGCTCGGAACATGATGTATAATGTCGTCTTATCTTTTGATCGCATCTCTTTCAGAGCCTTATTTTGAGCCATCGTATATCCTTCGGTAGATTTTGGTTCTTCGAAACATTCTTGAACCACCTCCTAACAATCCACAGAACCGAGAAGAGCTTTCATGTGGATGCTTCAATTCTCGTAATTCACATTCGTTAATCAGGGCAGCGGGACATTATTGATTATACTTCCTATTCCTCTGATACTAAATTGTAAAAAAAATTGGCTACAAACTATAATCGAGGAAAAAATATTTCTGAAAATAGACTCTTTATTTCTTTAATTCTTGCTTTTATTTTATAATCAATATAATAATTTATTTATAGGCATTAGTTTGCCCTAATAAAACTGAAAATTAAAAATCATTATCACCCATAAGAGTAACTATTGACTTTTGACATTTAATCTTCCCTATTAAAAACAGACATTTAATGTTTAAAAAAACTCCCAATTAAAAACAGATATTTAATGTTTATTTAACAATTACAACAAGCAGAAATCCTATGACCATCAAGTATTTGCCTATTTATAATAAAAAAAATAATATATTTTTAAAATTTTTATAAATAGAGAATAAATATTTCTTAAATTTTATTCTTATTTATCTCATTCTCTTTTCATATTCTCTTCTCATCTCCTTTTTTAAGTTCTATATTTTGATATTTTATGCAATGCTCAATTTCATTATTTTTTATTAGTATTGTCAAGTAAGTGTATAAAAAGAGAAGAGGTAGAAGTGGACTATGACTATGGCCTTCTACTCAAATAAATTTATCCAGTTATGATAAACAATTTTTTACTTCTTAGTTTGTGATATTTATTAATTTTTTATGATTAAAAATAAAAATAAAAAATATGAAAAATAATGACTTTAATGATAATGAATTAAACATATATATAGATAATAATTACAACTTGATCGAAATGTTGGAGGTTGAAACTAAGTTTTCTCCAATTTTCTTGTCCCATTTGCCTAAAAACATAAAACTAGGTAAACTTTAGTAGTATGGACTCATTTTAAAAGAATAAAAAATAGAAATTCTAGAAGTATCGAAAAAGAATCAGTATAATTTATATATTATAAAAATATACATATATGTAGGAGTACATGCGGGACTAACTACATTAAAAAGTATGTCAATCTATATATCAAAAAATATAGTGCATTAGATTTTAGGCAAACTCAACTAAGTAATGGAGTTTGATGTTATAACTAGCATTGAACTCAACCTCTTCAAAGTCCCATAAGTCATCATCTGTCTGTGACTCCTCTACTCTTGTTATAGAATGATCCTGGACGTTCAACCTCGAATCCTTCAAATCCTTCAAATCCTTCATGCATACTAGTGACTCAATGTTATCTGACTATAGTCTTGATCTCCTATCTAAAATCATATTGACTACAAAAGAAAAAGCCGACTCGGATGCTATGCTCAATACTAGAGGAGTTAGTAGATCCTATGACATCTTAGATAGCATAGGAAAGGCAGACTCATATGATTTCCACCATTATAAAATATTAAGATTCATATTATCGTTATATGATAAGATCGAGTAGTAATTAGTTTCTAAGTACAGAGATAGCTCGCTCCTATTTGATGGTCCATCCTATCATTTTCCCCTCGCTAACTGAATGGAGAAATCATCTTCTCCGAATAAGGTGTCCATGTACGTACTCAGAGCCTGATTATAACTACTATAATACCTAGTGTTGTAGTATATAAATAAGTTAGTCAACTTTTTGTGAATAAACTCTTCAAGTCGGTGATTCTAGTTCATGCATGATGATATGTATGTCAAAATAGTCTAGTTCAATAGCCATATCATGCATGACGATTCAGGTCAGGTCATGACTAGACTTGCCGAGTTGGGCCAAGTCGTTCCCTGAGTATTCTAGTAGTATTTTTAAAAAATCCAACTAGGCTCTTCGGCTGGTTAACCATGCCGTCAAGCCTGGCACACGGGCCATGTTAGGCCATGCATGAGGCATGGCTCATGCCGACCCAGCATGGCATGAACTGTGCAAAAAATCAGCCTAGCACAGCCCGAGGCACGGTTCCAAACCGTGCCTTGTCATGCCGAGCATGGCTGAACCAGGCCAGGCCCCAGGCCCCATGACCCATTTGACACCTCTACAACCATGTCATTAAATATCTGATTATCTCTAAATTTACTAAACATACTACTAATGTTACATATGTAACCGAGTACAATGTAGTGGTGAGAGTGTAAACTAACGAACACATGTTCGTTATATCATAAAAAATCATCAAATTTTTCATAAATTAAATTCTTATATCTCAACCTTTATCATCAATAATAAGTTCATCACTCTTACTATTAACTACTGTATATGTAATTTGTTTTTTGATAATCTGTTTGTATAACTAAATATTTATGTTTTAATATTTTCATGTAAGTGCAGGAAATAAAATATTAAGAGGCCAAGGATACAGCAGTAGCACAATAACGAAGGTCTCGCTGTCCGGTCAGTGGGCTGAAATTTTTGGAGTAGAGCTTGACCCGCCCCATGATCCTACTCGCTCCAGTTAAATAAACCGAGAGTGTTTTATATTATAAATGTTTTGTAATTTTTATTTTCGGGTTGTTGTTTTTCGTACCTGGGAACTGTTCATTGTCTTCTCTCTCTCTCTCTGCACGATTTATCGTGATCACTCTGCACTACACATACTGTAAGACATTTTGTTAGTTTAATCTGTAACGCATAAGCATTTTCTGGTGGTTGTAGCTAGTCATACTGAGCGACTAGCGAACCACATTATTTTTTGGTGTTCTATTTCTCATTTTTATTTTGCCGTGGTTGGATTGTGGATTGGATATATATTGTTTCTTGTTCTATTGTTCTTATTGTCTTCTGTATCTTTATATCACTACTATGGAAGCATAATTTCCCAACATTAACATAGTCGGATATCATGTGTTCGTAACTAACACATAACTCCAACATAAAATATGTATAATTCAAATGGTATCTCACATCTATTTAAAATTTTTTTTTCTTTAGACTCATAGATAAATAGGGACTACTAAACTCTTGTTGTCTGCTTAGCATTTGAAGATATTTTAGTGAGTTATGTTTTTTTAATAGCCCATCTCTAATGATGTGACACATACATCTAACATGAAAAATCTCTCTTAATGGTCATCTCTAATTGTCCTAACAAACATGTTAATGACTAGTTTATTATTATATGCATTATCAAACGTCATACTGTATCTTTTATTTTGAATATTATATTCTTTAAAGATTCTTATCACGCACTCATATATTGTAGGACCATCATGAGAATGGTGGTCCTTATAGTATTTTAGTATGTTGTTGCTAGATATGCACCTAGGAATCATATGATATGTAGACTACAAATAGGTTTGTATGATACTGACTACCCTTGGATCCTCCAAAAATTTAATCAAAAGACTCATCATAGTGATCAGTTTTGCCATGCATTCCCTCCTTAACTCGTTGAGGTATATAAAAGAGGTCAACATAGAAGTTGAACTAGATTCAACCTCAAAGACCATGCCGCTTAGTTGAGTTTGCCTAGGATCTAATACATCATATTTTTTGATATATTTTTTGGCATGCCTCTTAAGGTGCCCAATACCACATGCACACAGATTAATATTTTCTTACAATACTTGTATTGTGTTGATTTTTCGGTTATACCCCTAACATATTTATTTTGTATAATGTTAAAAAGTGAGTTCAAACTATAGATTTTTTTTAATTTTTTATTTTTTAGATTTATGAGTTTGGGTCGAGGCCTTGAAAGAAAATATGGTTTCAGTGGCCTCGAACCTTTCTGTAAGGTTATCATTATCAATATTAAAATTATCTACGTTAATATTAATATTAATATCATTATCATTAAATTCGTGATTTTTCATTTTAGATTATTAGTTTATTAATTATACTCTAAATTCTATTTTTAAATTTAAATATTACTTTCTATTAAATTATTAATAAAAATTAAAAATAAATAACTAAATAAAATCTAAAAATAATACTCGTTTGGCTTTGGCCATGCCATTTGTGGTATGCTGAAGTCTGATGTCTAATGTTTGTAGTCTACACCCGAGTCCCAAGATCGAGAAGTGATGGGAGAGTTGAAAGCCAAACTCAAAGAGGAGAGAGAGAGAGAGAGAGATGAAGTGAGAGAGAAAGAGAGAGAAAAGGGATAGGATAGAAAAAGAGAAGAGAGTGAGGTGATAAGTAAGATTGAGAGATAGGAAGAGAGAATATATATATATATATATATATATATATATATATATATATATATATATATATATATATATATATATATATATAATAATAAAAGATTTTTTCAAAAAAAATTATTTTTTTGTAATTTTTTTAATTTTTTAAATAAAAATTTTCGGGCTAAAACTCGATAGCCATCAGATTTTATGCCCTAGCCTGCCTTTGGGGTGCATCCAATGGATGGATACATCTTACTCATTTTTTTTGGACCATTGGAGTCTATCAGTCCATTGGTTCTAGAAGGTTCAGAATTCAGCCTTTGAAATCGGGCCTTGGGCGAGTGGGTGAGGCGATGTGACGGGTAACAAGTTTTTTTAATAAAAAATTATTTTAAAAAATGGGTGTGGGTGGGTCAGGCACGGTCCCAATCGGACCGTGCCCAATACTAAACTTGAGTACTAGGGCATGGTACCCGATTATGTCGTTGGACCATGCCTTTGGGCTAGGCAGTTGGGCCATGCCTTACCTAGCACAAGGCATGGCAACCCCTGGCATGGCACAACATGAGCCCAGGCACTATTCTTGACCATGTCATGCTGGACTAAGCATGACTTAGTCTAGTCGTGCCTCAAGCAGGGGATGGGCTGCCCAGCTAGCTTGACACCTCTAAATTAATTATGATCATGGGTTTTCATATTATATGTTTAGAGTATCCTAAGATAATCAATATTATGTAGAACTATGTGTATGGGCATGAACATCATATTTGGCAATGATGACTTTTACATTTAGTTAGCTAGAGGTAGATGATGGGGTATTCCTTCAAATATGAACAAGTAGCTAAATATTTTAATACTTTATCCTATTGGTACTTAAATACTAATTAATACTTTATCCTATCACATGTTGATAATAAAAATTTAAATATTTTAAGTTGATTAATATCATATGAATCTATTTATCTCGTGTTATCTAAGATGACACGTGATCTATTAACCCCTTTAGTAGCTAACATTATATTAGAGTCTATTTTTCTATGATAGCTAATATTATTTTAGATAGGAGATATAGATTCTGACCATATATCATAGAGGCACTCGCAAGCTTTAAGGACTAGAAAGATTCAAGGTTATACATTCATAATAAAATAAAAAAGTTACTAGCAGATAATGACTTACAAGACAACAAGGTTGTGGATATTGAGGTCATCACTACTCACTAGCAATGCCTTCAGACATATACATGATAATGATAATATGTATTTTCACTACCATACTACAGATATATATTGATGACACCTTTTATTTTGGTTTATTTTTTTCCTATGATATTTTAATTATTTTTGGATTGTTGTCAATTATGTTTCATCTTATGTTATGTATCATATTATAGATTATTTTTTTTTAATATTTTCATTTTTTTATTTGACCTGACCAAATATCAATTAATTTTTTTAAATTATTTATTTGATTTTAATTCATTTCAATTTTTAATATAATTTAAATATGTAACATTCTTTTTAATTATATTAATTTGATATGTAAAAATAATATTTTGAATAAATCAAAAATTAAAATTTTACAAAATTTTAACTGAGCACATTCAAGTGGTCTATAACAGATATGACTAGACATGACTTGGCATGAACTAGAATCTAAGCTACACAGCTTAGGATAGTAGTACCTAACTATGGGGCAAATATGACATGCCTACCAAACTTATTAGGATATTGTGCATCAATAGCATGGCCTTAGGTACATCTCATGCCATGAATGGCATGGCATGGTGGCTCGACTGGGCCACAACAGAATGGGTCATATCATCATAGAACAACCCATTTGACACCTCTAGTTAGAAGTTATGCCACTTAGGATTTGTATGCTATTGGCTTGAAATCTGAATCTCTCCATTTTTTGTCAAATCTTCTAAGTGTTGAATTTATCCTTTGAGGTTTCATGTGATTTTTTAAGTTGCAAGTCATGGTGCTAGCATAAGATTATGACTTTATTGTCTTGTTGAATCTTCTCTAAAATATAAAAGTGATGGCAATAAGTAATATCATGATTCATGTAACATCATGATTCAAGTAACTCTTATCCAAAGCACATCATCATTTTAGTCGGAATGTCATGACTGAGATAATTTCTCACTAAAATGCAAAATTACGATGCTGAGAATAGACATTACTTATGAATTTATCTTTGGAATGAAACATTATGGCACTGAGAATGGTCGTAGCTTTGGTAGTTTTCCTCTAGAGCACAATGTTGTCATGGCATAAAATAATATGACTAGAGAAATGCTTTTTGGAGAACAAAGACAGTAGAAAATATTATCATGACTAATTTTACTTGGTATTTTTGCTAGTTCTATATCGATTAAATCATGGTGCTGGAAAATGTGATTGCTTCTTGTACCTGTGGGGTACTAGGCTACCAAGATGTGAAAATAAGAGCATAACCATCAATATGTTTCATAAATAGTATGACCACAATTTAAAGAAAATTTCATGACCATAAATATAATATTTTTATAGTGAAAAAATTGTGACAATTAGGTAGTTGAGTCATGGTATACAAAGATTATTATGATGACTTTGTTACTTTGTCTAATTTAATTAGTTAGGCAATATCTCAAAAGCTCATTAATAAAAGTATCTCATCAACTGAGATCCACAAGTACATGAGTCATACTAATAATATAATAGACTTTTATCCATATATCGATCACATAGAGATTATATCGGTAATTTAATTATTCAATAATGAGACAACATTTTATCTATGGAATACAGATCAAAAGTGGCATGTTGTGCAATAACCCCTTGCCTTGATGGCATATAAGATGATTATCACTGTTGAGTACTTCCTAATAGTATTCATATAGTTATCTCCTTAGTACATCACTAGTGAGATAACAATTTCTCTCTATGGAGAGTCATTCAAAATCTCATACCTTTTAAGTAACTTCATCAATTATCCTTGATGGTTGCATCATATGTATACTCTTATTCTCTACCTTCATTATCATAAAGACTAATAATTTAAATTGTTTGTAAGTATTTATACTTTTAACTTCATAAGTAGCATATTCACACAAAAAACATATGCTTTTCACATGTTTTACTAGTGGGAATCATATGAGTAAAAGTAGTTTACAAGGAATATTACCACTTTGGGAGTCACAACATACTCGTGTATGTCCCAAAGATTGCATGTCATTGTCTTCCTCTATGATGATCCAACTCACACACTAAAGGTGAATACCTTGAAATAATGCTCAAAATAATGTCTATCTCAATCAAGAATCACCTCCTTTAAGATATATATAATGGATTGACATATAAAAATATTTGTATTTTTGGCTTCATAAGTACTAAACTCATAATGATTAACATACCCAACTTTTAGAGTTTAATATATAGATTTATCTCATGCATCATAATCAGAAAGGCTATCACTTCCTTTTTATCATATGCAAGAGTAAGCTTCATAATTTACCAATCATCATCCACCATAATAATCTCTCATAAACTCACTATAGTCTATAATTTAATTTGTTATCTATTTCCTTAGCCCTCTGTATTGTTTCTCTATTTTATTTATATGTGTGGGTACTAATATATTGAGAGATTAGATACCTGGAATTAGGTAACGGGGTCCTGATGCGTGGTCAGTGGGCTGGAAGAATTTTTGGAGCATAACCTAGTATACTCTAAAGATCTGACCCATTCTAATTTATGTAGAATTTTAATTGTTCTATATATGTGTGTTTTATATCTATAATGGAAAATATGCACTCTATTCTTCTTCTTCTTCTCTCTCTCTCTTGATAATGTACAATAATATTTGGATTAATAAATCTATAAGTGCTACGTATTTTTATGGTGGATGTAGCTAGTCATATTGAATGACTAGTGATCTATGTTAAAACTAATGTTTGTTGTAGTTATGTTATATTTTTGTTCCTTGGATGTTGTGTTATCATATGTACAACCCATTGATGTTATGTTTAGCATAATCACTTATATACAAAAATAAAAATTTCTAACATTCATTAATAATCAAAAACCTAATTCAAGTTATATTTAGTCATCATCTATTAGTATTCATGCTTTAAAAAAATCAAATTATTCATTCATTTATAAGTAAAACTAATTACATGACATAATTGAAAATACAAATGCTAGACCATTCTAGTTTGATGTAAATTCTTGAATCTATCTCTAGAGGAGAGAAATTTGAAAGACATGCCCCCAACTCTAGGGATTGACTTAAATCTTGTGTCACTTACTTGCTTGTAGAACTTTTAAGAAGTTTCAAATACACCCTTAGGGATTTGTAGTTGTTATGGCATTTCTTATTGAATGAGAAAAAAGAAAAAGAAATGAGAGACGCCTTTGAAAATTATCTATCTTTTAGTTTTATACTTGAGCAACCTTGCATTACTCTAATTAGCAAGTTGACTTTCAGAAGAAAGTCACCACTTTGGACTTCATCTCTTTTGATTGAGGTTGCGACTCCAGAAAATAAATACGACTCTATTTAGCATCATGTTCTTTCTATAATATAAAATTATGGCATTGGCCATGAACATAACTTTGACATAATCTCTCTATAACATAAAGTTGTGGCACTGGCAATAATCATAACTTTGGCCTAATCTCTCTATAACATAAAGTTACGATACTATGAAATAGTCATAGCTTCATGCTTTTATCTATTTGTAGTCCATTGAGGACAATGGTACTATGAAGTGGCCATAGAGTGAAGATAACTTTTTATATTGTAATATAGTCATGGTATTGTGTGAAGGCTATGGTATTGGCAAATGGTTTTTTTTTATATGTATGTGGTCATAGTACTAAGAAATAATTATAATAAGAAGAAGATATTTTATTTGTTAATTGTGGCAATGGTTTTAAAAACTAACCTCTCATTTAACATAATGTCACAACACTATTAGGATTTTGCATCATTGGCCCTTAGCTTGCACGTTCAAGTTATAGTTATGACTTTTTTTTGAGGATAAAAGTCATAGCTTTCAAAATGGTTATACTCGAGTAATGTCCCATATAAAATATAGTATCCCAAAAGTCATGGCTTTGAGTAATTGACATAGATTTGCACAAGCAGTTCTATCTCTATAATTTTTTATAGCTCAAAAGTCATAGTTTTATAAAAAAGATATAACTATGACATGATACTACTAAGACATATAAAGATAAAGTCATGGTCCTATGAAATTGGGTGTAACCTTGAGTATCAATAAGATACCTAGTTGTTATAACAGATAATTAATATCATAGCCATTTAAATTTTTTGAGCTAAGTATGGTTGTAACATAATTGAAACTATCTGAGACTCAACCAAGAATGAATAATATTGTACCAATTAAAAAGACATGAGACTACTAAGCCATATATAGAAAAAGTTATGGTGTTTTGAAATTGGCCATGACCTTGAATACTAGCAAGGTACTTGGATGTTGTGATGAAGATTTAATATTATAGCCATGTAAATTTAAAAAGCTAAGCATGAATATAACTTCATGATAATATCACAACCATTTAGAATATATAACACAATGAAATATTCTACTAATGAGTTGATTAAGTCATGACGTACAAGAATTACTCCTAATCAATTAGATAGTATTTTGGTCAAGAATAGATGTTAAAACTATGCGAGGCTTACTGACCAACATTCTCTACTAAACACCTCTAAAAACTATTTTTCATGCTATTCATCAAAACCATCCAAAATATCAAAAATCATGAAATTGATACATATTAGCATCATTTTCACATCTACATATCATTATCAATCACTAAAATATATAAGAATATTTTGTAATTTAAATACCAAATAATTATCATGACTATTTTTATATATTTATGGTCAAGGAAAGATATGACAACTAGTAAATAGGCTTGTGGAAGGTATGATCAAGGAGTGACATGGAAAATGTCATGGCTTACTTCACTTTTCACTACTTCAAGTCATTATTTCACCAAGTTCACCGATTTCACCTAAAATATATTTGATTTCACTAATATTTATCAAATTCTATCAAAATTGCTATTTAAAAAATTATCTTCATTTAAAGCTCAATTACATGAAAACACATCAATAATTACATGCCAAACTACCCAAAAAAATTGGTATGTAGAGTGTCAAATAGCTCTCATGCTAAAAGTATTACTCATCCCTAAGCAATGAATCTTTCTTTCTATTTGAAACTCATCATCAAGATTAAAAAGAAGATTAAAGTATAATATCACAAAGGAAAATAACAATACAATGTAACAACCATAAAGAAAAAGTTCAATAGTATTAATGATCATGATGATCAAAATCCTAAAATAAAACTTCACTATGGAGGGCTTATTTGGTAGCATAGATGTTGAAGGTCTCTATAAACCCTTTTATTGCTCGCTACATATTCCATCATCTTCACAATCATACTAAATAATATATCATGTCATCTTCCAATGGAGTTAAGTGATTTTTCAAAAGAACTTAGTGCAAAGTACATATGTTTCTAGTTCTTACTATACTTTCCTAAATATATGATCCACTATTTCTCATTATAATGCATGTTATTATTGCCCTCATTTTTTTGATCTTGACGGTTGGCCATTAATCATTTTTTGTCACTCACTTTTGATGGACACGAAGTTTCCAAATGATTTAGAGCTTCTCAGCACTTTAGTCTACACTCATTTCATCTTCTCTTCCAAGATTTGTATAAAATGATCTTCAATTGTTTCTTGAGCAGTCAAGGAAAAAAGGTCTTTTTGAATTTGATCTGAATTACCTTTGTCTTCCACTTCTTTCCTTCTCACATACTCTTCCAACTTGTTGTTTTTTCTCTCCAATTCTACCAATAAGGCACGATGTATAGACTTGTATCTTTGCCTTCAAACCCATATCCCTATAGTTGGCCACTAATTTTATAATTTTAATATGTTGAAAATTTTTCCCAAGTCACCTTCTTATCTAACGAATTCCCAAGGAAGAGAAAAGGGGTAGGAGCATTACCGCTTGGACACACACTATGTCAGTCTCATTAGAGATATATTTGCCACAAAGCAAACTATAGCCCAAAGCATATTAACTCAATTAGGTATGAGTAAGTAGGAAATAAAAAAGAAATGGGAACTTGAGCAAAAGGAGGAGCTAGTTCATCTAAGTGATAAGGTCTGTTGAGAAATCAAGCACCTTCTTTCTTGATAAATGAGTAAGGGTAAAAAAATATGATTATTCGGCAAGCATTAGGTTCATGTTCATAAATTTATTCATCACAACAAACCTAGAATTTCTGTGCTATATTAGTTGTGGTGGTGAATCTCTTGCAACATGTTTATTTATTGAGATCCTTTTCCTTGAATTATCGAGAGCGGGTGATGCAAAGAACCTGACTCACTTTCGAACATCTATAGCATTATCTCTTTCTCCATATGTAGAAAACCCACTGATGCATTAAGCATCCAGTTATTGAGTCTCTCTAACCAAATAGAGTGGACAAGTCAAGAGTCAAAGAATGATCTTCAAGGAGTTAGAGACTATTGACCAAAACAAAGGGATTTCCCAGCAAAGAAGGTGGGTAGAGAAGTTCTATTCTATTTTTGACAATCATAATAAGGCTCACCCATCATGGCTCTTCTCTCTTCTTCGCCTCTGCACTCTTGTATCCATAATAATGGCTCAATTCTTAAATGTTAAACATTTGGGACATTCCAAATCTTACTAAAAAAGCTAATAAGGCATTTCTACCTTGGTTTCTAAGCATTGTCATTTCAACCTAATCCTAGCTCTACTGTTGATTAAAGAAAGTGTAAGCAAACTTAAAATTGCTATTCACATTGTAATGTCCCAAGATGTTTTGGAAAGTATAAATCCTTGATCATAGTCTCCCCCTTAACCATGTGGCCGATATCATCTAGGATGGAACGTGAAGCCCCCTGGGGTTCTTAATCTCATTAGATGAGAGAAACCTTTTTAACTCAGTAGAAACATATTCACCTCCTAAATCAGATCTGAAGACCTTCTCACCATTGAGATGTCCAATGGATTCCTTTGCTTTGATAAATGGCCAGCCACCTTTTATGTTAGAAGCACCTTACGACTGATATAGTGAAATTCCCATAATATGAAAGATAAAAACTTTGAATAGAATGCCTAGTTTATAACAACACCTTCTGCTTCACTTTAAAACTTTTTGCATCGCTCTCTCAAGCCTTCAAAGATCAGATTATTCCTCTCCTTAACTTGGAGTAGTGAATCCCATGAAAGCCAAAGATTAAGAATCAAGTATGGAAGCTGGAAAAATAACTTCATATGACATTCAAAGTGGAACAAGAAGAATTCTTTATCCTTCTATTTCATTTCACTCTTCTATTCTCCTCAATCAAATTTCCTACTCTTGTCATGAGAAAAGAAAAATTATCTAACAGGTATACTAAGGGGAGTTCCTTTCTCTTAGTTAAAGGTTGACTCCTCGACAACTGAGTCTTAAATATATCTCCCACCCTTAACTCTGGTAAGGGACTATCTAGAAGTGCAAGGTTGGCTATAGGGGTATCAGTCACATGCATAGGGTGTTAATTAGAACCGTGCAGCAAGGAATGGATTGAGTCAAATTAGAGTTTCTCTTTTTGAATAAGCAAAAAAATAAATTAGAGTTGTGATTTTTCATTAAATTTTTATCCACTTTTTCATCATTTCTACGTTTGCTTCTAGAAAGAGTGGTACTTCTTGCCTATGTCAGTTAATTTTTTCCCTTCAAGAACAACATTTTTCTTTGTCTCTTTCAAGTTCTCTTTTCACACTCACCAATATCAAGGGGGACATCCATAGGCACCACCATCTCTATCTTTATTCATCATAGCATTATCTACTCAATGAAATATTATTATCAATGAGATGTGAATTATTTGGTTAAAGAATTAACCCTCTTGAAAATTGAGAATAAGCTTCTCCAAAATCTTTATACATGGATCATATATTTTTTTTACTAGGAAAAAAGTAAGATCTCCATATCTTGCATTATGGTGCAAAGATGGAGAGTCAGCTACAAAAAAACATAAAAAGTACCCATATGCACTTTTTAAAGAACCTATCGAAATCTCAATTCCATTATTTAACATCTTGATGATAGTTGTGTAGTTCAATTATATCATTAGGGATTTGAAGGTCATCCCATCCATAGTTTCTCGTAATTCAAATACTTCATTGATAAACTTCTTATCAAAACTCCTCCAAACTTCTCATACATAGTACCTTTTATCTTGCATGTGTTGTGGTTGGAGTAAAACTTTTTTATGATTATCATGTTCTCTCTTTCTATATGCATGCCAAGTTAGTCCTAATTTTTCCTTTTGATCACTAGGTAGAAAGGTTGAATGAACTTGTAAAATATTTGCTCTACTATAGAACTATTCTTGGTTTGAATGGAAATCATCCATCTCTTTTTCCCTTATGGCTAGAAAAATAGGCTCTAGAGCACCATGACTTTGGAAGAAGTCTTTATGGCTGATTGATTTTGTTGCTTACCTTTGGCATTGTGACTCATCTTAGACTCCTATCTTCTTAGTCTTAGCTTCGAAATTAAAGTCCCTTCCTTTGTGGTTGCTTAGATCTTCAAAAAAAAAAATAGAGTTGTAGTGAAAATCATCGAAGTAGAGAAGAATAAGAAATAAAAGTGTGGTAAAAACGTAGGATTAGTGCTTTATATGAGATTAGGGTTAAGCCATTGATAATTAAAAAGTTCTATGATTTTTCATTTGGCTATGAATTTTCTTTTAAAAGAATGTCAGCTAGATTTGATTATCATGACTTCATTTGTCTTATGAAAAAGTTATAGCTGGGTTTAAGAGTTATGACTTCTTTTGGGGTTTATATAATGTACAATTGTTTGAGTGTGTGGGTATATATATGTAAAAAATATTTATTATATAATACAATATAAAAAATAAATTTTTGGATTACCTCTCAAGCAGTATTATGTTTAATGTCCATAGCTAGATTCTCATTGGATCACTAATTATGTCAATAATTTCAGTTGTCTAGGAAATGTTTCTCGATATAATTTTTAAATTCCACTTTCCCTGCATTCTCCATATTGGTTAATGTTGATGAATAAAAGATAGTTACCTTTCTTTTTTGTCATAGGTCAATATATTGCCCAAATATCTCTTTTAAAAGTTGGTCGTTTATTATCTTCTTTCATCTTGGATTAATGGCTTTGGATGTTACAACTTTATTAATTATCACAGAATCATTCTGTGTTATCTCCTTCAATTCTATCATGACTTTAAAAATTATCATGACCTCTTCATTATTGGTTGTTACTTGAGAAAATATCACAATATCATTTTTTTTCTCTTTGTAGTATATGTATAGTGACTTTGGAAAATATCACAGCATCTTCATTTAGCTTCTATTCTTTAAATGTCATGATTATTTCTTCTCCCATCTAAGCTTTGTTCTTCATTGATTAAATCATAATAGCCCCAAATTTTTTATATGTTGTGACTTTCTTCTATACTACAACCTCACCCTTTTCCACTTCTAGTTTATCCTCCTTTTTGCAACTTCTATATCAGCTTTCCTTTTAATTTTTTTTTCTATTTTATTCTCCCCTGCTTCACTATTTCTTCTCAATGTTATGGACTTGAATTGGTTCAAAATTGTCTCAATATTAAAAAGTAATTCATTGACATCTTCTTTTATTGAGAATGCAAACAATTCAATTTGATTTTAATTGTCTTCATCATCATGTCCTTGTGGTATAACCTTGTTTCCATATCACGTATTCATCTTATTTAGTATCATTGCTTGTCTTTCTCTTTATCAGTAATTCAAAAATAGCATATTCAAATGATGGCTTGTTTGTCAAATATGTACTATTATTCTATGATAGTTTTGCTTGGCTCTCATGTGATTAATTTTCAAGATCTTTTATATTTGGATGATGGTACAGAGAAATGTTGCTTATTAATAAAATGCTTACTACTCTATAATACATTGACTTTTTCCACTTGATAGATTGGATGGAAACTAGTCATATTTTGATATTGCAAGGTTACAAATTGCTTACCATTGATAATTTATCCGCCACAAATATTCTAGCATATTTTAATATGTCAGACTTGGTTAGGGTACATTCATATTCTAGAGTAGCTTTCCATCATTGTTTCTCTATAATAATCACCAAGTGTTTGGTGGAGAACATGATGTTGAACGACTTGTTCAGTATCTCTTAGGTTTTTTATAATAATTTCTTTTTTAATTCTCTATCTTAAAAGTAATCTCGTTCTCTTAATTTTTGGGTCAAAATGTGTTAACTCAGTTCTAAAACTTTGGATATTATAATGTGAAGTGGATAGAAAACAAGCATAAAATAACACAAAGAAACAAAAAAAATAAATAAAACACAAACACTAAGCAACAATTATTATCGAAATAACTAAAAACAAAATTATTATTTTATAAGGATATTTATGTCAACTCAAGTTAACTATTCAAACTAAATAATTTTTAGCAGTGGTGCCAAAAAAATTTTTTGAATTTGTTTTGGTGTCAAACTTATTGTTAATGATATGATCCCAAAAGTTCATTTGGGTGATTGACTTTCTACCAATAGATTGTTACAGAATATAGGTCATACAAGTAGTAAAGTTAGACGTAAGCCTAAATATCAATCTCATAGAAATTATGAAGGTAATTTGACCAACTAATAATGAACCAATTACTACTCAAGTTGAATAGTACACTTGTGTAGGAAAATCCATAAGATTGGGTTGTAATATGATTTTAGGAAATGTCATGACTTCTTCAGTCACAGCTATATCTTTTGTGATAGCTCCTTTTTTACTTATATCTTAGCTTATTGCTCCTATAACTTTTTTCTACTTCTAAGTGTAATGGATAAGTGCTTCTTTAAATTTACCTTGTAATCACTTGGTATTTCATTCACTCTCCTCTTTCATTAAGATTACTAGTATTCCAATTTGATTCTAAATGATTTTTATTGCCACATTCATATGTTTTACCATTATTTCAATCTGTCCCATCGAGTTCTTTTTAATATCATTTATTTCCTTCATCTTCATGATTCTTTTTTTTTACTCTATTTAGGTGAATATAATTGGAGTATGATGTTCCTTGCATTTTATATGTGATTAAGTTATTATCAAAATTCTTTTATAATTGACCCAATTCTATTGTTGGGTTGGAATATAATAGACTTTCATTATTTCTCAAGTTTGGATGATAGTGTATGGAGGCATTATTGTTGGGTTGGAATACATACCATTTGCTCCGCAAAATATTGTCTTCTTCCAATTGAGTCAAAAGTTTCTATTTCAATCTGTTGTAAAATAGAAACTCTTCCTACACTTGTTTTCTTATCATTTTGTGATCCAAAATTATTAAAACATATTCATCTTTGCTTTCATAGTAGTCAATTTATTCAACTCCAATAATTTAGCTTATTTCTTTCCAAATAATTAATTATTTGGAGCTTAGTATTTATTTTTTGCTTGTTCTTCAAATATAAAATGTGTTCTCTCAAGTGACTTGTTTAGAATGAAACTACTCAAGGCCCCATCAATTGTGCACTTAGACATGTAATTTAGCCTATTATAGAAAGTTTTTGTTTAGAACCACAACTCAAATTTATTCTCAGGGCACCTCCTCAAAGGCACTTTATATTACTCCCAAGTATTATATAGTCTCTTGTTTATTTTGATCAAATTGACTTATCTCTCCCATTAGTTGGAAGGCAACTTGATGTGTGGAGAACTTGGTTAGAAATACTTGCACGAGTTCATCTTAACTCTCAATCAAACCTCGAGATAACTACTAGAACCAACTCTGAGTTTTATTTCTCAAAAAAAAAAAAAGAAACAGTCATATCCTTATAGAATCTAAACTAACTTCATACATCTTCACTATATTGTATAGTTTTAAAATATTAATGACATGGCTATTCAAACCTTCTAAAATCCCCTAAGTATTATGACGTTTTTGAACCATAGCAATCAAACTCAACTTTAACTCAAAATAATTCACTTACATAAGTTATAGTTTTTGTTTTCATACTTTTGTATAGCTTATCCTTCACTATCTTAGTTATCTCTTTTGCTTCTATTTCCTTCCATATGTTTGAACTCATTTCTCTATCTCATAAGAGCTCTCATTATTCTCTTGACTTTTATGCCCAAGTTTAACTTAGTCCCAAAATATTTACTCATATAAGTTATGATGGCGACAAAAAAACAAAAAAAAAACATGCACCACAAAGCACAAATGCAATATAAACACTAAGCAATAGTCACATCCATACAACTAGAAATGAAACTATTTTATGACAAGAATAGTTATGTCAACTCAAGTCGACTAATCAAACTATAATAAAATAATCTTCAATAGCAATAATAAAATAAGAAATGAAACTATTTTATGATAATAGTTATGATCCCAAAATATTAGTGTGTAAGGATCTCTCATCAAACATAACTCTATAACTATATGGTCAAGAATCTCTCATCTAATATCAATTTAGATATTGAGCTCATAGGAATTATGTAGATTTATGATTTGATCAACTAATAGTGAACTAACTTAGGTTCAAGTTGAATAGATGTGCTAAGTATTTTAAAAAAAATCAGACTCTAGGTTGGCTCATATCGTTGTGCATGATGATATTTCTTTAGTATTTAGCCAATATTTTATTTGGTTATTGAATTACGAATAAATTAGAATGAAAATCCTCATGTGATCTCGTAGCATATAAGATGGTCATCATCATTGGATTGTCATTACTAATGATGATCTTCTTGTAGTGTCCCCTTGAAATTTCAACTCTAAAGCAGCATGTTATTTCATGTAAGGTACCTTCTTACATCTATACCTATTAAATGTATCAATCAGGTTGGGTGACCCAGCCATGGCACGTGACATGACATGGTTCAATTGTGCCTAGCCCAACACGACACAGTCAAACACTATGCCTAGTCCTAGACCATTCCACCTTGTAGCATGGCTTGTGCCAAGCTGGGATAGAATGAGTCGTACATCATGTTGGGCTAGGTATAGCTCATGTGCTTGGCCTAGTGGTATAATCCACCAATGTGGGAACCATGACTAGCAACTATCAGGTCACAGGTCATGAATCAAGTCTTTTCGGGTGACCACATGATATAGTAGGTTATTTTTTAAAAAGAATCTGGCCATGCATGTCAGATTTTGCTTAGGTTGTCAATTGCAATTGGTTGGTTTCATAATCTTTAGCAACCCATTACATTTTCATGCAATGAACTTCTGATATGGATAACGACAAGTCATGCTTGTCATTATCCATGTTGGCCCATCCAATGTAATAATAAAAATTAAAAGTAATATTTTAATAGCCTTTAAATTGATTCCAATGGCTACTATGACCAAAATCTGATGACTATCATTATTTTGGCCATTTTAAATAAAAAAAAATCATATAAAATAATATAAAATTTTTGTTTAATAAATTTGAATTTTTCTCTATAAATAGAGAAGAAGAAATTTACATATTAATTCTTAATTCCTTCTCCTATCTCTTACTATCTCAATTTCTCATACTTCTAACTTTCTATGTAGTCTCTCTAGTCTTTTATTTTGTAATATAAATATTAAATATACATATACTATATCATTTTTTTAATTTTAATTCATGTTCAATGTTTGTGCATGTGGTATAGATGGTTTACAATGGTGTGGGTGTATCTATCAGCCTGTTAACTTTACAGCTTGCTTTTAAGGACTTTAGATGTTATAATTTACAATAAAGAGATCTATAACACAGTACTAGTTTTATAATTTTTTGTTACGATGCTACTTTAAATTTTTTTCTTTTAATTTTATATTTTATTTACAAAATATAAATAATTAAAAAAATATCAGATAGTGATTTAATAATAATGAGTATGAAATTAACAAAAACATAGATAATAATTATAACCATACTAAAAGGTCAAAGGCATAAACTATATTTTCTCCAACAGCCTCGAAGAAACCCATATGCCACCTAAAAAATAAACAACTCGTTAAACATTAATAGTATAGACACATTTTAAAATAATAGGAACTAAAAATTCTAGGGGTATCGATGAATAATTGATATAATATATATATTCTAAAAAGATATATACATATAGTAGTGCATGTAGGATTGAGAACCTAAAAAGACATTTGATTAATATACTAAAAAACATGATTCATTACATTCAGGGCAAACCCAACTTAGCGGTAAAATCTTTCAAGCTGAACCTAGTTCAAATTCAATGACCCCCATTATATACTACAATGATGTTAGGAGGAAAAGTATGACCAAGTTAATTACTATTATTGGTCTCTCAAATAGATTTTTGGAGGATTTAGAGTAGTCAGTATTATATGGTTTTACTTATAGTCTACTTATCATAGGATTCCTAGGTTCACATATAAAAATGATATAATAAAATATAATAAATTAGAAACATAAATAATAATTAGTAAATTTAGGAAATATAGTGGAGTGATAATCATGATATCCATTATATAGACTAGTCATAATGATACATAATGTGTATGTCTCACTACCCACGGCATAAATTCTAAATCAAAACATAATAAAAAAAATATTAAGATTTCTTGAGATTTTTCATTCTCATGATGTTCCTGCCATATATTAGTATATTATGTGAATTTTCAGGGAATATGATATTTAAAATAAAATATTTAGTATAAATTCCGATAATACTTTTAATAATAGAGTAGCTATTAATATGTTTGTTAGGACTATTAGAAATATGTCATTAGGTGAGATATTTCATGTTAGGTACATGTGTCATGTGATTAATCTGATAGTAAAGGTGGAAATAGAAATTATTTCTTCCACACTAGAAAAAATAAGAAATTCACTAAAATACCTTAAAATATCTAGCAGACAATAGGAGTTTTGTAATATATAGTTGTCTACGAGGCTTAAAAACAATTTCGAATGGATGTGAGGCACCATTAGAATTAAACATACCTAATGTTGGACTCTAGTATTGTAAATAATAAGCGTGATTAACCTATTATTGATGATTCATACTAGGATATAAAAATTTTATTTATGAAATTCCTAAAGATTTTTTATGACATGACTAACATATGTTCTTCTGGGTATACTCCCATCATTTGCATTGCGTTTAGGTGCATATGTAATATTAGAAGCATGCTTAACAAGTATAGTGGTCGCCTTGCATGTAGTATTATGGTTATTGAGATTAAAATCAAGTATTTGAAATATTAGTCATTCATTTTAACTCTATATTATTTGGTTACATATATGGATCATAGGGTTTAAGTTGAAGGAGTATAAATATTTTGATATACATATTCACATGCATGAACCAAGTACACAAATATGAAGGATTCAATCATGAAAAATTAATTAATTAATCTTTATCTTTCAATACTAGGTATGGTAGTTGTAGCCATGCCTTGAGTATAATCATGGACACCATATTCATAAATGATGACTTCTTCATTTAGTTAGTTTGTGGTAATTATTAGGGTTTAACTTCCTTTCACGTGATGATGATAAGAACTTTGATATTTTGTTATGGTGGAATCATATGAATCCACCTATTTCATGATATCTATGATGAAACATGATCAACTAACCCCTATTGTATCTAGTGTAGTATTAGAGTCTTCTTTTTTCTATGATAGTCAATATTATTTCAGATAGGAGAATGAGATTATGATCAAATATCATAGAGGTACTTGCATCCATGAAGGACTGAGAAGATTTAAAATTGGATATTTAAGATAAAACAATAGATGATGACAGATGATAATTCACAAGACATAAAGATTGAGGATATTGAGGGCACTAGCGACATCTTCAAATTATTCATGATGATGATGATGATCAACATCTCCATTTGCAATACCATATCATAGATACAGATTGAACATTGATGATTATTAATTCATGTCATACTTATAGTGTGCTACATATATTTTACTTGTTTATTTTTTGCTATTTGAATTTTCATTTTGATTTATGCGCTTTTGTGATTTCTCTATTGATGTTTGATGACTAATGTAAGGAGTATTATATTAGGCATTTAATTGTATTGTACTTTATAGTTTTTCTCAATTTAAATGTTGATGTTTTTTTAATAATTTGATATATGCATTAATTTTTTAATTCAAATTAAATTAAATAATCAAAAATTTATTAGCAATTAGGTCTTGGGATTTAGGATTAGGACCAAAAAAGGCTAGTTAGTACTGCTCAAACCAAACCAATCCACCCTAAACTAGCATGGCCCACTCTAGGCCTGGCATGACATGCTCCCAGTCTAGCATGGCCCAGGATGGTGGCATAGAGATGTCACCTCAAATGGGCCATGCTGGCATAGCATGACCCATTTGAAAGCTATAATACCTATTAGGAAATATGTCAAATATTCTTTACAATTATTTTGAATATGTACTTATATTCTCCAACCTCTAATTATCTTAAAGATGTGAAATAATATGATACTAAATGTATATGTGCTTTTGGCTTCATTAGCACTATTTTTGTGACAATTAACATACATATTTCAATGAACTTCATTTATGGAAGTCATACAAGAGGAAAAGTATTTAAGGTTGTCACCACCTTAATGGTCTCTCCCACTTGCATGTATCCAATAAAAAACATATCACTATCCAACACGTCAAACATATGACACATATTATGGTAAACCTATTAAGTTAGATGTTCTATTTAATTCTCACATTACTCAAGTGGTTAGTTCTTCTAGAAATTACATAATTGATTGGTCTTAAATATATTCATGCTTTAATCTATACAAGTATCATACTTGCAACTATTAAACTTACCTCAACTTTAGGTCTTCACACATTGGTGTATCTCATGTTTTAATATTAATAGGGTTATCTTTTTCTTCTTACCATACCACATGAGCATGTCTCATGATTTTCACATCGCCAACTTATCATTGTTGATATGCAAAAATATTTGTATTCATGAAAACCTTAGGTTCGATTTTAATTTTTATCTATATCATTCTACATCTAAATACAAATATAAATACAAACATAAACTCATAAATGCATCAATTCATCACAACACAATATATTGGAGAGCAATTTTTGTAATATATGTTGAAAAATATCTCATGGATTCTAGGGTTCCCAATAAATGCCCAAGTAAAAATCAAAGTAAATATTATTATTTTCAAGCAAAGATTACTTGTGTTCACCTTGGATTTGCCCTAAATGAGGGTTAGAATTATATTTCCTAGGGTTCTTGACATAGTGGTTTCATGTTTTCCCCATTTTCTCTCCCTTTCTTTTGTTTTTTTTTCTGATTTTTACTTTTATACTTTAAAGATCCATGCAAAATTTTAAGTTGGAGGTCATCGCATAGACTTTAAGTCATGATTTTGTCATATCTTCAGATCTTCTCAAGATTATTGATGTCATGGCTTTGGTCTTCGCTTTCTAAGCAAAGTGATAGATATTAGAATTGTCACAACTAAAATAATTATTCTTCATAACACAAAGTTGAAGTGTTGGAATTCATCACGGCTTTGGTCTTGTCTTTTTGAGAAAAATGCTATAGCACTTGTATTGTCATGACTAAGATAATTGTTCTTTATGACACAAAGTTATGGTAGTTGAATTGATCACTACTTTGGTATTTTCTCTCTAGTGCGCAAAAGTCATAGCATTGGAAAAGCTGCAATAAGAGTAAATACTTTCTAAAATAAAAAGGTATTGCGGAAAATAATATTACAACTCAAAATTCTTTGTATTTTACCTCTATATTAAAAAATTCATGGCCCTAAAAACCACTATCACTATTTGTACTAATAGGGTTCTTGGCAACCATGACAAAAAAATAATATCATAATTATTAAGTATTTAAGAGATAGTATGGTCATAACGTCAAGAAAATATCTATGTCATGGTTATTGTATTGCATAGTTGTTGCGACATTGTTAGGATGTCAACTTTTTAGGATTAGGCAATATCCCAAAAAACTCATTAGGTGATGATCTCTTGTCAAACATAATTCTCCAAGTATATAGATCATGTAAGTAGTAAAGTAAGCATTCATCCAGATATTGATTTCAAAGAGATTGTATAGCCAATTCAATCAATCAATGGTTAGTCAGCTACAATTTTAGTAGGAAGGATAAAATGAATTTTTGGTATGACTCTTAGATTATAGGATTAGTCCATTTAATTATACATAATGGGTTGTCTAAATTGATTGGTTATTATTGTGCTTGATTAGAAAATAAATGATACATTATTATATATATATCCAAGTACCATATTGGCTTACAAGGTAGCGATTAGTTGTTGGGCCCTCCCTAATGATAGTCTTCTCGTAGTAGTCCCCTCAATATTTTATCACCAAAACATTAAATCATCTATGCTTGGGAGTTATTCACAAGTTTATATATTTTAAGAAACTCATCAATTATCTTAAGTGGTTACTTTATATGTATGTTCTTATTCTACCACCTCATGTGTCTTAAAGACATAAACTAATGTGATATTTTAAATATTTGTATTTTCAGCTTCAAAAGTATCATACTTGTGGTGGTTAACATACATCTTCCCTCAATTCTCACAAATAGTTGTCATATAGTGGAAAGTAGTTCGATGTCACCATCTTACTAGTCACATCCACTCATATTTATCTTATATCTTACCTATCTCTATCCACCAAAAATGAAGCATGACACTCACACTAAAGATAAAACCCTTAAAAAAATATTCTATAAAACTCTTACATCAATTGACAGTTTATCTAGGATATGCACAATGGATTGACATATAAAAGTATTTGTGCTTTTGGTTTCTTAAGTGTTATACTTTCAATGATTAAACTTACCTCAATTTCAAGTTTTAACATATAGGTTTATCTCATGCATCATGATTAGAATGGATGTTATTTTCTTCTTATCCTTATGCATGAGTGTGTCTCATAGCTTACTTACCATCATCCATCATGATGACATGCACAACCCTACTAATAGTAAACCTCTAATTTTAGTTATAAATAAATATTATATACATCAATAATCAAACAATAATACAAATGAAACATAAAATTCACCAATTATATATCCATACATATTATAAAATATACAAACCATAAATTTAAATTTAGCTTAATATTGGGAAGTTATTCATATGAGATAATTCAAAATATATCTCAAAAATTTTAGGTTTCTAATAATAGCCTTCAAGCAAATTTAGGATTAAAAACTATAAATCCATAATTCTCATTTAGTGTGCCTTATATCTACCCCTAGGTGGGGATCAAAATTTGTTAATTGCCTTTTATAATTACTTTTTATGTATATCCTTATTCCCTTACCTCATTTGTCTTAAAAAGATGAAATAATGTGATATTTAAAGAATTTTTATTTTTTACTTCATAAGTATCATACTCATGATAATTAACACATATTACCTCAATTCTCACAAATAGTAGTCACACAATGGAATATAGCTTACATGATTATTACTATCTTATAAGTCATTTACACTCATGTGTATCTCATGTCTTACCTATCACTGTCCATCATAATGATGCATGTCTATCATACTAAAGATAAAACCTTTAAGAAAATAATCTATAAAACTCTCACATCAATTGATGGCTAGTTTATCTAAGACATACACAATGGATTGAATTATAAAAGTATTTGTTCTTTTGGCTTTATAAGCACCATACTCGCAATGATTAAACTTACCTTAATTTTGGGGTTTTGACATATAAGTTTATATCACACATCATGATCAAAAGGGATGTCACTCTCTTCCTATTATTATGCATGAGCGTGTCTCATAGCTTACCTATTACTATCCACCACAATGACACACATAAACCTACCAATAATAAAATTTTAATTTCAATTCTAAATAAATATTATATCCATCAATAATCAAACAACAAGACAAATTAAACATAAAATTCATCAATTATTTATCCATTACACGTAATAAAAATTGTCAGCAATAGATTTCAATTTAGCCTAATATTTGGGAGTAATTCATATTAGATAATTTGAAATACATCTCAAGAAATTTTAGGTTCCCAATGATAGACCTTGGAAATATTTAGGATTTAAAACTATAAACTAATTATTCTTGTTTAGTGCGCCTCAGATCAACCCCTAAGTGGAGGTCAAAGCTATAAACCAATTTTCAATTTAGAAGTGTGACCTATTGTAAATGTCACACATTTTGTTATTCTTGAAGATTCATGAGCACCACGAGCATAACACGAACATGGCATGAGAACAAAACAATCACAACAGAAACAATCTTCTCACAAACATCAAGTGAATCTTGTATAAACACCGCATGAACCCTGGTTCTTTTTCTACAAACCCTTGCATATAAGAAAATGAGGAGTAGGTTGCTCCCTCTCAAATCAAATTATGATAGAGACTTGTTTTAAGCTCTTGTACCAATTGTTACTACAAAAGAAAAATTTGTAAGAAAAGAAAAGAGCTACACTCAAAAAAAATGGGAACCTTCCCATTTTTCTTCCAAGAAACCAAACATACATGCTATGCTGACTTTTTGAAAAGATAGACTTTCCAAAAAACACTCTTCATACATGATTAAGCCAGCTCATGCCCTCTTAACCCTTTTTTTACTTTGGGGTGTCTATTGTGATACCATGTTACTTTTGAGCAAGTTTTTATATAAAAAAAACTTAATGATTTTATTTTTTTATTGTTAACAACATGTCATTTAAATTAAGAATATCAAGTTAATATTAAAACCAAAACATATGACTTAAACATAAATTTAAAACAAATAAACTTAATATGTCCAACCCATGCAGACCCAATAATCTATCCTTTTATCCTATGTAGGCAGTCCAAGATTGATTATTGGTTTAAATTTAAATAGTCTAAGGCTCAAAGAATTTATTTTCTTCCGTAGACTATAAAATTTTCTTATTCCTCATAAGAAAAAATATTTTCTTGAAATTAACTTTAATCACATAGCAGCCCAAGATCTCTACTTTTATCTCTAAGCCATCAGCTCTCCCTTAATCCAACTACTCTTTAAGAGTAGCCAAAGTAAAAGTGTTAGCTTCTACTTTCAACTCATAAGCTCTCTTTTGATTAGTGTGATTCATAGGAGTGGCCATAGTAAAATTCATATCAATAGGGATTTTCCTAAGATTCCTATTTGTCTTGAAAAAAGTACTTGAATAATCTAGATTGATCATCCTTGATCTCCTTGAATGAGAGGGTAAAAACATCACATAGTATGCCATTTTTTCTAGTCATACTGAATGTTATACCATTGCTAAGAAACTTTTAGATAATAAATGTGAACTATTTTCTCTTTGAAAGTGAATCATCTACCACAAACAAACTCGGGTCTATGTAGCTTAGAGTCAAAGCTTATAATTCCTACCAAGCATCTATCTGATTCGAGATAACCCTAGTTTGGATAATATATAGTGGATTTATCATTTTACCTCGTGTTATAGTTAATGATCCTTTTTTCCAAGTTTCATTGGCCTTCCTTGAATTTTCCAACGTGACTCATACTATCCTTATATTCTCATAAATAGTAAGTTCTTTCGAATATTTGGGATATATCAGATATCATTGAGAAGCAATCAATATCCTTTGTTTTTCTCCAAACATACATCGTTGATGCCTATTATTCTTAATGTCCTTTTATCACCCATCTTGACTAATATATGGTCCCTAGATGAATATGTCACAAACCAATTAGGATTTAGATTGATGTGCAATGTGGTAATTAAATCCATTACTTAGTCATTCTCTTAACAGGCTTTGTCATTTAGTTCAACATTACTTAAAAAGACTATGTTTTCCTAAATGGAAATAATTTTAGTCATTCTTTCAGTCTTTGATCTCTGAGAGCAAATTCTTTGGTTTTGGATTACTGAGAACAAATTCAAGTGAGTCAAAGATCCATTATTTTTATTTTTCAGGTTGAATAGTCTAATAATTCCAACTTATTCATATTAAGTAAATTATTTTTTTCATCCATCACAAAAAAAAATAGTCCAGTCACTAAAAAACAAATATACCAATTTAACCTCTCTCTTATAGCACTTGTTGGTGACCAATTTTGATTCTGCATGAAATTCAAGTATAGTTTCAAAATAATTTTTATTGGTCCAGCAATGATAGTTATTTTAGTGTTTGTTCTTTTAAAAACTTTTAATATAAAAATTTACCCAAATATGTAGTGAATACAAATGAATTTTGGGTTTCTAAATTTTCTCTGAAGTGTGTGTGTGTGTGTGTGTGTGTGTGTGTATTTATTTATTTATTTATTTATATTTAAAACTATCCAATATATATATATTTACTCACATATGACACTGCTCGATTTCATATATATGTATATATATATATATATATATTATAAAATGTAAAAGTATCATCACAAGCATACATAATCATGTCAAATATTATACTTCCAGAATTTACAAAATATTAACACAATTTAACATACAATTTAAAATGTTTCAATATCCAAATTAACATAAATCAAAGCAAAATGTAAATATTATTGAAAACATATTTAAATTGTGTTTTAAATTTATGAATATAAAGTTCTTGATTTCAAGTAGCACGAGCATAACATAAACACAACATGAATAATTTTCTAATGAATACCAAATGAGAGTCGCATGAACACTGCATGAACCCCAATTCTTCCTCCATTAACCATTGAACAAAAGCTAATAATAATTAAGTAAACTGCTCCCTCTCAAATCTAATTGTTGTACATAAGCTTGTTTTAATCTTATGTAATAATTATTACATAATACAATAGAAAAACATGTAAAAAAAATGATCTAAATACTTTAGAAAAATCCTATAATATTTCTTTTAAAAAACCAAAGAGAAGAGCAACACTAAAGTAAGTCATTATGTGCAATTCTTTAGGCTTGGCAAGTGAGTTATAGTTCTCTCAAAGTATTTTGATAGTGTGAGTTTCGATTACGATAGTTACCCATGAAATTTTAACATATTATTTTGTATTTAATTTTGTTTGTAATCAACAAGTCTATACACCCTTAACTTGCAAACAAGATTTCTAAGGATTTCTCAACTTGCTAATTATTCATCCAAAATACATGGGCACAACTTTTTTTTTATTTGTATTTTGTACATCATGATCATGACACACATACAATCAAGTTAAGAAATCCTTTTTAGCTTTATATTACTAAATAAAAAACAAATAAAAAGTATTTAGAGTTAGTAACTACGGTGAGAATTTGATTATGTGATCAATAAAAATTTGATCTTGTGATCAATAAAAATTTGATCATTTACCTTCATGCCCACCAATTAGTGATTACCAAGACTGTTTGATTATGATGAATGCTAATTTTTTATCACTTCCATGATAAAATATTTAGAATTTTTTTTTCTTACACTATATACAAGAAAGTTTATAATTCAAATTTCATGCATATATCAAATTTAACCACATTCTACACACACACACACACGCACGCATATTTGAAGTTTATGATTTATTGTTACTTTAGTTTATGATGGGAATACCTAAAAAGTGAGCTACCCTATAAGTGTTATTGTGTGCTAAGATTTTTTGACATGTTATTAGTGTTAATATTTTATTTTTTATTTTCCACCCACCTCTCCTTTTCAAACCCACTTCACTTGGCATATATATGAGCCTAGGAGGCTCGAGGTCAGAGTAGGTAAGACTATTGTCCTAATTGTATGATAGGTGATCTGGTAAGCTTCACAAGGAAACATATTAGCCATCCCTGGGGATTAAACTCATGTCCCCAAGATTGGTAGGAGTTGTACCATTTTTCATACAATGTGAGCTTATTTTTAATATTTTCTATATATGATATTAAAGATTAAGTTTTCAGGGATAAAGATTTCTCACCCAAATTAGAATGTATTGGTGCCCTCAAAGTACAACACTATCATCTTTCCTTTAACAATGACATTCTTAATCATTTTAAGATCAACAATTTCTACAAATGAGGTTGCCATGTTGCATGCCCTCATTAAAAAATTGCTTAATAATGTATGAGTCCCATCGTAAAG
This sequence comes from Sapria himalayana, assembly GCA_029783825.1. NCBI lineage: Eukaryota > Viridiplantae > Streptophyta > Magnoliopsida > Malpighiales > Rafflesiaceae > Sapria > Sapria himalayana. The sequence continues at coordinate 2,834,864 of JAREIK010002869.1, read as the reverse complement.
CATCCTAGATGCCACCACATGCTCTCCACTAATGTTGAGTTGCAACTTTATTGATGATATTGTTGTCATGCCTGCGCTACGCAATAATTATGGTTTCGGGTTATTTGGGCATTGGAGGCCTTTCTTTTCCCGTTGGATAGAAACAAGACTAGGTCAATAATGTTCCTGCTAGAGTAATTGCTCTATTATGAAATTTCATTGTTTTTGCATCTCTTTTTATGGTGGTATATAGGTAATTTATAATTCTTATATTACTAATATTATCATTATATGTAACTCTATTGTAATTATATTAATGTTAGTATATTTTCTAATAACTTAATTTTTTGAATCATAAGGTATGCTTGTTCTATGCAGATGTCTATAACAAATGGATCATGGCAGGCTATGACTTAATCCAATATCTTTAGCATGGTATTAAGAAATATTTTGCCTTTTTTTTTATTTTTTTTATTAATTTTGAAATTAATGTGAAATATGTGACAATGTAAATTTCAATTTTTATTTCCATTTTTTGTTTAAATGTTGTTATAGAAAATTACATTTAATTGCATTATTCTTTTGAAATATAAATGAATAAATATTCAATATCAAAAAATAATTGTTCTTTTTAATTATATTATGTCATTACCTTCAAATTCTATTGAGTAGTTGAATAAATAATTTAGTTCATCATTTTATTTAAAGAATATTTCTTTTTGGATATTTCATCCAATTATCATTAAATTTATGATAATGATTATATTTATAAAAAAAGAATGATATATTATGCAATAGAAGGACAAGAGAGCGAGATATATAGGAGAAACTCTGAAGAGATTTTTTATTCCTTTAATTATATACTGACTCATACAAATGCTCCATATTTATACAGTTTAAAACATAAATACATTAATGTGTATATAAATACATCAATGAATATATACATCAATATTTAAATACATGTACCAATGAATACATATTAATCCATACCAATTAATACACATTAATCTATGAATAATATTTTTCACAAGAATATCAATAGTCAATAGATTAATGGAGAGTTTATGGACATCCATAATATTGTTCATAATACACCCCCTTGGATGTCCATGATACCGCCTCGCTAAAAAACTTACTAGGAAAACCCAGTGGGTCAAAACCATGGTGAAAAAAAAGTATAGTATAAAAATCACTTTGAATCTCTGAGTCTGTGCATTCTAATGCTATGAACTAGCCTTTCAAATATTGTAGTAGGTAGAGCCTTGGTGAATAATTCTGTTAGATTATTAGTTAATGAATTGATTGAACATCAATATCACCCTTCTTTTGTTGATCATAAGTGAAAAAGAATTTTGGTGATATATGTTTTGTTCTATCCCCTTTAATGTACCTATTTTTTAATTGAACAATGCATGCAGTATTATCTTCATACAATGTCATCGGGACCTCCTTGCTAAAAGATAAACCACATGACCCTCAAATATGATGTATTATAGATTTTAACCAAAAACATTCTCAACTTACTTAATGAATTGCTAAGATCTCTACATAATTAGAAGATGTGGTGGTAATTGATTATTTCGTAGAATGCCATGAAATGGCTATATCACCATATATGAACAAATAGCCCATTTGTGATCGAGCATTATGAGGGTAAAACATATATCCCACATCAGCATAACAAATTAATTTTGATTTGGGTACATTAGGATAATATAGGCTCATATTCATCATATCTCGAAGATACCTCACTATATGTTTAACTTCATTCTAATATCTTCTCGTTGGACAATAACTATATCTTGATAACAAATTGATAGAAAATGATATATCATGTCGTGTATGACTTGTAAGATACATTAGTGCTCTAAAAGCACTAAGATATGGTACTTCAGGACCAAGAAGCTCTTCATCATTTATCTAAGGTCAGAAATGGTCTTTATTCACCTATAATGACCTTACAACCATTAGAGTGATCAATGGATGAGCATTATCCATATAGAATCATTTCAACACCTATGATATATAAGCTAATTAATGAACAAAAATTTCATTCTCTAAGTGTTTAATCTGCAAACCAAGGTCATCAACATAAACTACAATACATCATAACAAATTATAACAATTATAACAAACTCATTTGTAGTTCTGAAAGTTCATTTGTAGTTCCAATAATATTTAGGTCATCAACATAAATCACAATTATAACAAACTCAGATCTAGATCTCTTAATAAATAAACATGGGCAAAGGGGATCTTCTAGAGCCATTAATTCCTCAACTTCATCATTTGATTCTTTTTTTTTTTTGAGGATTTTTATCTTTGGAACCAACTAGTCGACCACATTTCATTGATGCTTTAGGTTCTTTAGCAACAGATTATCCTACAGAGATATCAATTATAACTGGAGTATTAAAAGATGGTTTGTAAGATGTAGTTACTATTTTCAGATTAATAAATGCATCTGGTAATTGATTTGCTAAATTTTGTAAATGAATAATGTTTTGAATTTCTAGTTCACATTCCTTTGTGTGAGGGTCGGGATGAGACAATGACAATTGATTCTAACTAATAGCTTTTTCTAATTATTTATTTTCTTTCTTTAAAATTGGAAAATCTGATTCATCAAAATGACAGTCAGCAAAATGCACTGTAAATAAATTTCCAGTTGATGTCTCTAAATATTTGATTATCGATAAAGATTCCTATCCAACATGTATTCCCAATCTTTTTTGAGGACCCATTTTAGTGCGTTGTGGTGGAATAATCAGAACATATACCGCAGACCCAAAAATCCTTAGATGAGAAATATTTGGTTCTCAACCAAAAACTAATTGTAAATTAAAGAACTCATGATAATTTGTTGGTCTAATATGAATCACACTACTACATGCAAAATAGCGTGGCCCCAAGCATACAATGGGAGCTTTATCCTTATTAGTAATAGCCTTGTAATTAATTGAAGGCATTTAATAAATGATTCTACAAGACCATTTTGTGTATGAATATATGCTATAGGATGTTAGTTATTCCAATAGAAACACAATAATCATTAAAAGTTTGGAAGTAAATTATCTAGCATTATCAAGACAATTTGACTTAATCAGATAATTTGGAAAATAAGTCTGTAACTGAATTATTTGAGCAAGTAACCTAGCAAATGTCTGGTTACGCATTGATAACAAACAGACATGTGGCCATCTCATTGATACATCAATCAGAATAATAAAATTTTAAAATGGTTCACATGATGGATGAATAGGCCCGCATATATCACCTTGTTTGCGTTGCAAAAATCAAGGGGTTCTGTCCTTATTTTTGTTGGTGATGTTCTTATAATTAACTTCCCTTGAGAATAAGCAACACATGAAAATTCATTGGACAGAAAAATCATTTGAATTTTCAGTAAATGCCCACTTGAATTTTTTAATAATTCTCTGCATCATTATAGACTCAGGATGTCCCAATTGGTCATGCCAAATAATAAAATCATTTTTATCATTAAACTTCTGGTTTACTATGACATGTGCCTCAATTATGCTTATGTTTGTGTAGTACAAACTAGATGAAAAAGAGAATAATTTTTCTAATATATTTTTTTTACATGAGACAACATTGGTAATATATAAATACTGAGTGTTGTCTTCATTCATAGTATTAATATGATATCCATTTCATCGAATATTTTTAAAACTCAATAAATTTATTTGAGACTTTGTAGAATATAATGCATCATTAATATGAATTTTTGTTCCATCGAATTATAATATATTAGCTCTTCCAGAGCCCTCAATCAATTTTGCACTATCTGATATTGTATTCATATCTGATCCTTGCATTATTAAAAAGGAAAAGAATTTTTTATCCATAAGTATAATATGTGTTGATGCACTATCTACGAGACACATATCATTGTCACTGATTAAGGATCCCACCAGGTGAGTTTCCATATTCTTCAATATATCTCTTGAAAATCCAATAGAGTTTTGTGCTGATAACATATTATGAAATAGAAAGACAAGAAAGTGAGAGATATAATAGAAACATGGGAGAGATTTCTTATTCCTTCAAGTATATACTGACTCATACAAAGATTCCCTATTTATAGGGTTTAATACATGAATACATTAATGTATATATAAATACGTCAATAAATATATGTATCAATATGTAAATAAATATACTAATGAATACATATTTATTCATACCAATTAATACACATTAATCTATGAATAATAAGTATCACAATAATATCAATAGTTAAGAGATTAATGGAGAGTTTATGGACATCCATAATATTATTCATTAATTGATAATATTTTTGTAAAAATGAGACCTGATGAAAATTATTTTTTCTAAAATGGGTTTTAGAATGTACTTTTTTGCAGTTGAATTTTTTTTTTGAGCTTCATAAAATGTATTATAAAATATACTTTTGTTTCTTTAATACATGGTCCATTAATTAAATTGGTATCTACCTTTTTAGTTTTTATACATGGTCCATTAAATACATGATTATATTTATTTGTTGGATCGAGTATTTGTTGGATCGAGTATTTCATTAATTAAATGTACATTATCATGATTAAAAAATGAGGTTCCTAAATGGTAAACTTATGTTTGCTTTTGCCTCCAGAAAAAATATATTTACTATTTAGGAACCTCATTTTTTATTTTTTTTAAATTACATTGCATCAAAATTTATTTAAGTTCTGGTGTACTTTCACTAATTTTACATTTTTTATCCTCACATGGCCAATTAATTTTTCACATTAGTACATCACATGATCTAAAAATAAAAGAAAACATAATGGTAATTTATTTACCTCATGTTCATGATATATATGGGTGTATAAGTTAACAAAACTAAAAAGGTATATAAGTTTTCGTAACATATGAATTTTTGTAAGTTATGAAAATACCTTTAGTTTGTTAAAAATCAACAATAATTATTAAATTGTTTTCTAATTTGGTATATCTATTGCTAAGTAAAAATACATGGGTAACGGTCATAATTAAAATTGTAAACACAATTTTGTGCCTAATCAATGACTGTAAGGTCCATTTTGTAATCAAAATGCCTTGAGCGTGTTTAAAATCAATAACAATTAATTATCAATGACCTTATAGGTGAGAGTGTTCCATCACTTAGTAAGTTATAGAAATACTATCTCAAGGCATTTTCATTCGAGTTAATACTCTCAAGGTACGTATTTTTGTCTCTAATTTTTCATTGCCTTCATATTAATTATGTAAATTTTATTTTCTTATAACTAAGTATTTATTATTGTCACACCCTAAAACACAAATCTCAATTAATTTTTTTATATTATTCTCACTAATTTAATAACTTTGAAGTTCATTTTCACTAATTTTATAAATTGTATTTCTCTACAATCAATTGTTTACCATACTACAATACCCTAAAGCATAAATATACATTTTAACGAAAATTATGTATTGGTGTATTAAAAAGAGCTTATTTGTTTTCTGGTACTTTTTTTATCATATGGCATAGCAAAACGAAAGTATTTAATTTTTGATACACTTCAAATCATTATACTCACCTTATTCTTAGCTTTGTTACATCATCATGCCACATTAAAAAAATTAATAATATTTTTTTGAAAATATAATGTATTTTAAAAAATATTATCTAAATGTAATGTTAAATCTATCATGTCACATTCATAGGGTTTGAAACTCATGTATTTTCTAACTCTTAGAATGTGAGTTTAATCTTTAGGAATGCCAAATACGCACCCCAATATGCCTTTGTCAATTGATTTATTCATATTATTATAATGCGAGTTTAGTTGCTCTATTTTTAAGGCCTCAAAGTTCATATATAGGTTGAGATATAATACGAGATGAGTATGAGGGCAAATGAGGGGAAAAAATAATATTAATATGAATGATATAATTTTTGTTTTGTTCATTAATATATAATTTTCTATTTTTTAATCCAACATTTTCTAAAGAAAATTGTTGGATTACACACACACACACACACACACATATAAACACACACACACACATATTGATATATAATTACTTATAAATATATTTATATAGATATTTATATATATGTTCATGGGTATATATGTGTGTATGTTTATATGTGTGTATATATGGGTATATGTGTGTGTGTGTGTGTGTGTGCTAATTTATATATATGTTTATATATCTAAATATATTTATGTGTGTGTGTGTTTGTTTGTTTGTGTTTTCATTTATTTTGTATATATTTATAAGTATTTTGATTTGTTTTTCATGTGATAATGATGTTGTGATTGAGTGGTATGTTTTATTTTTGTAAGTAATTTCTTGTTTCCCATTGTACCCCTTCAATAGTATTAAGTTATTTCTTGGTTTCCAACAATAATTTGCAAATTAATTAATTCAAATTTTATTTTATTTTTCAAATTTCGATGGACAAATTAGGTTGATGCATTTTAATGCACCAAAACTTAATTATTTTAAAATTTAGTTCATATTTTTTAAAATTTTAAAAAATTTGATGTACCAAAAAAGTTATATTTTGTGTTTGTGAACTAAAACACAAATATAACTTTCAAATTTTATGTGTTTTGGACCTTTTGGTCATCTCATGATTCCAGAGTCACTCTTGCTAAATACTCGCATGGGTCATGGTAACTTTCTTCTCGGCTAATCATGATTTTTTATTCAACCACTTGGGGCTCAGCCAAGTTCAATCTTGCTTAGTCCGACACATCACAGTTTGGAATAGTACCGGACCAACCCTTAGCACGGTTTGTGGCACGTGCCTGCCCGGTGACACGGTAAACCAGACCGAAGATCTAGTTGAATTTTTTTTTTAATCTAGCTGAAAAAACCAAATACGAATCAACCCGACCCGACAAGTTTAGACACGACCAGGCATGACCTAGGTATGAGCTGAGCCAGGGAGCCATAGCCATACCAGGCATGACCTAGGTATGAGCTGAGCCAGGGAGCCATAGCCATACCAGGCTAACACTTCTTAAGTGAGCCATGCTGGGCACGACACGGTGGACCGATTGGATCACAAAAAAATGGGCCAAGTTGACCCAGCCCATTTGCCCTCTAAAATTAAATAAAGGTGATAGAAATACATTTGCCCTCCATTCGCCTCTACCACATATGCATGATTGTGTCACGTAAACTTTGTTTTTATCCCCTGTCGTAAACCGAGACTAATATTTAAGTTCTACATGTTGTAGAAAGGAAGGGCAGGACACACAAGAGGAATTGCAAAAGCGGAGCCTCCGAGAAGAGTTAGAAGAACGTGAGAGAAGGCATTTTTCTGGAAAGGAGAGGTCTTATACTGGTAAAAATGAATAAGCGTATGATTTGTTTTGCAACTGTACTTTTTTTTGCATCCTGTGCTGAATAATAAATTGACTACCAAACTATTTCTTTTCAATGAAGTGTAGAAGACACATAATTTTTATTAAGCTGTCTCATTTTTTCATAATCTTAAAATATGCAGCTGCAATGTTTTGATGTCTCTTGTGTCTTATCTTATTATTTGTCATTCATTTTGTTGGATTAATAGTATTGTGAAAGTGTCAATTCACTTATAAGCAATTTATCAAGTGACATTGATATGTATTTCATGCCTGCTTGTGCTTGTTAAATTGAAAATTTAGTTGTTTTGGATATATCTCAAATGCCTCATTGGTTGGGGTTGAGTTGAAGGAATCACAACTCAATTGTGCCTGGATGATGCTTTGAGCGTTCATCTATGAACAAAATCATGCTCGAGCTTGATATCACATAGACTTTCTTTGACCATGCACACTCATAAATTGGGTGTATTCCTCGTTATTTGATAAAAATGATAGAAGAATTCTATAATATTTTTCTTGCCTTAATATTTTTCTATAATATTTCAAATTAAGTTTATTTCATATTTATATATGTATGTGATATGTTTGTAAGTAGTAGAAGGAAAATTTAATGTTGTTTAGTATTTATTTTATTTTATTTAATTTATTCAAGCATGATATTAAAGCATTAATACACTAGCCCCTATAATTATTTTTTTTATGTTCTTTATGTCATCACTATCATTATAATTAGTAGATATTTGATTTTTCTTGTGATTTGGGTGCTAAAATTTTAATTCTTAGATTTGAAATTTTTTTTGTTAGTTAGATTCGTTTGGTTTAGAAGTGATTATTATAGGTCCACATGATACATTCCTTTTACATAAACTTGATCTCGATAGTATAATATTTCATACAAGTAGATTAGTTAATCTTTTTAACCTTCAACAATAGGTATAAAAATGATCCTCACTAACTAATGTTGGACTTGGAACGAAATAATATAGGATGTGTTGGATCATCCCTCATGATTGTAAGTGGTATAAATTAATATGAAAAAAAAAAAAAAAAAATAATGTTTAATAATATCATTATTCAATCAAACCCTTATAGAATGGGAAAAATAGTTGGCATAATTCATAAGCCGAGTGTTATCATCAAAAATATAAAATAACATAAAATAGAAAAATAATAAAATTGTAATACTCCTCATGAAATTGATGTGTACATGTCAATTATATGAAGCTTGAAAGAAAAAATGATAAGTTGATACATTTTCAAAATTTTCATGAATATATCTGTTGGGCATTCTTGTTCTTGAATTCATATTATAGTAATAATTTCATTTTAAATTTTCTTTTTAAGAAAATTGTAGTCTATATTTATATGTGTTTTATTTTCTAATGAAATATTAAATTTGAGATTATATATCTTAAATTTTGACTATCACAATAAAGAATATTAGAAGATAAAAATGAATATTTGATCTCATAAAATTAGTGATACATTAAAAATAACTCACAGGTAATCATTAGTATCATTTTGAATTTTTTTGTTGTATTAGATTTTAAAATAATTTTTTAATTATTATTTTTTTGCAGATAAGATTATTTCTAAAAAATATAAAACTCATCATAGAGGCAAATATTATTTTTTGGTATATATTGGTGCTCAATTTAAATCTTAATATTTGGGGTAAGTATCTATGATCCTTGAAAGTAATCCTAACTCCAATAGATTTATTCATGTATTTCAATATGATAAGAGGTATGTTAAAGTGATTTAATCAAGGAGGATATAAGAATAAATAAGTTATTTTGATTGTATATATTATATATTTGGTTTGATTATTGTTAGATATTTTTTTATAACTTTATATATGCTGAAGTATAACTAAAAAAATAAAATTATGTAAAAGTATCAAATATATATATATATATTTGTGATAGAATAATATCCTTTGTAGAATATATAATATTTGTACTAAGAAAATATATGATTCTCCCAAATTTCTTTATTTAAATTTATGCATGAAATAACTTTTTGAGTTGAGTGATCCTAAGCTTGATATCTTCCATAATATCCTTTGTAGAATAAGACATACCCCTTAGTATCAAATATATCTTTTTTTGTGATAAGATAATATTCTTTGCAGAATATCTATACTAAGAAAATATTTGATTTTCTCAAAATTTTTCATCGGAAATAATGAATGAAAGAATTCTTTGAGTTGAGTAATTCCAAGCTCAATATCTTCTATAATATCCTTCATAGAATAAGACATACCATTAGTGTCCCTTTGAAAAAAATAAATGGCTATAAAATATTTATATAATCTAAATAAGGTGATTTGCCTATAAAAAGATTATAAATTAAGCTCTCGTAACCTAGATAATTATTTCATATTACTCTTAAAGATTATTATGAAAAAATATATTTTTTATGTATAATTGATATATTCTCTAATTATGAGTTAATGAGAGATATAATAATTTACAAGAAAGCACGGACATGGCTCACTACCATCGTGTCCACGTGTCCGACACCTTGACATGCGGACACGGTATGGACACGACACGGATATGTGTCCGATACGACACGTGACTTATCATTGATCAATCCGTATCCGATATGTCACATGATGTATCAGACGGTTGCGTCGGCTGTCGTATCCATGCCGAGAGTGATCGACGTCCGGCGATGTCCAGTGGCCAACATCGTTGCATGAGCGATGTTGGCCACTCGACGCAGGCGGCAGGAGCGATATGTGGGGAGGCAGGGGGCGAGCGCAATTTGAGGGGGGGGGGAGGCAGGGGACGAGCTCGATTTGAGGGGGGGGCAGGGGCGGGCATGATTTGAGGGGGGAGGCAGGGGCGGGCACGATTTGAGGGGGGAGGCAGGGGGCGGGCATGATTTGAGGGGGGGAGGCAGGGGGCAGACACGATTTGAGGGGGGAGGCAGGGGGCGGGTGCAATCTGTGGGGATGCAGAGCTAGCATAAAATAAAATAAAAAAAATTTTATATTATAAAATAAAAAAAATATATTTTTATATAATATAAGATAATTATAAAATAATATTTTATAAAATAAAATAATTATAAATATTATCTTATAAAATAAAATAACATATTTTTATTTTATAAAATAAAAAAAATATATATTTATTCTATAAAATAAAATATTTTAATTTAATTTATTTTATTTTATAAAATTCTTAATATTTATAAAAAAATAATTTTTATTTTTAATTTTATTTTTTTATCATGTCGTATCCTAATCATATCCGCATTCTAGTTTTTTAGAATTTGTCTTATCTATGTATCCTGCCGTGTCGCATCCTCGTGTCTGTGTTTGTGTCCTTACTTCTTAGATAATTCATATTAAGACCTTGATTATTAGAGAGAGTATTTTAGTAGACTACATTAAATATATGAATAAATTTCTTTTTTATGAGTCTTGTTTAGATGTGTTGAATGGGTCGGGCTAGGTCGGCCCATTTTTTTGGGTCCAACTATGCTGGTTTGCCATGCCAAACACGATTCCTCGGAGGGTAGGCCTTGTACAGCTCCTTGGAGTGCAGGTCTGGCATGACTTACAGTTCAAAATTTGCTCGGGTTTGGGCCGGTTTGGGGTGGGTTGAGCCTTTTTTAGGAAATTAGGATTTAGGGTGCCGCGATGTCGTGTTGTCGTCGCTCGTCTGGTATTGCTGCGTTGTCATTCTATCGGGCGTCGCTCGTCTGGTGTTGCTGCGTTGTCCTTTTGTCGGGTGTCGCTCGGTGCGTGATCACTCGTGTCATGCCCACGTGCTATGCACCTGTGCCGTGCCTGGCACGGCACGTGGGCTGAATATCCTCGTCATGGAACGACACAATTCATGTCGAGGGTCCACCCGATATGTGCCCGGACACGATATTATAGCATGTTGTTCTGGTATTCAGGTTGGGCCCGGGCTACCCGCCTCATTTGACACATCGACTCTTGCCTTAAGGTGATCTATTTTTTTATTTGGCATTGTCTTTATTTTGAATATATATTAAAGTAGATAACATATATCTTTTTCATCATGATCTCAAGTTATTTTGAATGAGATAATATTTTAAAATGAGATTTCAATATGCTAGTATTATCAAAAGAATTATTAAAAAAAATAAAAGAAGAAATAATGCAACAGTACAAGAAAATCTTGTTGAATCAAGTGTTGAGTATAATTCTTATGTTTTTTTTTGAAGAGCGATTGAAAGATCAATATTAAAAGAGTTGGTTGTAAGCAGGATCATTTGACTCATCGATATGCTAATCTTTGGAGTTGGTTGTGGACGAGACCATTTAGCCCTTCACTAGGCTCATTTCTGGAGTTTGTTGTGGGTAGGATTATCCAAATGGTTGGTATGGTTATCTCTGGATTTGTCTATGAGTAGAATTATTTGGTTACTCGATAAGTTTGTCTTTGATTCGAGCAAGTTAGTTATGTATCTATATCTTTTGATATTGTGAAGACTTGTGATCGAAATCAATATGAGTTTGTATTAGTGAAGCTACGAGTAGTATCATCTCTGGAGTAGTCAAATCTTTTAGTTGTCAAATCAATATGAGTTTGTATTAGTAAAAATTCATAAACTACTATATTATTTGGGCATTAGCAAGATCTCACTACTTAAGAAATTTTATTTTCTTCAAATTCAACATAATCTGAATTTATTAGTAAATATATTGATTTATTGAGATTAATATCATACTGAGAATCAATATTCTCAGATGTAGTTGACTAATTATTTTTTGTACTAAATGATAGTCCAGGCAAACTACAAGCGAGAGAGGAAAAATAATGAATTCATCTGCAATAACTTGATTCATACTCTGGTAAGTCACGGTCACAAAAGGTGATACTTGTATCTACTAAGATCCTATCTGTTTATAGTGAAATACATTTGTACTTTGGATACTGGGGTATAAATCTCTAGGCTCTAAGTTAGGTTAGTTTTTATAACTTAGTTCTCACTTTGGATAAAATTGTTGTTGAAACCTTTTTTTAAATAATTATGAATTATGAAGTATGAACATATCCACTAGATACATATAACTAGTACTAAATACTATTTTACAAAGGAAGTTATCAACCTATTTTGCCGTTCGAGTATCTCAAGGTGAGGGTATTTGCTCAATCATGTCATCCTCTATTATTCTTTTGTAAGATAAGCTTTTTTTAAACTTTTTAATCTCCTTTTTCATAGTAATTATTATGAATTTTAAAATAAAAAAATTATTTTAAAATAGCATCTCCTAGATAATATTAAGGTTGCTTTGCATCTCTTTTGGGAGTTCATTCTTTAAGGATGTCACATTTTTGATGTTTTAACATCCTCAAATTTGTCCATCAATTCACTACTAGTCACTTTTGTCTTACTCATTCGAGCTTTTATGGATGTCATTATATCATTCATACACATTTGTACAGGATTCTCAATCTCAAAAATAAATGTCATAGCAAATAAGTAAATTGTGTGTGGATATTATTTGTCACAGATCACAAATTTTAGTACTATACGTGCAGTCTTAACTTAAGAAAATTTCTATTTTAATTATCTAAGTCGGTATGCTCTTGCCTTTCACAAGAGTTAGCAATGTGAAGGCTCCATATATTTAGTAATATACATGCAGTCTTAAGTTAAATACATATATTTAGTAATAAAAAGAAATATTAAAAGAAAAAATAAATTACAAATTAAATTTGAGTAAGTAAAAAAATGTAAATGTTTCGTATATAGACAGTAGAGAGACTATTTCTCACTAATAGTTCATATTATGTCACATATCATAATTATATTATATCAGAAATTCCCAGAATATTTTAGAATATGAATAAGGTTTGAGCTTTTATAGAGTTTTTTAGAATTCTTACGAAACCTCTTTTATGCAATCTCGCAAGTCTTAAAAGCCAGCCCATGATTTGGAATTTTATTGGGTTGTGACACAAGCACGAGGCTATGCGGTTTGGGCTGGCATGAGCATGTATTTTGAAGGCATAGTTGGCATAATCCAATTCATGATATTTGGTGGACCAGCCCGCCCAGCCCAGCTCAGCCCAGCCCAGCCTATTCTTGCACTCAAGCCTCCATGGATCTGGATGGGCCTGGCCTGGTCCATCCATTTTTGCTCTTGTAGTTTCAACTGTCAATTATTCTTTTTGAAAGTTAATAATCAAAGTCAACTTTTCTATAACATCTTAGAATAGTTGACAATTTTAGTATCAATAATTTTATATATTTCTTCAAACATGTAAGTATATATAAAAATTTTGTTGGTGCACACTTGCATTTAGAAAACTAATTACTTTGGATAATGCAATGCACATTATACAAATTAATCACTCAATAGTATTGTTATATGTACTAAACAAAAATGATAAAATATGTTGGGTAGGTATTGCATTTAGACTATCATTGCATGGTTAAATAAGAAGGGCTTGTTTAGCTTGTGATACATATGTCTATATAGTTTATACCACGTGAATGTGTAGCATAAAGTGGACCAACCTTGTTGGAGTTAATAGGACACTGATGGATTGTCATGATAAGGTTATAATTTACATGTATCCATTATCTTTACATGATTATACATAAACATGCACAATTTCTATATATAAGCATTCTTATTTTTATGTTTTTTTTAAGTCATTGTGTCTTGTGTAATTTCTAGAAGCACGACTTGAAATTACAAAAGGTCATACATTAGTGCGATGACAAATGCCTTAATCTAAATGTGGTAGTTGTCAAGTTTGAGACTCATCAGATATAATTTTTATGATTTTTGGGTTAAAATTATTAAGATATAAACTTCTCTTAGACATCACATATCAAACCAACATCCATACACATTCATTACATGATATGCTATGCATAATTTATAAAAAATTGTGTTGATTACTCAAAATGGGGTTTTAAAAGTGGATTTACAATGAGGTTTAATAGAACTTGCTATTTTTAGTATATTGAGTGTATTTTTCAATTATAAGCACCCCAATGGTCCAGTAAATTTCAGTATTTCTAACGTGGAATGCAATTATGTTTTGTTTCAGTACACCAACACTGATATGCGTTGCAACATATCTATATGAGTTGAATGCGGCACAAAACTCTGCACTACTACTTATTGTGATTATCTACAAAGTATTGTTTTTCAAAGATGTTTGTAATGATGCCTGCAAAATGTTCTCTTGCTGTCTGATCAATAAAGAAATTAATATTTGAGTTGAAAAATTCCCAACTTCATGAGTTGGGAAATGATATTTAGTGTCTGATAAAATACTCTCCACTACTTCATGTGTTTATAATCAGAAACTATTACATTGCCTAATTGCATTGGTGTGTGTTTATTGAACTCTATTACATTCATGAGGTATTTTTTAAAATGTCTGTGTAATTAGCATTTTTCGATTCATGTCTACGCTAAACTTTGTGTATTTTTGTTTTAGAATCTTTTGTTTTACTCTACTGATGCAACAGCTTTTTAGCTTCTCCGAATATGATGGCTAAAGAATCTGATATTAATTTTTTGGATGAAAAAGATGAAGGATATTCCTCTGATCTTGATGATGATGATCAATTGATTATTGATAATTTCTATGGAAATGATAAAAGTTAGTTTATTTATTGTCTTTCATGGAAATGATTTTTTACTATTCCAATAATTTTGCATATTGTTTTGTTTAAAATATTTCATTGAAATCTTGCTTAAAGGTGATATATCTTTCTATAAAGATTATTTTATAAAGTGAATATCTACTTGCAACATATCAAAGGTTTTCTTTTAGGTTTAAGGTTAAAAATATAAAATTTATAGTTTATTGTTTAGGATTTAATGTTTCGATTATAGAGTTGAGGAATAATGATTGCATTTAGTCTAGCAGGTAATGAAATTATTTTTGCATATGTCATTATAATCTTTTATAGTTTTATTTGGTAAATGCAATGATAAAAATTTCCGATATATCCACCGATATATTTATGATATATCCATAAATTCTAAGTATCGATATATCTATTAAGACCGATATATTTATCCTTGATTGATGCTCACATACAAATGCACACCGATATATCTTTGATATATCCGTAAAATCCAAGTACCGATATATCCGTAGAAACTGATATTTTAATCCTTGAGCAAATATGAGTTAGTTGAATATAAATATAACCCAAATATTTAAATAGTTTGATGATATTGAGATCATGTTATCATTACTAATTATTTTCTAGGAGAATCTATAAATTCTAATATCATGTTAATATAACAAAGACTAGAAGGCTCTATGGTAGCTTGGATAAAATTATATGATTTTTGAATTGGCAAAATAATATATCAATTGGATAAGATAAATGGATTGATAAAAAAATTTTTTTAGGATCATTATTTAGAAATTAACTCATAAAGAAGTATTCAATCCCAAATAAATATTGTTAACATTAATAATCCTTTTCTTTATCAAAAGAAATAAATACTCATATTTTATGTGTACCCAAGTAATGAAGAAAGGCGCACTTGATAACTTGTTTTATCATGTTTTTTCATTTAGGAGGGAATTGCTAGCTAAAACATATGCATATGATTATACCAAATAATAACAAATATTACTTCTTTTTTTTAATAGAGTAAGCTAGGCCCTATGGGTGGTTGTTTGGACTTGGTTTGTAGATGAAAAAAATGTCAATGGATGCCGATCTTGGCTTGATTGTGGCATGTTTAGCATAAAAAATTGCATTGATTCCATGTCACTTAATTATAATGTTCTTGGACTATTTTTTTTTTCTTTTTTAAAATAGGAAATAACTATTAGAAAGTTATTTATAAGTTAATTGAAGTGAGATAATGAAAAACTATAAATTATTTTGTAAATACATTCAATAGGTCACATATTAGAAAAATAAAAGTAAGGTGATTTGTTATTTAGGATGAAATTATCATTTTTTTCAATTATAAAGTTGGAGGAAAGAAAGTAAAATGCCTAAATGAAATGTAAGTTAGAAAAATAGTTTGACCAAATGAGATTTTAAGTGAGACATGAATATTTCTAAAAGAAAATAAGATTTAATGGTTACTTTTGTTATTTCATATGATTTTAAAAATTCAAAAAATATCACTTTGGGAGACATACTTTTGTTGTATTAGTTTATAAAAATAAAAATAATATAAGATTGCTATAATTATGTAAAGATGAAATTAATTGATCATACGTTTGTGAAATTTTGGTGGATAATTATACAAAGAAGATTAAAAAATTTATTTAGTTTAATATCATGTAAATTTATGATGATTGTCAAATTTTTACTCGAATTAAATAATAAGAAATATTAAGAAACAAAATTATTCATGTATGATTGTTATTAATTTAGAGAATATATAATATAAAATTTATTGAGAGTTGATTTTGTGAGTATTTAGAAGAAAAAAATATATTTATGGTATAGTCATATCATCTTGTTTTAATAATAGATGTTTTGATGAGATATCATTTTATATTAGAAAGTAAATAAGTGGCATGACATATTAGAAGGTAAGAATTTAGATTTAATTAAAATAAAGAAAAAATATCTAATAATGATTTTATTTTTATATCTAATTGAAGAATCAATTCAATTAAAATGAAAAATATGAAGATATTAAAATATAATTTTTATTTGAAAAATAATAACAAAATAATAATGATATAAATTAAAAGATTAATATTGGTTGAACAAAATGAAAGATAATGTTAGAAAATAATTATTTGATCTATCATATTTTATGATTTAAAATTTTTTGCTATCATATAATAAATTCACATTTGATGATCATAATAAATAAATAAATAAATAAATATATATATATATATATATATATATATATATATATATATAGATAAATATAAGAAAAAATATAAAAATAAAATTAGAATTAGAAAGGTTAAAAAAAATTAGATATTACATGTATGAATTATATAATTAGAGAAAAAACATCATATATAGTGAGAATATGTGAATACAAAATTATACATTACTTTAATAAAAAAAATATTTGGATTGATACTTCAATGGAAGAATTAAAAGCATATGTAGCCTAAAAAAGTTGAATAATAAGGAACCATAATATTGTTTGGCTGTAAAAGAAAATATATATTATTAAAAATTAGATTAAAACATCAATTAGATTTTTGTGAAATTTTTATTAACATATTATATAATTTGAAAATTTAAAATTCATATGGCTAATTCTAATAAAATCGAGAATGAGTTTTAATGATTATAATCTTGATGGAATAATAAAAATTTTGACTTAATTTGGCTAGCTTTCTTTGTATTTGAGGTTGATTATGTATTCGTGTTTGATTAGGTTTTTGCCTTAGTGAATTTGCTCATTGACACAAATTGTCAATTCTAGAGTATAGTATGTTGTGTATGATTTGGAAGTGAAGAAGATAATATATAATTTATTAGATAATTTATTGAGATGATTATTTATCTTAAAAAGTCTTAAGAATAGTTCTATGCAAAAAGAATATTTAACTTATTAAGCTAAGTAAATATTTGTTTTTTTGGCTATCTTATTTTTAAATATTATAGTTGTACAATATTTTTTTGGTGAATCTTCTCTTTCCGTTAAAAGTATCAAGAAAAATCTTGCAACATGAATTCTTTGTAGTTGAAATATCACATCCAAAATAAATGTTAATTATTTTTAAAAATAAATTAGGATTGAATAAAAAATAGAGACATCAAGTTTATTTCTTTTGGGTGGAATAAAATTCAAATAAACACACAAATAATATTTATCTACTCAAAATGATAATTCATAGATAAAATTTAGGAATCTATGAATTATATGATCTAAGGGTAATATAATGATATTAAATACTCTAATTTGACATCAAATATAAAATAGAAATTAATTATTTTTGACATGCTTGGTTATTCTTAAATTGATTGTTGAAAAAATTTATATAAAAGTCTCAAAGAATTGAAGTATTTAGCTCGCTAGAAAAGTCTATTGTAGTTTTAGAGAGAAGTTTGATGTACTATTCTCTAGGTATAAAGTTTGCATAAATGAGTAATTTTTATGAGGGCTATTTTATCTATTGAATTAACTAGTGAGTGTTTTTTCATAAACAAAATTGATGCAAGTTGCTAGTTCAGTTTCTTCTTATCATAAGTCTTATTATTAGTTAGTTCTTTTTTGCTCTAGTTTAGATGAGAAGTCAGCTTGTAGTCGATACAAGCAAATTTCTCTCTCAAAATTAATGGTTCATCTCTTAATTAAATTATAGGTTACTATATAATCAATTGTGGATTATAAGTCTTCTATCCATGCTTTACTAATTGAGCAAGAACTTTTTTCAACTAGTTTAGTCTTATTTTTTATTTTTATTGGAAAGTTGGGGCATTCCCCTTTTTTTCTGAGCTTGAGAGTGGAAACTACGCTTGCCATAGCTAACTCCAACCAAAAGCTTGAGTTCTGTTCCTAAGACCCAAAAGCTTGAGTTCTGTTCCTAAGACCCAAAAGCTTGAGTTCTGTTCCTAAGACCCAAAAGCTTGAGCTCTGTTCCTAAGACCCAAAAGATTGAGCTCTGTTCCTAAGACCCAAAAGATTGAGCTATGTTCCTAAGACCCAAAAGATTGAGCTATGTTCCTAAGACCCAAAAGATTGAGCTCTGTTCCTAAGACCCAAAAGATTGAGCTCTGTTCCTAAGACCCAAAAGATTGAGCTCTGTTCCTAAGACCCAAAAGATTGAGCTCTGTTCCTAAGACCCAAAAGATTGAGCTCTGTTCCTAAGACCCAAAAGATTGAGCTCTGTTCCTAAGACCCAAAAGATTGAGCTCTGTTCCTAAGACCCAAAAGATTGAGCTCTGTTCCTAAGACCCAAAAGATTGAGCTCTGTTCCTAAGACCCAAAAGATTGAGCTCTGTTCCTAAGACCCAAAAGATTGAGCTCTGTTCCTAAGACCCAAAAGATTGAGCTCTGTTCCTAAGACCCAAAAGATTGAGCTCTGTTCCTAAGACCCAAAAGATTGAGCTCTGTTCCTAAGACCCAAAAGATTGAGCTCTGTTCCTAAGACCCAAAAGATTGAGCTCTGTTCCTAAGACCCAAAAGATTGAGCTCTGTTCCTAAGACCCAAAAGATTGAGCTCTGTTCCTAAGACCCAAAAGATTGAGCTCTGTTCCAAAGACCCAAAAGATTGAGCTCTGTTCCAAAGACCCAAAAGATTGAGCTCTGTTCCTAAGACCCAAAAGATTGAGCTCTGTTCCTAAGACCCAAAAGATTGAGCTCTGTTCCTAAGACCCAAAAGATTGAGCTCTGTTCCTAAGACCCAACAGATTGAGCTCTGTTCCTAAGACCCAACAGATTGAGCTCTGTTCCTAAGACCCAAAAGATTGAGCTCTGTTCCTAAGACCCAAAAGATTGAGCTCTGTTCCTAAGACCCAAAAGATTGAGCTCTGTTCCTAAGACCCAAAAGATTGAGCTCTGTTCCTAAGACCCAAAAGCTTGAGCTCTGTTCCTAAGACGTAAAAGCTATAGTTAAGGCCCAACTAATTTTGAGTATAAATATAGTTGAAACAAAGTTTTTTTTATTTGTTTGTATAAGTGGGGATCATGTCAAATTTCATAATAATAATAATAATAATAATTAGCTAACAAGTATATTTAATTAATGGTTGTTAAATACTTAGTCATGATCTTAAATGATGGGATTTCCAGGTTCACACTAAGGCGAGTAGAAAACATTGGTTTTAATGTACGTGTCTTTTCTTAATCTTTGGAAGCCTGCCTAGAGGTATCAATTGGCCTGGGCGGCCTGGGCGGCCTGGGCACGACATGGTTCAGCCGTGCCTTGCACACACAATATGGTTTAGAACCATACCTTGAAGTGCCGCTGGCTAACAGCGGCACAGCTTGGGCTGTTCTAGGCCAATCTTTTTGGCATGGAGGCTTGGCACAACACGACCTGGTACGATGGCCTGTGTTGGGCCAATTTTGGCCCGGCTCGCCAAATCAGCTAGCCTGGTCAGACTCAAACTAACCTGTATTGAACTTAGGCTAGTTTGCCCACCCTCCTCACTTATAAATGCCGGTACAACAATAAGAACAAGATGTAAAATCCTTATTGAGCACTTAAATTCTAAGATTTATGCAATTGCTCATCTCCTAAACATGACGCAATCAAAATCTCGTCAAGGCAAGATGAGATATAGGGCTCTACCTAATAAAAGATAGAACAAATCATTTGCTCTTTGTCGAGAACATTAATGACAATTTCATGCTCAAATGATGGAGCTATCATTGTGGCTTTGAAGTGCTAAGGGAATGTTTCCATGGTGTCGGTCCTTGTAATTAAAATTTTCTTTTTTTTTTTCAAATAATTTCTCTAGTTTTTAATCATCTCATGACTCCTTTTAGTAATGATTAAAACTAGGGTCATATCATAGTTCAAGCTGCTGCTTATTACTCGTGCTAAAATGTTTTTCTTTTTTTGTCTCATTCAAAAATGGATCAGCTCCTTACCTAAATAATTTGCTTATTCGAAGCTTATTTTGTGACTCTTGAATTCTTATTGATCAAGTTTAGAACTTATCTTCATCTAATGTTGCCATAGAATAATCCAAAGTATTAGAAGAATGGCTAATTGGATGATGACCATGCTTAAAAGAAGAATAACATATAACCTACAAGTAAGTCCTCACTTTCTTGATATAATGAATAGCCACTTCGTTTTGATTTCGTTGTAAAAGGATGTGACTTCACTTCTTCCCATGAAACCTTTAGTATTAGTTTTTCTTTCAAATCTGGATGTTGAGGTGGTTGAATGTAGCATGTGTGCAATGACTTGCAGGTCTTTACTCTTGCATGCTCCCTTCACTCTTTAATCTATGATGATAAAGTTGTAATTTAGGAAAATGCTTATATTTTGAATTTTTTTATTTGATTTTGAATTTCCAAATGATGAATTTTAGATTTTGGCATGATTGAAATTTCATTTATATAAAATTTTGGTTTTAGTATGCTGAGATTCTATTAAATCAGTTATATTTTATGAAAATGTATACCGGTGATGAAAAAGCAATACATACAAAAGCTGATGATGGAAGATACGAGGATGACATGGAGGATATGTAGTCTTATTAAAAAATATATAATTAAAAATATGATATTATGAAGGTTAGAATAATTCTTATATATAATAAAATAATGAAGAATTTGTTTGCGATAGTTTGGGCATGTCCAATGTCATTGGTTAGGAAGTATGAGACTGTTTGGGTAGAGGGAGAAAAAAGAAATTGTAGTGGACCTAGGAGGAATATTGTATAATTTGTAGATATTGATTGTTGAAAGTGTATTTAGTTTCTAACAAAGTGAATTGAAAAAACAGAATCAATATAGCCAATCCCAAGTAGTTGGAATACAGTTTAGTTGATGATCATTATGATTGTAATTGTATGTGATACATAATGAAGAATTTAAGTTTTCTTGATAATACTGAATTTATTTTGAAGAATTGTTGCTGTATGTGATACTCTTTCTTTGGTCTAGTTGGGATTGCTTGATCCAATGACTATTCTCACGAACACATCCTCCTTCTGTCGAGTTTATTGAATAATTGAGTTGGGTTACTTTATCTGACACATCTTGTATATAATTGATAAATATTTTATGGACCAATCTATGTTTGAAGGAAAGTTCAACACAACTTGTGGTGCAAAATTTAATAATTTTGTTGAGTATATTCGCACATGCCACATTGATGATAAGTCAAATTAATTTTTTAATATCCTCATCTCTTTTTTGTTGTGAGGTTGAAAATTCTAGATTCAAGAAAAATAGGGCCTGACACAACCCATTTGTGTGGGATGGGCCAGATAAGGAGGGTTGAGCCACAGTCCACACATTCATGTGGAATGACACAACCTGATTTGCTAGCTCGCAGTAATTAAATTTGATTTGGGTGACAAATTATGCTTTGTTCCTGCATCACAATTTATATTTGAGTCTGCACGTGAATTGTTTACACCATTTTTCAAAAGAAGATCGTGCTTGGCTTGAGACTAGCACATTAGTGGTGTTCATCTATGATCCACCCAGTGATAAAAATTTCTGATATATCCACTGATATATCTCCGAAATATTCCTAAATTTTAAATATCGATATATCCATCAAAACTGATAAATATACTTTTGATTAATACTCATATGCAAATACACATTGATATATCTAATATATCTTTGATATATCCAATATGTCTGTAAAATCAAATACTAATATATTCGTATAAACTAATATTTTAATCCTTGAACTCATCTCACCGTAGATGTGTCAAGTAGGCCAGGCAGCTAGGGCATGTCATGAGTCACGACACAATTCAGCTATGTTTGGGCCAATGTAACATGATCCAAAATTATTCTTGGATTGTAATTGTGTCAGCCCGTGGCATGACTCATGTCATGCCGGGTCGAGGTTGATCGTGTCTTGTGTCAGGACTAGTATGGTGGCATCAACCATTGGCATGAGTTTAAAAAAGTGTAGTCATTTTTTTTAATGGTTGCTACCTTGTGTAGCTAAAATATTGTTGCTCGTTCTGGGTGAAAAGTGATGGTCCGATAGGATAACGCAAGTTACTATCATGTCGGCTAATTTAATAAAAAAATTTAATGATAAAATTTTGACTATAGGATTTTTATCATAAAAATTATTAAAAAAATTATAAAAAAAAAAAGTTTAATAATTTTTATATAAATACCTAATTAATATTGTTTTATTTTTATAGTAAATTTATAATTTTTTTTTTCCTTTTCTCATTACTCTTAAATTTATATTGTATTTTGTTTATGTTATTTTTTAAATAATTTGTAATATTATTTTACAGGAATGCCAATGTTAGTTTCATGAGATTTGTAATTTCCAAGCACGAAAATATAAGATACACATCAAAATGTCTCATGCACATATAAAGCTAAGGTCTACATTACGATAATGTTTAAATAATTAATTTTATTTAATAAATTATAGATTATTAAATATATTTAAAAAATAAGTAATTAAAAATTATTGTTCTCATTCTTTTACTTTCAGTTCAGTTTTATATATAAAAAAATAATTGTCATCTTTTCATTGAGCAAGAGCTAATCATTAACTCATTCTCATGTTATCCTTGGCATGAATCGACTTAAGCCAGGATTCGAACCTTGTTAGACTAACTAATTTTATTATCATATAGAATTAATGAGCTTATTTCCCTGTCAAGTTGCTACTCCTTGCAGTGTAATAGTTGACATTGTTCTTGCACTTGATATTATTAGCATAATAAAATTTGAGAAGGATAGTAGGTCATATCATAGAGATGTGGGCTAAGAAGAGGAGTCTAGTGTAATATTACCATAAAACAAGAGATATGAGTTTTTCTAGTAAGGGGATATAAAAGTTGAGAGATATAATGATCCCAATCTAAATGTACATGTTAGATGTATACCCATACTTGATACTACTAGTATAATTAGTTTTGAGAAAAATAGTGGAGCATATCTTAAAGATGTGGACTAGGAGGTGGAGCCTAGTATGATTGTTCCATAAGATATGAGATATGAATTTTTCTAGGGATGAGTGATAAATATTATGAGACATGATGTTCTCAACCAATTCATAGCATTGACTTGAATTTTTTTAAGTTTTATAAAATGAATTAATAATATGTTATGCCCAATACTCATTATCATATATGCTCTTTTTTCTTTATTTTGATATTATATTTTCTAGATATTTTTCTTCTCTTGATAACTTAGTATAATTGTCCAATAAGATATGGAATATTAGTCTTTCTAGGAAGGAGAGAAAGGTTGATAGATTTGATAATCTCAACCTAAAGGTATATGCTAGATAGACATGCCCATAAGCTTATTCGAGATTCCTTTACCATGTTAATTGATCCAAGTTATATTATTGACTTGGACTTTCTGATTATTTTATGAAAAAATTTAATAATATATTTTATCTAGTATTCATTATCATATATACTTTCTTATTTTTTGTTTTAATATTATATTTTTTAGTTTTTAGTTTTCTTTTGATAGCTATTGAATTATTGATATTATTTTCAAGATGTCAAATAATCCATGATAATGATAAATTTTGTTTGATGAGATGAGTACAAGTTATTTTTAATCATATATAAGATATTATTTTGTAGCTTTTAGATAAGTTAACAGTGACATGCTAATGAGAGTACATGATGAAAATTATTCTTGAAGGAGTAATTGATTGGTTGGAAGCTAGATTGGCAACCATAATTTTTCATGTATGGTGTGAATTTTTTGGATGCCTTTTCTCATATGGCCAAGATGATTTCTATTAGATTATTATGTTTTATTATTATTTTTTATAAGTGAAAATCAATAATTATATATTAATTAAATATGATGAATATATTTTTTCATTATAATATTGAGGGTGAGGTATTTATCTAGCAGCAATAAGTTTTATAATTTTGGAAAGTATAGGTATCATGTGTAGAACATATAATATATTTTATGATTTGAAATAATCTTCTAAGACATTGTTACAACATTTTTTGTCAATATGAGAGATGTGTGATGTGATATTTCTGTTTCTATAGATATTGATCAAAGAGATAATATATGATGCTAATAGCATATATTATTGATATTATAATTATAAGAGATGATCAGTTGAGTATATGTTAACAGAAATTAATATTACATATTGAGTTAAGTGAATGATATGTCATGTCTTATATTTTTGTTTGGGCATTGAGATTTTATACTTGGGAAATATGATTTTTCTTTCTCAAATAAGATATGCCTTAGATATTTTGTTTTTTCATGTCATGATAAGATTTGTATTTATTGACTCACTACTTGATATGAGCATAGATTTGTTTATATATATTAGCTCTTTAGTTCAATTTGAATATAATAGATTCATATGAAAGTTGAACTATCTAATAATAATCATATTAAAATTCAAATATCATTTATGTTATTAATATAATTAATTATTTCTCAGATTTTTATGACATGCTCATATGAATATAGTTATTAGACTTCTTAAGCATGTAAAGGTAACTCTTGGATATGAGATTTTATTTTGAGATCAAGAGTATAGTCATGTCGGGTAGAGGCGTACTCAAAATCTATCTAGGATTCATTAATTAAAGAGATTAGACCTATCAGTGAATTTTAATTTTTTGAAAATAATATTATTTTTTGGAAAAGTGAGTGATATATTGTTATTTTTAGATTTAATGCATAAATTGATTATAAAGTTATAATATTAGTTACTTGTGAATTCTAATGGATCTAGCACTTTTTGAAGAGTTGGTGTATTATTCTAGAGGTTGGTGATATTTTATTATTATAGCTATACAATTTAATATATTTTGTCAATTCGGTATTTAACACACATGCGCAGATATTAAGATTGATTGATATTTAATTTGAGAGAATATTCAAGATAATTTTGATTGTTACTATCTATATGTCTATCAATGTGTAATTTTGCATGTCTATCAACTGACTGTCTATATGACTATATGTGAGTTGTCTCAACTTGTATATTTATGTATTGTTATTATTTTTGTTTTAGGGTATGAAAACATCTTTTTTTTTTCTCTATTTTTCTCTATTTCTGCTCTCATTTTCTCGAAACCCTAAATTGGATAAAAACCCTTAAATTGAACAAGATACATGCATTGATGTATCGCACAGGAATCTCTATTGTGTTTTCTTTGTTGATATGTTTTATATTTAAAGAGAAGTCACTTGTTTCATGCTTGAGAACGTGCAAAGAGAGGATTAATGATTGTCATCTTGAAATAGATATTTTGAACTAGAAATAAATAAATATAAGTGAATGATTTTGCATTGTCAGGCGCCAGTCGATCTCATAAATTAACATCACAAGAAGAAAACACAATGTTACATAGAATTTCTTAGCAACACGACTCATTATAAAACATCATTGCGAGATTTTAACTGCTCTAAAATTGATTGAATCGTTACTTTTGTTTTTTGGCACATCATCATTAATCACTGTAACATCAGCAGAAAAATATCAAAACAAACCAAAAAATGATAGCCAATTTCCAAGTTTATAATCTGAGCTTGAAGAACAAGAAATTCAATAAGAACATACCTAAGTATGTAATACTTGGAAGAGTGCCAACTTAGTATATGTAAACCAGAAAATGTTTTATACCCTTATAATGGTAATGCGTGGTTTTTAAAAGGTTGATTTTGTATTTTCATGATCTCTATTTCAATTTTGTTAAACTCCTAATACTTGCAAAAAGAACGAAATAATAGAAAGTCTAGTGCTACACAGTATCAGTTGTATTTTTACAAAAAAAATGAAAATGAAGCCCTAATAACACACCATCAGACATGAGCACCATTACTTACTGCTGGCAAATCAGCAATTGTCTTTGGTGCTTTGCAATTTTTTCTTGGTATTCATGCATTGCATGTTGGATCATATTCTAAGTTTGAGTTGTATTGTAATAATTTTTACAAGAAAATTTGCTTGAATCTTTTTTCTTGTATTTCTAGCTAAGTGGTATCAAAGAGTGATTAGTTAGAAGTATATCGTATAATATATCAAACCAAAGGTCTCTACAAGAGAAATCGTGCAACATTAAAATTATTTTCACCACCGTTTTCACGTGCCACTAAGTGCTGCTAATTTTTGTGAATGTTTTTAATTGGTGTTTTAAATTCATTTATACATTCATATTTTGAGAATTTTTGTAATATTAAGTAATATGGCGAATGATATGATATCCTTTGGAACTTGATGCTTAACAGTAATAATTATGATAATTAGAACATCAAGATGAAGACATAGCTAAATAAGTTTGAGAGATATGAGAAAGTTAGATAAAAAAATTCAATGCTTTATCAATCAAGCATTAGTTGATGATGTTTTTGAGAAATTTTGAAGTGAAGAGGATTCATCACAAATCATTAAGATGTGATTTGAATCCTTACAAATATAAATTTTGAAGCTTATTTCTGATTTTTTTAATTAATTTAAATGGAATGATGAAAAGTTAGAAGATATTAGAATAATAGAGAAAATACTCTATTCGTTGGATCCTAAATTTGAGTACATTATCGTGAAGATCAAAGAGACTAATGATTTGAAAGTAATGATGATTGAGCAACTCTAATGATCATTACAAGCATGCAAGTGGAAACATAAGAAAAAAATAATAGATAAATGAAACTCTTCTTGAGCTGCAATTCAAATGCATGCATGAAAATCATGATAATAAAAGAAATTAATATGGCTGAGATAGATATTAAAGGCAGTGAACACGGTAGAATTTATATTTGTAGACGAGGTTAGAATTATATTAATTCCAAAAATAACTACGAAGGAGAAAACTCAATACGTGGTCATGGAAGGAATCTAAGCTACACATGACAAAATCAAGTTTGATGTTATAATTGTTAGAGGCTTGGCTATTATGTTTCATAATATAGAACTTCTGATAATAAAATTAAAAAGAGATAACTATTTGGAAGAAAAAGAGAAATTGATAATAAAAAAGTATTTCTTTTCACATGAAAAAAATTAAAGGTATCCAAAAACTTTTTTGGTATCTTGATAGTGTTATAAGCAAAATGTCTTATTTGAAGATGATTATATAATAGCAGTTAAAAGAAAAAGTAATATTCTTATCCATTTGAAAAATAAGTGATATCAATTTATTTTTAATATTTATTATATTTCCAACCTAAAAAGTAATATCTTGAGCTTGGAATAACTGCTGAAAAAAAGTCGACATCATGTGAAAGATCATAATTTTTCTATAAAGATGATAAAAACAAACTCATTGCTAAATTAGCAATATTAAAAATCAAATATTTGTGATCAACTTGTAAATTGATATTATAAAATATTTGAAATCCTTTTACAAGAATATTGATTATGATATTTTTGTTTTGGGCATTTGAATTTTAAAGACAAACTATTTTTCTAAGAAAGAAATGGTGAAAAGACTATCTCACACTAGTTATCATGATCAAAATTTTGAAAAGTGTTTTGTTAGAAAATGATTCAAAAGAAGTTTTTCAAAGGAGTCATATTCAAGAGTCAAGAAGCTGCTCGAGCTCATCCATGCTGCTGTTTGCGGATCATTAAAATTAAGTTTTCTTAATGATACTAATTATTTTTTTTCTTTATTGATGATTTTTCAAGAAAAATATAAGTGTACCTCCGAAACAAAAATCAGAAAATTTTTTAAATCTTTAAGAAATTCAAACTTCAAAGTTATAGCATAGAAAAAAAGTGAAAAAAAGATTCAAGGTATGAGATTTGATTGAGAAATATTATTTATATCAAAGGAGTTTCAATAGTGTTGTGGAGTAAATGAAATTCATTGTATGATGAAATTTCTAAGATTCATAGAGCAAAATGATATAACAAAAATAAATAACTAGATTATCCTCAACTAGAGGTGTCAAATGGGCCGAGTCGGGCCGGCCAGGCCCGAATTTTTAGGGCACGAGCGTGCCGCCGTGCCGGGCCAGGCACGGTTTAAAATAATTGGGCTCGGCACGGCCCGCAGGCACGGCGGCCTGTGCCGTGCCTTGCCGGGCCCGCTTGGGCTTGCCTGTCGGAGTGGTTCGGGATACAGGGGACCGCGGGTAGGGTTGAATCAGACCCGACCCGTGGTCTTTTTTTGCGGGAGGGGCATCGTGGCGTCGGGCTCACGGGGCACCCGGCACGGGACAAACCAGTGCCGGTGTGCCGTGCCGGGTCAGGCACCACACGGCTCGGGCCAGGCACGGCTCGTGCCTAACCTGGGCACGGAATTTTTCCGTGCCGGGCCGGCCCGGCCCGGCCCGGTTGACACCTCTATCCTCAACATACTTTAGAATATATTCAAAAGCAATAAATTATCAAAGGAGTTATAGGCTGAAACAGTGACATGTGTGTCTACTTGCCTAACTGATCTCTATCAAGAAATGTTTGGGAAAAAACATCACATAAAACATGTAGTGGAAGAAAACTTGACATCTCACACTTGAGAATCTTTGAAAATATAGCTCATGTTCATGTATCAGATGAGAAAAGAATAAAGTTTGATGATAAAAATAAGAGTTTCATTTTAATTAACTATAAATCAAACTTGAAAGATCACAAACTATATAATCCTAACAACAAAAAGATTATGTTAAGCTGAGATGTGGTTTTTGATGAAGAAATATGAGATTTTGGATCTCATATAAATAATTCAAATTTCTCTTCATTTAAAAATGAGGTGACATAAATAGAACGACAGGGAGAACTCCAACAAAAGCTAATGGTTAAACATACTATATGTGGGAGTTAAAGTGAATGATTCTTGCAACGTACAAAAAGTCTTATTGATCTCTATGAGGTAATTGAACGATAAATATTTTCACATTATTTTGATTGTCTGTTGGATGTGAACAAGTAATGACCAAGAAGTTGCAAAAGAAAATAAATGGAGAGATGCAATAGATGAATACATCAAATTCATCAAAGAAAAATAACATATGAGAACTTATTTTGCTTCATAAAGAACACAAGTTGGTAGGTGTCAAATGAGTATACAAAATAAAGTGAAATACTAAATGAGAGATTGAAATGCACAAGAGGATACTAGTTGTGAAAGACTATAGTTAAAAAGTCAGGATTGATTATGATGAAATATTTTCTCTTGTTGCTTGGTTGGAATTGATAAAATTGATTATTTTTTTAACAGCTCAAAATAAATGCAAGATATATCAAATAAATGTAAAATTTGCATTTTTAAATGGAGTTCTAGAAGAGAAAGTTACATTTAGCAACTATTATGCTATGAAATAAAAGATCACAAATACAAGGTGATAAAATTGAAGAAAATTTTTTATGTACTAAAACAAGTACCAAGGGTATGAAAGAGTTTAACTGATAAATACTTTCAAATTAATAGCTTCAATAAATGTCGATAAGAGCATGCTCTATCTATCAAGATCAAAGATAAAAATATTTTGATTATGTCTTTAAGTAGAAGATTTGATATTCATAGATGCAATTCAATTATGTGTGGTGAATTTAAAGAAGTGATAACTAATGAATTTGAATTGAAAGACATGAGGCTCATAACATAGTATGTTGGAATTTAAGTTAAATATCAGGATGAAATTTTCATTTTACGAGAAAATTATGTAAAATAGATTCTTATGAAGTTTAAGATGAAGAATTGTAAGTCACAAGGCACACAAATGAAAATAAAGTCAAGCTATCTAAACATAAAGATGATAAAAAATATAGATTCAATAATTTTTAAAAGTTTGGTGGGAAGTCAGAAGTCTATGCTACCTAACACGCACGAGAATAGATATTTTTTATCTAGTTGGATTGATTAGTCGCTACATGGAATATTTAATAATAACTTATTTTAAAGTTACAATGAGAATTCTTCATTATTTGAAAGGTACCATTTAATTTTTAGTTGTATTTAATTTCTAGTGATCACAAGTTGTTGGATATGATAATAGTGATTGAGATAAAGACATTGATAATTGAAGGAGCACCATTAGGTTGTGTTCTTTCATGGAAAATGCTGCTTTCACATGTTAATCAAAGAAACAACAAAAGATATGATATCTACTTGTGAAGCATAATATGTTGCTGCAATCTCATGTGTTTGTTATATAATTTGGTATATAAATCTATTATGCTCATAACTTGATATTTTAAAAAATATCAAGTTGTAGATTTTTTTACTGTCATTGTTAATAGAAGATTTTATAAAATTAGGAATGTTCTAGGAGTTACAAGATCATATTTAAGGGAGATTATTGAATCATAAACTTGATTTGAAGTCAAGATCAAAATCGTAGTCAATTTCTAGAATATTCTAATTATATTTAATATTATTAATTGTCATATTAATTTTCATATTAATATTAAATATATGATTATAATTTGTGTGAGAGAGTTGTCTAAGATTAATATAAATGCTTCTCTATTCAAATTTGTAGAACATAAAAAATTAATGGATGAACAATATTTTCTTAAGAGTAAGTTGTATTGTAATCTTTATTTTTTTAATGGTAAGAATTTTTTTTTTCTCGAATGTTCTTTATATTTTTATTGTTAATTTGTTTATTACTTGATGATTTTTCATTGTGTTGCTCCAAAGAAGGCTCGGGCCTTGATTACGAATCAGATGAATTGGATATCGAGAAAAAATCACGTGCCCTTGATGAACAAAGGGCAAGAGATGAAAATGATGCAGAAGATGAAATGCAGCTCAGTATTCAGGGAGAACCCGATGAATTCAGACTGCCAACAAAAAAAGTATTCCTTTATTTGTTTTTCTTATTCTTTTTTCTTGTTGGAATCTCAATCTGGACTGGCGTTCTTCTGTTCCATGATATTTGTAGTGTTTATTTCCTTCACCTGTACTTATTTAGGAATTAGAAGAAGAAGCCAACCAGCCACCCGATCTTCCTCATGTCCAGCATAGGATAAGAGATGGTAAGGTTCTAAGCGATGCTATTTAATGCTTGAAATCTTATTTGCTAATGGTTTTTTTCGGGCGATATTTTTGTTTGGAGCTCTTCTTTGTTGAAACCCATAACACATGTCTTTCTCATGAGGAACCAATATGGCTAGAACATAGTTTAAAGTTTATTGGTCAAGGTTTTAGATCAACTAGTTGGAGAAACATTGACATGATGCTGCCATAAGTTCTCTGTGGGCTTGCTGCTTTGGTGTTTAACCTAGAGGTGTCAACCGGGCCAGGTGGCCTGGGCACGGCCCGCAACATGGTCTCGTTCAGTCGTGCCTGGCGCCCTGGCATGGTCCAGAACCGTGCTTCCCATGGCATGGTTCTTGCCATGCTGGGCTGGCACGACTCGTGTGCCTGGCCTGGTGGCATGGTCTATTGGTCTGGCCCCCTTGGGACTCGGGACTTGCTAAGGTTCACGGTTTAAAGTTCGTCGAGTGACTGCCTGATTGGGTAGTCTATTATTTATAAGTAAATCCGGCCATGTAAGTTGGATGTTACTTACGTGGCCGATTACAATTGGCTTGTCACGTAAGTTGGTCACCCATTACATTTTCTTACAACGGATTTTGCGGGGAAGGTACGGCACAGTCTCGCATCGGCTATGCCACCGTCTTGTGTTGGGCCAGACAGATGATTCCCGGTGACATGCCCATGCCCATCAAAAAATGGGCCGTGCTAGCAAGGCACGACCTGTTTGACACTTCTAGTTTAACTTTAACCACGCCAACGTAAATTGGGAGTATCTTTTTATAAAAGATTGGATAGGGAGAAGAGAACAAAGTTAAACAACAAAGGTTATTGTTTTTCACATGCTTCAAATTTGATTTATATTTTTTTATTTATTTTCAAGGATATGTAATGTCATTTAAAAATAATATAAAATTATATCGTTTATCTATTTTATGTAATAATGTTATGTAGAAAATCTAAAATAGTTCTCGTCGTCTAATTTTTTAAAAAATATCTTTCTCAATACAAAATCTTTTACTTTGCTGATGTTTACATCCATCACAAATTTTCATCATTTCGTGGATATTAATTTCTTTATTATTCCACCATTGTATTCCTCATACTCATAGTAACATGTTTTATTAGAAAGTTATTGGGTGAATGCTTCGGTTTGATGCATAATACAAGACTTTTTTTTTATCTTAATGAATATATAAAAGTTAAAGTCATAAAATATTTAAATCTTAATAGAAAAACTTAGATTAAACAGTCATAACCAATGTTGAGAAAATTAGATCGGTGGCTGAACTGAAAAAGTTACTAGTTCATGGTTCATTAGTTGGGTCGGGGATTAGATCTCTATCAAGTCGCTATCGAATTGGTGACATAATAAAGATTTCTTATATATTATGAAAATTAACAATAAATTTTAAAAATTACACACATATATATAAATAAAAATATTGATAAATACAAATAAATAATACTTGAATTTTATGAATATATCAAAAATATCAATAAAATAATGACAAAAATATGAAAATTTATTAAAATGCTTAAAAAAAATTTAAAAGAATTTAATATATATATATATATATATATATATATATAATACACATTATATTATTTTATAAATATAATTGATGTAGAATTTATTTAATTTAATATATTTAATATTGTAAAATAAATTATGATACACACGCACACACACACATGTTTTTATATTTAATTATTATATAAATGAAATAAAGAAAAGATTAGTTTAGAATATTATAATTATAGTTTGTATATTTTAATAATTAATTAAATAAGATATAAAATAAAATAATTATGATTAATTAATTTTTTAAAATATTATTTTAATAAGAATTTAATTTAAATTATTAATATGTAAGGAATATAAAAAGCACTAGGTAGCTTGGTGGCAAGTTGCCTGTTTTATTGCCCTCGATTCATGGATTCGAATCCCATCTAACATCACAAAACAAATTTTTAAGTGGCATGCAATTTGGTTCGATTTTCTAAAAAATGTTTGGTTCTGCTAGTTTATTGGGTTTGATTACCGGTCTTGCATTTTTGATCCTGGTTTGATGGGATACCGACTCAATTGATAGAATCATGCTGGTCTAATGATTGGTTGATGGTTGGACTGGTTCGTCTGGCTGGTCCAGTTTGATTTTCTCATCCATGGTCATTACTATGACCAGGAAAATGGCAATCATGATCTAGGGTCATCATTACTATGGTCATTACTATGGTCATTTTTTTTTTTACCTATGTGTAAAAAAAAAAAAAAAGATCTAGGGTCATCATTAATAGTATAATTTAGAAAGTTATTTTTTTTATATTTTATTATTTCATATTTGTTATTATTTTTATATTGTCTAAGAATTAAATGTATTAAATATTATTATACAATATAAAATTGAAATGATTTTTTTAGTTATTTAATTTTTAATTAATTTTTTTATTTTGGTTTATATATGCTGGTAGTCGGGCTACAGCAGGTTAGTAGGCTGAGCCTAGGGTGCGACTAGCCAGGTATGAGCCGCTAGGCTGGCCATAGCCAAATGTAGCCTGAACTTGTGCCATGCCCATGTATAGCTAGCCTCCAGGTATTTACACACACAAAACCTAGGCTGGATATGAGCTACTGTTCATTCCATGCCATATTTGTGCCATGGCTATAATTGGTACCTGCTTGAGCTGGGCTAGCAGCAGGCTCATGCCTGGCAAACCAGCTTGTATTAGGTCCTTCGTAGACCCTACCTGGCATGAACCAGCTTGCCTAGCATGTCACCTGGCTATGCTTGGATGCCTTTTTTGAGTCATATCGGGCTGACATGACTGATTCAAATTGGGTCATTCAGAACCAGAACGATGGCTCAAGTAGATATGCAAAAAATGGCTCATGCTAGGTCAGGTCAAGTCTGCAAAAGGCAAACTCTTGACCAGTTATCAGCCATGCATAGTGTGCATTGTGGGTAAACCATGAGTGAGTATGTGTGCCAGTAGCACTGTGCCCTGTTAGTGCAGATTGCAGTGCACTGTGCATTGCCTGGGCTACATTTATAATTAATAAAATTTAATGTTTTATTAGTTATTTATCTAATTTCATGTAAACAAAAGAAATTAATTTTGAATCATATAGTATTTAATACAATAAAAATCTTTTAAAAATTCAATGTACATAAAATATGAAATTAAAAGAAAAAATAAATGATAAATAAAAAATTGTATTTTTAAATTCATTTGATATTCATATCTTGAACTTTGGCATTACCTTCGTTTAGAGTATTCAATTTCTTGTAATTTTTTGAAATTTATTTATTAAAAGTATTATTCATGTATATGATAAAAGTATTTTCTAATTTTTATAAATATATCAATTTTAATAATATATGATATATCTAATATAAGATATATATATTTTTTATTTATAATTATATTCATAATAATAAAAAAAGTAGATTCTAATTTTATAATAGATACTATAAAAATTAATAAATCACGTGTTATTTTATATAACATAAGAAATATAAACTTGTAAGATTTATATGAATTAAGTTATTATATTAAAATTTTTTAAATCATTGAGAGAATCATAAATAAAAATATTGATATTAAATATTTTAGAAGTATTTATCTTTATGATGTATTACCTTATTATTTTTTTTTAAATTATTGAATTAAATAATTAATTATCTTTAAATTTGAGTTGTTATAATATTTTGAAATATACAATCATATTTATTTTTATAGTATGTATATAAGTTATGTAGTTATTCACACACACACACACACACACATATATATATATATTACTATTGGTTTTGGTGGTTGGCTCATATACTTAATTATGGAACTATACATATTTTTTATACACTTTATCTTAATCCTTGAATTTGGAAAAACATCCAAACAATAGAGTGATTAAATATTTTGCTTATATTTTGTTTTTTTTTTTAATTTTTGTAGGTATTTTACAAATAATTGAATATTATATTTTTAAAACACATGGCTCATGTTATAAATATAATTAAGTTCAATATAGAATATATAAATGTATATTAGGAAATACATGTTTTGGTTTCATAAAATATTTTTAAGAATTTAAAAAATAAAAAGTTTATTTCCCAATTATATGTTTTTATTGATATATCACTGGTTTTATGATTTTTAAAATCAAATAAAATATTTTTATTTTTGACACAGGATTTTATTAGCAATTATCTTGTATTATAATGATGATGAACATTATATTGAAACTTATTCCTTATTTGGTCTATTGATTGATATAAAATTTTAAAATATTATTATTTTCTAGGTATATAAGTAATTTTTATTGAAATCCAAATAATTTTTATTGAAATCCAGATATCTAAATTTAAATCTTCAAAAATATTAAATATATTTATATTAATTATATTATCTATTAGAATAGAATTTATTTTAAATTAAAATATAAAATAAAATTATTAAATCTAAATTAGAATTCTAAAAGGATTATATAATTTAAATAAATAAAAATACTTGAACCTTGTATAATGAATGATATTGTGAAGACCTTGGCGGTCAGCATAACGACGGATCATGTCGCCTGCCCAACTTGAGCACAAATTGTGTTTTTTATTTCTATGCCTGTCATGTTTATTTTACTTACTAAAAATCATTGATGATGTATCTGATGAGTCTCGAAGTCATAACTTATTTTTTTTACATTTCTATGTGAGTTCCTTATTTCGGCTGCCAATATGATCATAGTAAGGAAGAAACGAATTCGCATTCAAATTATGATATGTTTTCTTACTTTGAGAGAAATCAAACTAAGGGAGTAAAAACTCATTATAGACAGTATTTCTGATTTTCGGTGATAATAGTATTAGCATAATTGATTATCAATGAAATTCTTGTGTTGCATGTATATATAGAGGTCATATCATCTCGGTACAATGATAAGTGTCTTTGTCCGAGTGTAATATGTCTTCGGTGTAAAACTTATCAGACGTAGTTTTTCTGATTTTTGAGGCTAATCACGTGCTAAAGAGGGAGCTTGGTGCACTGGGTACGACCTCCTCCACTCTCTTAGTCTGGAACCCATCATGATGAATCTCAAGTCCATTGATATGCCATGTAAGTGATTAAGCTCCATGTTACGTAACAAGCACAAACAATATTCAGCATTGAAATGTGTTGTATTTTATAATTTTTTTTAACATTGCAATAAAGTGTAGAATTGTGTCATCTCTTTCATACATTTTCATTCTCTCTCTTATGTGAAACAATCTTCCCTTTCTTTCTTCCTTGTATGGAAAATAAAATTTTGATAATCGAAAAACTCACGTAGATATATTTTGGTTTATTTTTGTCACATAATACTCATTTCATTACAAAACGAAGCACGAGTAATATAATTTGTAATCAAGATTGTCATTTATTTGTTGGGTTATATTTATTGTTTTTTTTTTTTTTTTTTGATTTTCTCATTTTATATTTATCTTGGTAGTTGTTCGAGTTCTTTCGAGTTTTAAAGAGTTGAAACAAGAGGGGGCTTTGAGAAAGGATTATGTTCAGCAACTTCAAATGGATCTAAGCTCGTACTATGGCTACAACGAATTTCTGATTGATGTTCTCGTGGAGGTGATTGCTTGATTGGTGCTCTGATTTGTTGTGCCCTTGCAGTTTTTATTGTAATGATGTTTGGTCGACATGCCATATTTACTTATGCAGATGTTTCCTGTTAATGAACTTATGGAACTTATTGAAGCATTTGAAAAGCCCCGACCTGTATGCCTCAGAACCAACACTTTGAAGGTGAAAAAGCATAACAATCTTGGGCGTCCTGTTCTTGATGCTTTGTTTCTGACATTTTATTAGTTTTTTTTTTATTTTGCCTATGTAATTAGACGAGGAGAAGAGACTTGGCCGATGTTCTTTTGAATCGTGGGGTTAATTTGGATCCATTAAGCAAATGGTCTAAGGTATCACTATCAGTCAGCTGCTATTACACTAATTATATTGCGCAGTTATAAAAGGTGCACCTCAGGCATGTTCTATCTCATCGCGTAACCACTTCCTAGTATAGTGACTCACTGGCCACGACATGTGTCTTATTGGTTTCACCTTTTTTTTTAAATATTTTTATTCTTAATATTTTTAATAATTGTATGTTGAAATTTATATAATATCATTATTTTTTTTTTTGATTTTTTTTTTTTAAATATTTGGAATCTTAAAATTTTTATATTGATTATATATATCTTGAATTATAGTTTAGAAAGTTGATATGTATTCTATATTGCAATTTACTTCACTCAGACACATGTCATATGCTGTGTCTTGCTCTTGTATATTGAAAATTATATAATTTTGTTATTTTTTAATGATTTTTTTTATTTGAAATCTTATATTTTTTTATTGATTGAATTATATCTTGATTATATTTTAGAAATTTGATATCTATTCTATGTTGTATTTCACTTCACTCAGACATATGTTTTGTGCTGTGCGTTGCTCCTAAGCAGTAAGAGATTTTTGTATCTTAATGTGTCTTCTACAGTTCTACCTTTTAAAACTATGCTGCTATAATGGTAATTATTTGTAGATTTTGGTCTGCAGGTTGGTCTTGTTGTGTATGACTCTCTTGTTCCGATTGGGGCAACTCCTGAATACATGGCTGGCTTCTATGTGGTAAAGTGCATCATTGTTTTCTTCTTGCATGCTTTTTTTTTTTGTCTCGCAATGACGTTTCCCTGCTTTCAGATGCAAAGTGCAAGCTCGTTCTTGCCTGTGATGGCCCTTGTTCCTCGAGAAAAGGAAGGGAATGTTGACATGGCATAAGTAGATGTCTCGCAATAACTTAGAATTTGCTTTTTTTATACTTGATTGGGGACCAGAAATCAATGAGAGCTTAGAATTTACCCTTCTTTGCACATGACATTTGGTTGTTGTTTTAGGGCTGCTCCAGGTGGTAAAACAACTTACATTGCTGCGCTGATGAAGAACACTGGTGCGTGCGTGATGTTTTGTGTCCATGCTGCTGTTCGCAACAAACATCTTTCATGTTTCTTATGTTTGAATGATGCTGGCTTTGCAAGAATAATTTATGCAGATGAGATGAAAGCAGCGAGACTAAAATCTCTCACAGCAAATTTGTAACGGATGGGAGTCACCAACACCGTTGTCTGCAACTACGATGGGTGGCAGGTCAGCATCCTCATATGAGTTCTTTTTTTTCTTTAAAAAAAAATTATGGATGGAGAAAATGAGGGTGGCATTAGGCATTCTCTGTGATAGATGAGCGTCAAATAAACTAAAAGAAAATTTTTATAAAATAACCATAAGATAATACATATTTTATGGAATAAAGTGTGTTGGATATTCAAGAAATAATATATACAAATGGTAAGATTAAAAAAGATTGAGATTTTATGGAGATCATACTCAATGTACAAAATTCTAGTTTAATGTGATTTCTGAGAAAAGTTAATATATTGATAGCTTTATCACTGAAAATTAGAAAGATCGTGTCTGATGAATCTCAAACTCAAGACTTACTATGTCATTGCATGACCTCCAATAAATACATATAATACGAGAACTTCATAGGTGATTAATGATGTCAGTATTATTCTTGTCCAAATATTTTTAATTTCAGAATTTTAAAATAAAAGTAAAAATAAAATTTAAAATAATATCATTAAGAATAATAGTGAAGTAACTCTTATAAATGATAAGAAAATAAAAAACTATCAGAGATAATAGTTTGGTCGCATACAATATAGGATTTAGGGTTGATATGGTTTTTAATTGAGTAGATTGAAAAAATAGAAAGCTTATAATTATGCTGGGGTCATAGTTATTAAAGGTGTAACTAGGGTGTGCCTAAGATAATGAAAAGCATGCCCCGTGGGGCATTACCAAAAGTGTCTTGGTTTGGGCTAAGTTCAACCATTTCCAAAAAGTGCTAGAGGCACCAGAAAAAAGGTGTACCTCACCATGGTGCCCCCCTTGTCTCGAAGCGTGCCTTGGTCACATCCAATATATGCATGTGTATATTAGTTTATAGGCATGCATATATATATATATATACACACATATATATATTTATAGCTATATACATATATCTACTACATGTATATGCATGCATGTGTGTGTGTGTATAAATATATGATTATTGAAATTTTATTATTTTATATTGAAATTTTGAATGTTTGTATTGTTAAAAAATATAAATGGTATTGTATTTATATGTTTGATATATTTTATTAATATATAAAAATTATAGATAGTATTTTATGAAATATATAATTTTTATATATATTAAGGTTGCGTGCACCTAAAAAAATCCGTTCCTTATCTGTGCCAATTGCCTCGAGCCTCCAAAAGGATTTTGCTCCTCAGTATGTATTGTGCCTCAAATAATTATGGTTAGGATAAGATTTGGTTAGTTTGAATTGATTAAATAAGATTTCTTTTTTTTTTTTCGTGAAGTGATAGCTCTATGCCCTCATTTAAAGTTAACATGGATGACATCTGCTAGCATTCGAAATAGAACCTCAAATTAAAGATGCTTTTTTTTTTATTTTGAAATTGCAGATGCAAAAAGTGTTGGGCATGAACTCCGTGGATAGAGTACTATTGGATGCCCCTTGCAGTGGAACTGGGGTAGGCAATTGCATTAGGAAGTCAATATTCATTTGGCTTGTGTGGGAGCTATGTGACTCCCACCCTTAACTTGATCTGCAGGTTATATCGAAGGATGAGTCTGTCAAAAGCTCGAAAAACTATGATGATATACATGATTGTTCTCATATGCAGAAAGTTAGCATTTCTTTCTTCTTTTTTTTTTTTTGTTTTTTGTTTTTTTGTTATTCTTGGGGCTATTTGTGGGAGATTTGCTGTCTCACTGACATAAACATGATTGTTCTCTTATGCAGAAAGATGGTATTTCTTTGTTCTTTTTGTTTGTTTGTTTGTTTTTTTCTTTTTTTGGGGCTATTTGAGAGAGATTTGTTGTTTTGCTGACAAAAACATGATTATTCTCATATGCAGAAGTTGGCATTTTGTTGTTCTTTTTGTTTGTTTTTTTTTCTTGCTTTTTTTGGGTCAATCCGAGAGCTGTTTTGCTGACATATTCTGTATGCATATAATGTAGCAATTGATCCTCTCTGCCATAGACATGGTGGATGCGAACTCTGAATCTGGTGGATATGTTGTTTACTCCACTTGTTCCATTTTGGTCGACGAGGTTTGCTTTTTGGTCCTTGCTTTCTCTCTCTGTTCCATTGAATTGATGGGTTGGGATGTTTTTTCTTGCAGAATGAAGGAGTCATCGACTATGCTCTCAAAAAGAGAAATGTGAAACTCGTTCCTTGTGATATTGACTTTGGATGCCATGGGTAGGTGAAATTCCTTCTTTTCCACATGTCTGCTAGATGAAGCCTTATTTGTCCAAATTGCCCTGCAATTGGCGACTTCCCTTGCAGCTTTGTGAACTTTAGGCAACATCATTTTCATCCATCATTAGAGAAGACTCGCCGATTCTACCCTCACGTCCACAACATGGATGGATTTTTTGTTGCAAAGGTACATATCTCCTCGTTATGATGGTTTTCATTCTTATTTGGAAATATAATTTTCATTTATATTTTTGTAATCGTTACTCATCATAATCACGAGCACATCAATTTTTAGTTTTTAAGCAATGTGATCTCACGCGGAGGTCTTATCTGGTTCACAAGGTTCTCATTTTAGCATGGGGTCTAGGAGATATCATCTCGCTAGGGTGTGTCTGATGGGTCTCGAACATGAGGCTTTCTGCCCTTTGATGAAGGTATTCGTAATCGCACCAAATGGTGACTTAGTAGGTGATTAGCTATTCTAGTATTTTTTTTTTTGTTTAAACATATTTAACTTTCAAAATTATTATGAGAATTAGTGTATTAGTATTCGTGTTACTTGTGATAAAGCTTAGCTGATGATTAATTTGTTAATCAGTCTCATTTTTATGATAATATATATTTTGATACTGATTATTGTTCTATCAGTATCATTCTATCATGAGGCCCAAGAGAGGTTTTTAGGTCGATATCCTTGTTATAGAAAGTCAGATAGGGTGTGTTTGATGAGTCTCAAACTTAAGATCTACTCCCCTTTGAGGGAGGTACT
Source organism: Sapria himalayana (assembly GCA_029783825.1). Lineage (NCBI taxonomy): Eukaryota > Viridiplantae > Streptophyta > Magnoliopsida > Malpighiales > Rafflesiaceae > Sapria > Sapria himalayana. The sequence goes on along the minus strand of JAREIK010002869.1, from coordinate 2,792,865 downwards.
TGTCATCGCACCAAGACATAACCTCAAACATATATATGCAACATAAAGATTTCATAGGTGATTAATCATCATAATATTATACAAATCCTAAATATGCCCAATTTCGTAACTCTTATGAGATTTAATGTGTTAGTGTTTATGTTATCAACTCTTTTCTCATTTTGAATAGAATTTTGTGTGTCTGTGCGTGTGTGTCTGTGTGTGATGTATGTTCTTCAATCTCACGGCCTCCTCTATTTCATGTTTTGTAGTTGAAGAAGATGAGCAATTCCTTTTCCGTTTCTCAGACTTTGAAACCAGTGGGGAACAAGGAACCTCCAAACATTGTTACCCAACAGCCTAAACAAACTCATCCTGAAAAGAAAACTCCATCCATCCCCAAGAAAAAGAATGCGAGTAAGCTGAGCAATGGTGTTGTTCGTGATGTTAAGAAACGCAAGAGACTCCCATCAATGGTGGAAAACTCACAAGCCAGGTATTTACACGCACGATCCTGATTCAACTTTTCTTTGGCTTGAACCACGCAGGCTTCATCTTCAACTTTAACTGCGACATTCCAGAAACAAGAAAATAAAGGCTCTGATGGTGGGAGGGAAAAGAAAGGAGACTTCTTTGGGAGAAGGAAGAAGAAAGAGAGGCTTGCCGAAAGGGAAAAAGAAGGCATCAACTTCAAACAAGCTAAGGGCAGCAGGAAGCAACCACTCTTAGACTTGGTGCTTGTCAGTCAACTTTGTCAACCCGAACTAAGTTCGGGTTTAGTTGATGCCTAGCAAATCCAAACCCACGAAGCAAATCCAAATTCCAAAGAAAAAATTTTCTTTTTTGGTTGTGATTTCTTCATTTCATTTATGTCCTATTTAAACAATGTTTTTTTTTTTTGATTGCACTCCGTCATTAGGTGTAAATGTGTAATTTTTAATTGTGATTTATGTTATTTTTTAAAATTTATTCAAAATTTTTAAAATAATCTCTATTCCAAGTAATATTTCTCTATGTGGTACATATTAATATCTTGATAGTTTTATCTTTAAAAATAAATATGACTTCATGTGATGAATTGTGAACTGAAGAAGTAATGTTCTTATACGAATGTAATTGCCATCACGCCAATGCATGAGCACTAATGTGTGTGTTTCCTAGGTGCGGTGCAAAGAAAGAATGAGGAGAATGATATTTTTAATGTACAAGCCTTTATATGTAGCATAGTAAAAAATTTTGAACGCTTAATTTCTAAGTTACAATTATATTTAACATATAATGATTTCATTCATATCACGATCCTGGAGAACAGGTCATGAATTGAATCCGTAAGTTGCCAGTCACAATAGCATGTAACAGGTCATGACTTGAATCCTTAAGTTGCCAGTCACAATAGCATGCAACAGGTAAAGGCTGCAATGGTGTCGTGATGCCACAAAATAGAGCCACGATACCATAACACGAATGGCATCTCAATTCCTAAGTTGAGACGTGATTTCACAATATAAGTCATGACTCTGAAGCACAGTATTCAGTCACAAAATAAGTCCTAAGTGCTCGGTACATGTTCAGACTCTAGTCCAGTTGCACCATCATAGAATATGGTGCTGATCCTCAGTACATGTTTATAGCTTTAGTCCATCCGCGACACCGTAGAACAAAGTGTGACTCATCAACAGTCGTTCCACCATAGAATCCTCAGTACCATATAAAAGATATGATGATCTTTAACAACATATATAATGAGAGATTGTTCCAAACTTTAAACTACAAACTTTCTTAACAAGAATATGATCTCTAACAATATTAAGCTTTAATTCTATGCCTTATGTAGAATTGCTGCCAAACACCCTCATGGCCTCCTAATTATTTAGTCCTAATGTTAACAAAATCAAAATATGAACTTTTTATAATCACCACTCACTCTAGGTGTGATCAAAATAATTTATGAATCCAAAATTATAAATCAACGATAGTTTGTTTGTTCAAGATCAAGAGTTGATCATGTTAACTATCAAAAGAAAATAAAAAAATAATAAAAAAAATCATGTTAACTATCATAGTATAGCGATTGTGATTTAGGGTCGTTCATCAGGATGAGCATTCTCAGTATAAGTGAAAAGAAAATCTGAAATAAAATGAATTTGGCTTAAGATAATTTTAAGATGGGAAATAGAGAACTGAGAGAGTTAACCTAACAGATACGATTAACTCTAGAACCATAATTTGATATATCTTAAATAATATAGAATTTGCATCTAACATCTTCCTCCTTCAAAGAAAATATGAGACATAACCATATATCCTTTAAATTGTATAAATTGAAAAAGCATCGAAACTGACATTCATGCAGATGATGTGCAGCAGAGGTTGTGTGCTCAGAAATTCAAAAAATTGGAAGAGCATCGAATCCAGAAAGATAAAACTTCTAAGTATAATTTTAATCCAAGTGTTTTTATTATATTCAAAAAATTCAAGATCTCTTTCTCTCTCCCTCTCTCTTATTTGCTCTCTATCTATCTATCTATCTATTTATCTATCTCACACGCTCTATCTCTCTCTCATGCTCACTCACTCACTCTCTCAATGCTCTCTCTCTCTCTCACTCACTTTCTCAATGCTCTCTCTCTCTCTCACTCACTCACTCTCTCTCTCTCTAATATTGATTGAAAAAATGAGAAAAAGAAGAATAATATGAGATTTTTAATCTAACATGGTACACTTAAAAATAAAAAAGAGAACTCAAGACCTCTCTCTATCTCTCTTTCATTATTTTATTCATTAGATTGGGTAATTAGCCAGATCTCATTGTATTCATGTCAAGTTACAATTTTGGTGAATAGTATCAATTTACATGTCAATTTTTTTAACCTAGATTTTCTTCATCCCATGCTCATGCTTCAAAGGTATAGCCCAAGAGGCGAGGATCAAACTCATTCTCCCAAAGAAATGCGCATTAAACATTCCCACCAGTTGGACAAGTATCATGACTATATTAGGTGCTATATATGCAATGTGGGACATAAAAATAGTGCACAATGAATGCTCGACCATGCTTGATTCGCCTCTATTTCTACACATTATTATTTTCTCTTTAGATGATAAATGATATCCATGTTTTTTTTTCCTCAAAATAATTACAAGGGTTTTTTTTTTTTTTTTTTTTTTTTTTTTTTTTTTTTTTTTTGCATTTAGTCATCTGGATACAAAAAATGAAAAGTGAATAAAATATGAATTTTTTGTGAAAATAAACAAGAAAAATAACATTACACAGCTGTTACAGGGGCAGCACCTCGATCCTCAACAGTTGCTAGCAATAAGTGAAGAATCGTGTGATCTTCCTACCCAAGTAGAAAGAAAAACAAAAAGAGGCTCCACTCTGTTAGTTGCAGGTGATTCATCCATTATTCATCTGGCATACTGGAAACACAGAAGAGGCTCCACTCCTGTCTTGGACGTGGAGGCTGGAGAGGAGAGAGAAAGAGCATGCACCCCAGTAAAAGCTTCCTGCAACAGCCATGGCAAGGAGAGAGAAAGAACAGGTAACTCATTAAAAGCTTGCTGCTGCAGCCATGGAGTCGATCCAAATCACTGCAAGCAATGACTTGGCAAACCTGGATACTGTCCATCACAGAGACGAGACATGGGCAGATCGTCATCCTCTTCCAATATTTCTCAAGGCAATAGCTAAGCCATGCAGGAACTCTGTTTGGCTGAGCTAGCCAGTTAAAAAGTTAACAAATTTTCCACGCTCTGATGTTGCAGTTTGAAGGAGTGGCATGCAGGGTGAGGGTGGCAGCATTCTCCCCCAGAAACCAATTGCAGACCATGCTGTCGAAGGTGGCATGGAGTGTGAACTTGGAGCAAGACAGCCACAAACAGATCTTATGGGGAATAACCGGAAGCATTGGCCCTGGAGAAATCCTTGCTCTGATGGGTCCTTCTGGGAGTGGCAAGACAACTCTGTTGAACATAATAGGAGGAAGAATGGCAGAAAAGAATGTGGAGGTGGGAGGAAGAATTACTTACAATGACAGTCCCTACACTGCTGCCCTTAAAAGAAGGTGGGCTTATCTTTCCCTCCACCATCAATAGGGGTGTAACCGAGCCGAGTCGAGCCGAGTATTAGGCAGGCTCGGCTCGGCTCGGTTTTAAAGGAGTAGTCTTAAGCTTGTTCAAGAACCTGTTTACGAGCTGACGAGCCGAGTTTGAGAGTGCTCGGGCTAAGCTCGTTTAACTTATGAGCCTGTTCACGAGCCTGGTTAACGAGCTTGCTCACAAGCCTATTCACAAGCCTGTTCACGAGCCTATTTATGAGCTGACGAGCTGAGTTTGAGGATGCTCGGGCTCAGCTTGTTTAACTTACGAGCCTCAAAATGATGTTCGGGAATTAAAGAAAATATTTATCTAAAATAACCAACATACAACTAAATTAAAAAAATAAAATAATAAAAATTCAATTAACTTGATTGAAGTTTAAGAGTTAAAATATTCATCATGTTTATTTGTAGTAAAATTTTGTTGTGCATCAAGTCTTCTCCATGTTCACGAGCTTGTTCACGAGCATGGTTAACGAGCTTGTTCACGAGCCTATTCACGAGCCTGTTTACGAGCTGACGAGCCGAGTTTGAGGGTGCTCGGGCTCGGCTCATTTAACTTACGAGCCTCAAAATAATGTTTGGGCTCGGTTTGTTTAACTTAATAAACGAGTTCGAGCGAGCTTCTAACAAGCCGAACGCCGAGCAGCTCGCGAGCAGCTCGGCTCAGTTACAACCCTAACCATCAGGGCCATTTTTGGGAGCCCCCTATGCACATCCACCTAGCCTTGCATGAAGCATGAAGCATAACATCTGATAACAAAAATTTAACTACACATCACATTATTTTAGCATGAGATACACAAATTGTGATACAAATCAATGTTCTTAAAAATGTCTCATATCATTGTATCGTATCGAACATCATAGGTTCTTAACAATGAAGCTCGTGAGCTAAGTGTGTGTGTGTGTGTGTGTGATGAAAAATACTAATAAATATTTAATTTTAATATTTGATATTCTTTATTTAATTGTATTTCATTCATAGATAAATATTATTCCATAAACTACTAGCAAAATAATATTGAATCTTATCTTCTTCTATGAACAATATATAAGTGTGGGTGTGTGGGGGTGTGTGTGTGTGTGTGTTGTGTGCAGGATTGGATTTGTGGCACAAGACGATGTATTGTTCCCTCACCTCACTGTGGAAGAGACAATGGTGTTTGCTGCATTTTTAAGGCTTCCGGGAAACATGGGGAGAGAACAAAAATATGAACGCGTAGAGAGAATCATACAGGAGTTGGGCCTTGAAAGGTAACTGTTATTATTACAGTGCTAATAAACATATGACTTGGGTTCACTCTCCCTCTGAGCAAGCTTTTGGCAATGAGTTCGGCATGAAGCCCAATTTCTATTATTTGTATCAGAGCCTCTATGGGCTGCTCGCATATTTCTTGGCCTCCCCCTGCGCCTGAGCTAGCTTTTGGGGATGAAATATGGCCTGGAGCCTAATTTCTACCATCAACAAAAACTAGAAACTCTTAGCTTGTTTTTTAATCTGTCAAATAAGCACAAACCATGTAGATGTCGTTGCACGAAAATCGGGGAAGGAGGTGGGAGGGGCATATCAGGAGGAGAGAGAAAGAGAACAAGCATCGGCTATGAAATTCTTGTTGCTCCATCTCTGCTTCTGCTAGATGAACCAACATCAGGCCTAGATTCAACATCAGCAAACAAATTACTGCAGATTCTTCAGCAACTAGCTCAGGTAGAATAGAACAACACCCATGTGTTTCGTTGATGGCTACAATACACTTTCTGGTAAACTCAGTGCCAGCGTTGTGTTGTGTTGTGTTGTGTTGTGGTGAGCAGGCAGGATTGACAATACTAACAACCATTCATCAGCCTTCGAGCAGAATGTATGGGTTGTTTGATAAACTCCTGTTGATATCACAAGGGCAGCCAGTCTATTTCGGAGGGGCCAAGGATTCGATGGAATACTTCACCCACTTGAGATTCAGGCCAAAGATGACCATGAACCCAATAGAGTTCTTGCTTGATTTAGCTGCTGGAGAAGTGAATGACATAGTTGTGCCCACGGATCTGATTCAGGCTCCTGGAGCCACCATTTCAGACACAGTAATCAGAGTGAGAACTGCCAACTTTGCAGATCTTCTTAAAACCCATCGCCTCCTAGCTTTTCCTTTGCTGACGATCATCTCTCCCTTTTTTTTTTTTCAAAATTTTCTTCTTCAGCACCTGCAACTGAAATACAGAGCAATGCTGGAGAGCAGAGAGATTGAAGAGAATCATCGTAGCCAATTCGCATCTGAGCATCTTCAATTGGCAATTCAAGCTAGAAAGGAGAAGGACTGGACAGTCAGCTGCTGGCAGCAAGTTATGGTATTGTCCAAGAGGACTTACAGAGGAAGGAGTGGAGAATACTTTGACAAGCTGCGGCTCGTCCAAGCAATAGGAGTGGCCGTCTTGTTGGGGCTTCTTTGGTGGAATTCCAAAGCTGACACTGAATCACAACTCAGGGACCAGGTTCATCAAATAATTCTACTAACATATGAACATGATAGTTCGATCGACAAAAGAGTATGATTACTCTTATAACCGTGAGAGCATGATTTCCATCCCCAGGGATGCCTAATATGTGTCCTCGGGATACTTACTAGATCACCTATTATGTAGTAGGTTGGGATGGAGATCTTATCTGCTTTGACCCCGAGACCCCGAGACCCATATAACAGCCAAGGGATAATATGTGTTAAGCTTGGAGAGAGAGAGAAGAAAGTAGGAGAACAAAACAAAATCAAAAAAAAAAAAGATATACATTACATAACCATACTCATACATCCTTATTTCTCTAGCAATTAATCTCAATGATCATTCACATATGATAGTTTGATCGACAAATAAGGATAAATGCTCTAACCATAAGAACACGAATTTGGTCCCTAAGGATAAATGATATGTTTCCTCAAGATACTTACTAAAACACCTATTAGATGGTTGATGAGGATGGAGATCTTATCTGCTCCGACCCTGAGGCCTCAAGGCCCATATATAAGACCTAATAGAAAATATCAAATAGTGCCCAAGAGGAGCTCATGAATATTGTGAAATTCAAATCTATTATGGTGTCTTTGAATACTCTAAGATTTTCTTTTTGTTTTGTGGAACATAAAATCACAATACTTAGTGAGATCTTGACCGTTAATATAATAATCTCTCTCTGTATATAAGAAACGTCTTGCCTCACTTGTAATTATTCAAAATTTTCTTATTCATTCATGATTTGTTATTCTCTCTGAAGTCGCTTTTATGTGACTTGTAACTATATTTCTCTTGTGTAGGGCACAAGTTTCAGTGCGGGCAGTTCACAAAAATCCAGTTACACAGTTTTCTGTGACCCACCCCCAAGTCACGGTCACCATGCCAGTGGATTGTACCAACGGGCCAAGCACGTGGATCGTGCATGGCCAGGCATGAGACACAGCACAAGTCATGCCTCATACCAGCACAACCCAGGTCCATACATGATTCTAGACCATGTCATGCTAGGTCATGCACGACTCAGTCGAGCCATGCACCCGGCCCACTTGACACCTCTAATCTTGAAGGTGGCTTATGCCATGTGATTCCAAATTCGAACCCTTACACTTAACTTGAATTTATAGGTGTTGGAATGAAACCTTAACAAAAGGTCCACCATAAAGAGTAATACAATAGAAATTAGAAATAACCCATAGCACGGTTGTCCAAATGATAGATGTTGGATGTACTCATCTTTGACATCACAAATTTGATCCCCATTCTACCCTCCGATGTTAAGATTGAGATAGCTTTATTCTCAATCCTCGTAGCTGATTAGGTGCAAATCATACCAGTGCATTAGACTCCCATTTTAATATTGGATCTATAAAGAGTTAATATCTCAACAAATTTATCACGAAGAGTCAGAGAGACTGATTTAATGAGTCTCAAAAACAAGACCTAACATCAGATGCGTTTAAATAATTACTAATGCACTGAATCTCATAAGAAATCAAAAGTTAAATACATTTGATCACGATCTCTACTGAGACGATTAACCAGTATAAAAATTTATCGTATGAATCCATCATATAATTGATAAAATAGGATTGAGGAGAGGGTAAAAAAAATTTTAAAAAAAAAACCTAAGACACAACATCCTTGGACAAAAGTATTTATCATCGTACTAAAGCATAAACTTTATTATATACATGCATACAACATAATGACTTATCAAGTGATCAATCATTATTATTTTATTTTTTCCCAAACACAATTTTTTTTAACTCAGTTAAAAAAAATAAAAAAAAATGCATATGAAATGACACCATAAAAAGTTATCTATATTTCCTTTTTTTTTTTTGTATCTATAAAAATATGGAAGCTTTCTCTGAGAAACAATGTACTACATCTGCCAATTGTCATAGCTTTTGTGTGGGATCTATACAACAGGTAGGATTGCTATACTACATCTGCATATTTTGGGCATCATCTTCCATATTTGGATCCACGTATGTTTTTCCATTTGAAAAGACATATTTGGCAAAGGAAAGAAAAGCAGATATGTACAGATTAAGCATGTATTACCTCTGCAGCACTGTGTGTGACATGGTTATTCATCTGTTGTATCCCACCATGTTCACAATCATTGTGTATTTCATGGCTGGGTTCAAGAGAAAAATCAGTTGCTTTCTCTTCACATTATCTACAACGTTGCTGGTATCTATTACAGGCCATGTAAGTTAATCCAATAGCAAACCCATCTCTCTATTTGAAAGGCAAAATATGAATAATGGTGAATCAAATAAGGTTTCCAAACAATAGGGCTAGGTAGAGATACCACAGTGTCAAACAACACGTGCCATGTTCCTGATTCTTGTTCTTTCTGATCTTAAAGGGAGTAGGAGAGCTATTGGGTGCTGCGACCATGAGTATCACAAGAGTTGGGATGCTTGCTTCTTTGGTCTTGATGTTATTTCTTCTCACCGGAGGTTACTATGTCCAGGTATTAACAAAATTTTCAGTATTTTCCATAGTTATTAAAGGCAAACCTCAAAAACGACTAAAGCCCAAGATACACCATGCTCACGCAAAAGTGCCTCACCTCAACTCATGCGTGCCCTCCCCCCTCACCACAAAACAAAACATATTATTCTCAAAGTTCCCCAAAAATGATATTATTCCCAAAATTCTTCCCTCTCAAAAAATATTTACAATATGTTCGATGTATTTAAATTTTACATGTAAAAATTATTGAAATTAAAATACTTTATTTTAAAATTTTAAATAATTATGAATAATGAGAAATATTAATAATATTTGATTGTTATATTTTATGTTCTTCATTTTATTTGTATTTTATTAATAAATAAAAATTATAAATAATATTTAGTAAAAATATATAATATTTAAATATATTAGACTGAATATGCCTCGCAAAAAAAAAACATGCACATTAATTATGTCTTGCATCTCAAGACCCTAAATGACTTTTACAGATCAATGCACCTTGTGCTTCAAATAACTATGATAATTTTACATGGTGGTTGAGGATCCTTGAACATCAGTGCTTATACTGCATAATGAGCTAGTACTACTATTTGGCCAAGAACTAACTATATGAAGGTGCCTATAATAAGGAGTAGTTAATTTTCAACAATCTCACCATAAGTGTGTCGTAATGGGCTAAAACTAATTAGTCTTCTTGTTGCAGCATATTCCAAAGTTTATTGGATGGTTGAAGCACTTATCATTCATGTACTATGGATTTAGACTATTGCTTAAGGTGCAATATGATGGAGATGAGTTGTACGAGTGTCAAAGCAAAGAAGGGTGTCGGCCTCTTCAAAAGTCACCTTTTTTTGATACTGTAGATTTAAACAGTGGCCTGCAAGAAGCATGGCCGTTGTTAGCCATGGCTATAGGATATCGTTTACTTGCCTACTTCTTCCTTCGGAGAAGATTTGGTTGAGATGAGTTGAATAAATGTTTTTTTTAACATTTCATGCTAATAAATGCTTACATAGAGCTTCTATTACAAAAAAAAAAAAAAAAATGAGACTCAGATATATCTGTTTGTAGATACCACTGAAATGATGGGTGAATGATTTTTATAAATTTTTGATATTTTGATATACTCAGGCTAGGCTGTATCTAGTTTATTAAAATAACTGTTAAAATTTGGACCTTGATTTCTCATGCAACTTAAAATGAACATTTAAAATTGCTGAAGTCGGGGGAAGAAAAAAACAATTCATAAAATTCAATTTTTTTTTATTTTCACTATGTGATAAACATGTCATATTTATTATGGTTTACATTATTTTATCTTTTTTATTTTTTTATTACTTTGCATTATGAATGAAAATATCAAACATGTGAGTTATCTCAACCCAACTATCCAAGTAGCCTAGCTTTTATTGATTATTTTCATTTGTGCATTTTTTACATTTTAATAATAAAAATATTATTATTATTATTTAATTATTATTTTTTCATTATTATTATTATTATTTTTAAATTATTACATTTATCATAATATCAAGCATCGATTAACATAAATCCTAAAAAAAAGAAATGTGCATGAATTGACCATAATGGATGCAAGATAGACACGTAGTAGGTGCACGCAACAAGCACCAATGGTGCACAATAAGTACAAAAACAAACGTTAGGTGCACTGTAAACCCTAGGTAGACCCTAATGGATTTTGGAAATTAAACATTTCAATAAAATTTAAGTCAAACACAACTATTATAATACAACTCATAATTGTGAAACTCTTGTTCTTTCTTTGATTTGATGCTTATACCAAATGAGAGAAAAATATTAACATTAATCATAGATAAGCTATCCACCATACAAATTATAACCATAACTCTATCATTACAATGATAATATAATAATTAGTGTGAATTAAAACCTAAAATATTCTATATAATAGATTCGCACCTTGGTTTGTGAATGGGCTCCAACAATGAATCAAATTTATGATCCAAAATATCCTAGGCATGCACTATGCGGTGTGCACATCATTTTTGCAAAGTAGACACACATTATACCCAGAAGACACACATGATATGCATAAAAGAAAAAAGGCAAAATTGTATGTAGTAGCCTATTAGTGCAATGTGTGACATCAAATCACCATTAGTAATAATATTTATATATGCCATTAACTCATTATTAATATTAATATTAATATTTATAGGTGACAACAATTTATTATTAGTATTAACCAAGGGAGACATGACAAAACATCAGTATATAGAAACAAGATATTATCATGGGTTATAATGTCATTAGACCAGGTTAAGTCCATTTTTCAATGACCTAAATCAGCCCATACTTGGCAGTTGAATTGCAATGTATAGATAATATTAAGACGATAAAACATATGCTAAGTTAACACTTTCTTTGCTTCTTCTATGAAATAATCAGAATTTCTAAATAATTCTTCTAAAATAGGTCATCCAGCATGAAATAATTCTATTAGGGACTATAATAGACAAATTCATGGATTTTGATCATTATAAGCAAGCTTCCCAGTTCTACTCTCTATAAGTTGATGTGTCAAAGCCATATCAAAATTAGATGTGTCAAACGAATCATATCAGGCCAACACAACTTACCTTATAAGATAGGTCATGTTGACCCGACAAAATTAGAAAAATAAACATGACATTTATGTGATATCAATAAGAGAGATCATTTAAAAATTATGTAAATCAAAAATTTGAGGTGGTAATGAATATCACCTATGCCAGTCAAAATTCAATACGACACGATTAACCATTAATTAAATAAATTTGGATGAGACCTAAATGACTTCGGGTGATAAATGAATCAACCCATTTAACACGTTTAATAAATAAGTCGTGTTAGAGTAAGACATGTTAACCCATTTATAACTCATTTACCTATTTAAATAAACAGAAAAATGATTAAACAGATAGTTTATCGTGTTAAATGAGTCAAACATGTAATAAACATGTAAATGAGTCAAATTAGAGATTTATCGTGTTAACCCGACCTAATCCATTAAAATTCGACATTATTAAATGAGTCATGTCGTGTTACCCATTTATTAAACGATTCATATTCGTATTTTGATTTTTTTACTTATTTATTAAACGTGTTATATATAAGTTTACATGTTTTTCACCCGTCACCCGTTTAACTCATAACTGTTTAACCCAATTCAACCTATTTGACACCCATAATATCACTCTTCCTCTAAAAAGTGTAATTAATTTTTAATTAGACTTAGAAAGATGAACAAAGATATTCAGATAATAAAATAATTTGTAATCATAATTAATTTATCCCAAAAATATTTAGGTACATCTATATTCAATAAAAATATATTAGTTGTGTGAATCATATATTTATTATTTTTTTAGATACTCCATTTTGTGCAAACATGCCAATACCAGATATAAAAGTATCAAGACAAACATTAAAAATAATAAAATATAATTACAAAATACATAAAACCATCAAACATAAAATCATATATAATCACCAAATATCTACGTGTATCAGAAAAAATAGATCCCAACTAAGATCTTCATGGCATTCTAGATAAGAAACATTAATATATTTTCCTAACTACCAATATCACAAACAATCAATAATGATTCCTTTTATATTTAGTTAATAACTTTTTAATTAGTCAAAGAAAAATAACAAAATTAAAGATATACCACAAATAGATAACAAATCACTAATCATCTAAGAACTCTTTAAAATTAAATAAAATAAAATTATTATAATCAAAGATTGTATGGATCATGTTTATTCAATAATTACTATTAAAAAAATAAATCTAAATCAATAATAAACTAAAAAAAATCTAAGTGAAAAATACTATCATTCTAATCTGTAAGTCAATGCACAAATAACTAAACAAAATAATAATAAAGAAAATAAGTATATGTAGATATTTAGACTTCTAAATCATATACTTTTTGCATGTAACGGAGACATGAAAAACTCTTGTAATGCTATTGCATGTTAGCTATGACAGATAGACAAGTTGTGCATTCATGGTCAATGATTCCTTGTCAATCTCAAAAAAATATAAAAATGAATGCTCAAAATATCATTGATTAGTAAATATCATTTTAATGTAGTGCACAATGCATACTTTTGATTCTACCTTCTATAATGTGATTCCCTAGGAACAATATTCACCACAAAAAACTTCTCAATAATACTAATAAATCATATCTTCATAATAAAAATTTGATGGAAGAGGAAGTCAATAAAGTATTATTTATTCAACTCAACCCAATTTGATATAACACACTTCCATCACTAAATTAGATATCAAAAAAACATCAAGAATAATCTCTTCTTGTCAGAAATAATCTAACAATCAAGAGGTCATAATCCGAGCTTAGGATTTTTGAATGCTGAACAAAAAATTCCCAAAAAAACTATCAAAATAAGAGTATTTATTCCTAATATCAAGTGTTAATAATTACATTAATATTTATAGCAGAACTAATCCTAAAAAACTTAAGAGTATAACAACTTCATGATACATACCGCAAAAACACAAAAAAAACTAATGATATTCAACATAGATAATATGTTGAATATCAAATTGATCTCATGAGAATTCTAGTTACATATATTTTGGCAAAAGTAGTACTGTGATGACTAATCACGTGAGAAATCTTCGTATTACATGTATTTGTTGAAAATCATGTCTTGATACAATTATAAATATCATTATTCAAGGATGATATGTCCAGATTTTAGACTCTATAAATATAACCTCTTCAAATTATATAAAATGGGACTACCAAAATATTAACATGTCTTAGGCATCATACAAAATTGAAAGACTTGTATACTGAGTTCAATCTCCATTCAACATGAACAATATGATTCTCACATTAAATTGATTTATTCATGAATTATTCATAATTGAAGATGTCTACTTTTTTAATGCAGAAACTACGTAGGCTGTTAGTTGAAAAAAAAAAACACTAGACAGCTCATTTAGAATCATCTACAATATGATTTATAAACTACAATAAGTTTTCACTTTCAGTTTATATCTTCTGGCTAAAACAACATGAATTTTTGAATTCATAAAAAGATTGTCCAATAATAGGGAATAAAACAAACATTTCAAATCATAAAAGGGAATTATAGGGCTCTCAGTCTCAGACTTAACGAAGAAATTGGCAGCCACAATTAGCCAGGCAATCAGTCACGAGAGGAAAATCGGTCACAGATTCAAACAATCGTCATCATCGATGTGTAATTCACCCAGAATAGAACTTCCTTAAAAAATATGATAAGGATCAGAAAAAACAAAACTAACCCGCAGGCGGTGCTTTGCGGGACGAAAACCAGCAGCTATTGAAGCATATCTATATATAATGGCAATGGGCTTCACAGCTTGTGCTCGTATTTTTTGAAAAAAAACATCTCATTAATCAAAGGACCTGTCGTCACTTGCAAGAGCGGTACAGAGAGAGTGTACCACCTTGTTTGGTAGACGTGTTACAGAGCGAGTGTACCACTTTGTTTTGTAGACCTAGACACAGTACAAAGCGGTAATAGCAACCACCAAGCGGACCCACCGGCACCGCGACGTTGTTAAACTTTATCCCTCGTGATTAAGGAAGAACAATTACTTACAGTTCGGGCAGCATTGAGATAAATTCTCTATAATCGAAAGGCCTGCTAAAATTACCAGCAGTGCTAAAGGGTTGCCAAACACCTGCAACAAAGCCATCCTAACTCAAACTCCCGCACGATCCATCCGAAAGAACCAAATGCCTCCAATGCCAACATATACGCGCGCGCGCGCGTGTTGACATACAATTTCCTACGTTAATAATTAATAATAATATTTACATTTTGATATACACTTTGCCTCATTACTTAGCAAATTATTATAATATTAAAAATGAAGAGAAAATAAGTTAAGAAACTAAATTATTGAGAAATATTTTTTGAATCTATTATTTGAATAAGTTAAGATTTTTTTTTCCATTGATTTGAATATATTATTCACATGAATTTAAAAATATCATATTTAAATGTGATATTTAATAAAAAAAAGTGAATATTTTTATGGTTAAATATGAAGATCTTATGTACATTTTTATATAAATTTATGTCACTCCCCCTTAAATGGTCATTATTTTTGAAATAATTGTTGTAAGTATTCAAAACTCACCCCCGATGTCTTAATATCTCAATTTGGAGATCTTGAAGCCTTCGCATTCCAATTTGGAATACAAATTTCTTCAAGGTTGTAGTAGCTAATTCATTAGTGAATAAATTTATAGGATTATTACTAGACCTAATTTGTTGTATATCAAACTCACCATTATTTTGAAGCTCATGTGTGTGAAAGAACTTTGGAGAAATATGTTTAGTTCGATCTCCTCTGTTGTATTCACATTTGAATTGTGCAATACAAGGTGTGTATCTTCATTAAATGTTGTTGCAGTGTTTGAAATAGGAGGAAGACCACTAGTCATGAATATGTTGAATCATGAATCTTAATCATTTGCACTCCTTGTTTTCCTCATGCATTGTTAATAGCTTTGGCCTTTGAATGATTGGAGAAGGATATCATCATGGCTTGCATAACAAATCTCTAAGAGATAGTAGTATTACCACACAAAAAATACATGTCCTATATGTAATCGAGCCTTATGGAAACCTAAAAGGTATTCAACATTAGTCTAAGTGACTTTGGTTTTCATACTTTAGAATAAAAGAACCCCATGTCACTTGTCCCACAAAAGTATCTCAACAAATATTCTACCACATTCCAATACTTGAGAGTAGACACTGAGATATATCTTGTAAGTATGTTCACTGAAAAGGTTATGTCTGGCTTTGTATAATCTGCAAGATACATTAGTATTCTAATTGCACTTAAGTATGATACTCTTGGATCAAGGAGTCTCTCATTCTCTTTTTCAGGACAAAATTGATTTTTATCTGCTTCAAGTGATCTTACAACCATGGGGGAGTTAAGGGAATGAGCTTTGTCCATGTAAAAGCACTTCATGATTTTTTCACTATACATTGATTGATGAACAAAAATTCCATTTAAAAAATACTAGATCCGCATGCCAAGGAAATATCTAGTCTTACCTAGATCTTTTATCTCAAATTCTTTCTTTAAATAATCAATAATTTCTAGGAGCCCTTTAGTGATCCCTATTAGATTCAAATCATCTATATATACTACTATAATTATCAAACTGACTTTTATTTTCTTGATAAATACACACGGGAAGATTAAATTATTTAAATATCATTTTCTCAATAAGTATGTACTCAAATGATTATATCACATTTGACCAAATTGTCTGAGTCCATACAAGGATCATTTCAACTTTATCTAATACATACCACATGCTTCTGTAAATTTTGCTTCAAGCAACATAAATCTTTAAAAGATTTTCATGTATATGTCACTATCTATGGATCCGTATAAATAAGCTATGACAATATCCATCAAATATATTTTTAGTCCTGCTAAGAGTGCCAAATGTATTAAATATCTAAATGTCATTGATTAATTACTAGTAAATATTATCCTCATAGTTAATATTGGGTCTTTGTTAAAAACTATGTGCAACAAGGCTAGCTTTATATCATACTATTTCATTATTTTTATTTCTTTTTCGTAGAAAGAACCATCTATATTCAATAGGCTTAATATTTTTAGGTGTTAGAACTACTAATCCAAATACATTCCTTTTGGCTAAATAATTTAGTTCTACCTGAATTGTTTCTTTCCATATCTTTCAATCATGTCAATTTTGATATTCATTTATAGTTTGTGGCTCCTAACCATCATTATTGACAATGATATTCTATGGTCTTATATTTCTTCTTTAATCATATAATTTATAGAGATCTCTTCATTTATAAATGATAATTGATCAATTGTCACTACTATTGTATCTATTTCTTTTTAACCCTTGTAATGTGTTTGGCTCAATAGGAGATAACTGGATTGTAATTGGTTCTTCAAGCATAATTTCATCAGAATTGTACTATTTAAGAGTAAGTAACTTATTAGATTTTCTTTTTCTTGGGAAAGAATCTTTAGATCCAATTGGTCTTCCACATTTCAGTTGTGATTTAGATGTACTAGCTAAAGCATTTCCTAAATCTCCTATAGAAATCTCAATATCTGCTAGTGTAACTTAATCACTTTATTAGGATCAATGAAAGCATCTAGTAATTGATCTAGAAAATCATATAAATGAATGATTGTTTGAACTTCTAGTTCTGAGTATTTAGTATAAGGATCAAAATGCATCAATGATAGTATATTTCAAGCAATTTCATGTCATTTATTAGAAATTAGTTTCTCTCTCTAATGGGGTAAAATAGATTCATTAAAATAACAATCAGTAAAATATGTAGTAAAATAATTTTCTATTAAAGACTCAAGATAATAGATAATAGATATAGAAATAAAGTTCACATAAATATCTAAACGATATTGAGGGCCCATTTTAAAATATTAGCTTAGGAATATGGACATAAACAACACAACCAATGATATGTAAATGAGAAATATTTGATGGGGAGTCAAAACAAATTGTAAAGGAAAGAAAGTATGATTACCAATAGGATGAAAATGAATCAAATTACTGGCATGCAGTAGGGCATGACCCCAAGCATATAAAGATAATTTGGTTCATAAAAGTGATGGTCTATCAATCTATTGCAAATGCTCAATGACAGATTCAACTAGCCCATTCTGAGAATATGTATGAGTAACAGGATATTGAACCTCTATACTCAATGACATGCAATAGGTATGATATACTTTATAAGAAAATTCACTAGTATTATCCAAACGGATAGTATTAATGGGATGATTAGAAAAATGGGCTCAGAGTTTGATAATTTGTGCATGTAAGTGATAAAAAGCAAAGTTCTGACTAAAAAAAGGCAAACATACGACCAACGAATGGATGTATCAACCAAAATAATAAAATAACAAAAAGATCCAATAGGTGGGTTGATAGGTCCACAAATGTCCCTTTGAATATGTTCTAAAAATTGAAGGGAATTAGAAATAATATTTAGAAAAGAAAGGCCAGTGATCAAATTCTCTTGAATACAAGCAAGAGAGTTATAATGAGTAGGACTAAATATATGACTAGTGGTCAAAGAATGATAATTAGATTAGTGAAGTATATGCCAAATCATAGAGGTGCCCATATGACCAAGTCATTCATTATTACATGATGATGGGGGTTGAGTTACTGAACCTCGAGTTTAGAATGACATAAGATTTAATGGTGTTAATGGTAGTTAAATATAAATAATAAATTACATTCTAATGATCATTATTTTTCCAAATATTATTTGTGCCTTTATGAGTTGCAATAATGAGGAGAAATTTAGTAATCTCATCGCTCATTATTTCTAGAAGGTATCCATTTCATCTAATATCCTTAAAACTAAGAAAAATATATTTGGATTGGGTGGAATAAAGGGCATCTTGAAGGTGGAGAATAATGTCACCTAGTAGAATAATAATGGCTCTATCAGAGCCTTTAATTAGGTCAATATGACCAAAAATAGTAGCAACATTAGAAGGGGCAAATGTTAAGTGGGAAAAGTACTTTTTTTCTGGAGAATTGAATGAGTGGTATTACATTTTGGCCATTCAAATATCTCTAGTGATTTTGACTTGAGGTGTCAAGCTATGAGAGGCATCCATGTGTTTGGAGTGTAGTGAGAGGGTTGAAAAATATCGGAAATATCCTATTGCATCATTAGAGTGGCGCAGGTGATGCTTTGTAAAGAAAGAAGAAGAAATGGAGAGAAAAAAATAGAGATTATTATATTTCACACTGATCATACATATTTATAGGTTTATAAGAAAACTAATGATTATAGTGAGGAAATCAAAAGTTACGATATAAAAGTCATAGGACTTCCATAAATAATGGTATTTCTTTATATAGTATTTTTAACACTTATCCTATTATTCTCATTTTAGAAAGCAAGATAAGAAATAAGACCACTATTAGGCACTCACTAAGAGAGAGAATTAAGTATCCTTCTAGGAGAAGTCTAGAATAAATTTATGCTGAATTATTATTATTATTATTACAGAAGTGTAGGAGAACAAATGACACTAAGAGACATGTACTCTTTTTCCATGAAAGATGATATAATCATTGTTAGTGATATTGACCTTGCCAACAAGGTGAATTAGAAGAGTGACTAATGGTTTATTCGACAACCATTTTTTATGTCACTCTTGAATCCTCACATGTAACATCTTATACACTAGTAATTATGGGATAGTCAGAATGGAAAACTATAAGATATCAAGGGTGATGTATTTGAATATTATATGCCTAGCGACGAAAACCATATAAATGTTGGTTATGAGAGGTGATTGATAGGTCTTGAATATTCATATGAACATTCTATCAATTGGAATGTGAGATAATATAGGCCATATATGGACATGCATGTGGATGATTAGCTTTTTTTGGGAAAGTAATCCTCACACAACAAACCAGCATCATTAGATAGTAGGTGGATAACTTATATGATTAAGAAAAGACATATAGTTATGTTGCTTTCACACTTTCCTTCAAAAAGATTTAGGATAAGCGATCTAATTTTGTCTAGCACTTATTTTGAGACAAGTATGATTTTTTGATGTGTCATTATTCTATATTTACTTTTAATTCAAATGCTCTTAAGAATTAGGTAGATCAAAGTGTAGTTTATGCATTGTAAGGAAAAAAAGAATATTTGTACTTTAGCAACTCTTGAGGATCAATTAGATTAAGGGAACACTTATGTATTATATAAAAAAAATATCTCAATAGGAATGAGAATATTCATGGGTGATTTTCTAAAAAAGTCTCGCTTTCCAGAAACATTTTCTTTATTGGGGGATAATATTTAATTTTGAGTTTCTACATGAAAATTTGAATTATTAGTGACAGGTATTTATAAAATCTAAACTAAAAGATAGTCTCTATATGCCCACTTAAGGTATATGGTGAGATTGTTGACTCTCCTAAGTTGGGAAGATCAGTATATTGATTTTATAAATTAATTTGATTAAGTTAAATCTAGTTTAATTTTAATTTGGTTTATTTTAATAAATATTTTATTTTATTTTGTTATTTTTATATTATTTTGTGAGTGCATGGAAATATTTTAAAGCAAAATAATAAGAAAAGAATATCTTTATGAGTGTTGCAAACAAAAAGAAAGGAAGACGAAATAATAAAATAAAAGGGAAAATAGAAAATGAAAAAGAAAAATATTATAGGTGGAGGAGTGATGTGAAGCAACAAGTAAAAAACAAAAATGAAAAAAAAATATTTCATATTTTTTGAAAAATATGGAACAAAATGTGACAAAATTAAACATATGACAGGTAGAAAAAAAATCTTTTTTTTCCTACCTCATGCATCATTTTTTTTTTGTATTTTATGCACATGAAAATGATAGGAATAACAACTAAAAAATCTATCATATAATCAAAAATTGAGAAATAATTTCTCATGTGTGAATTACCATCAACATAAAAAAGGAGATGAGTTCAGATAAATACTAAGTTTCACTAGGGATTAGTTTGTTATAGGTATGTTCAAATTAGTTTTTATTTAGTCAATTATTTACATTATTGTTGACGATGTACTCAAGTCTAGATCATATTGAAAGATATACATGTGCTTGGGATTTAGTTGGTGGAATGCAATTAAGAGCACCAAAAAAGTATTCAACCAAATTCAAGAAGGAATTCAATAAAACACATACCCATGATCTAGGTGTTTTCATTCATATTTAACTGCTTTATGAGTTTCAAAACTAATATATAAATTTAATTATGATTTGTAGATTATCATTGTTTTTTTTTATTTCAACAGTATATTTTGATAATATATATTTTTGACATGTTTATGTATGTTTTTTGGTAACATGTGCATATTTAAATTTTTAACAAAATTTAAATTTATTGTGTGGTGAGCATTTAACAATGCAATCGTAAAGTTAGTATAAAAAGTATAATAGTTAATCTTTCCACACTTTTTTGGTGTGTATATATGTTTTTTCTATGTATGCATGCGCATTTGTATATTAGTTTTTTAATTCCATTGTATTTGGTAAAATTTGAAGATTAGAAATAAATTTCAAGATTTAATGTGCACTTTATCATACTTAATTAATATAGTTTTGGGAACAAAAATTATGTTGATAGTAGATTGTTAGTATTCTAGTTATGGTTTTTTAACAGCACCATGAAAGTATTATAATACATGTTTAATCTCATTCCGATAGTATTTAATAGAGTTGAACTATATCTTTCTAACAAATTAACAATGACTATTATACATGATGTAGTATAATTTGCAAGATATATTAGCGTGCTTAATGTACTAAGAAATAAGACTTATAAGCTTGATAATTCTTTATTTTCTCTTCTGAATGAAATATTTCATTATTTATTGTAAGTGTACGAACAACCATGAGAAAGGGGGATTGAGTGGTTGTAATTATCCATATTAAAATATTTTAATGCTTATTGTATGTATGTTAATTGATGCACTGATAATTAGCTTTTAAAGCTTTTCTAGTAATCCTATAAGGTTTAAATCATCTACATACACCTTGCATAATATTTAATGAGTGTTTCTTACCATCAAATCATTCAAACATTATATAATATTTATGAATTATCAATGGTACATTGTCCCCACTTTTAAAATATTTAATCAAGTTAATAATCTCATGATCATATGTTGTGTTTTAATCAAATTATATCAATAATAGTAGAGATGATTAACTTTATCTAAAGTATTTCTATCATTCTTTAGGGAATGATTTAGCTTGGTTTTGGAAGCTATCACAAAATGACATCAATGTTTTCAAAATAGTATGATAAATATTTATAGCTTAATAATTATGCCCAGTGCACTAATAGCAAAGCATTTTTGCTCTCTTAAAGCTATAATAATACAAAAAAAAATTATTCATAATTTTACAAGAAATTTAGCTATTTCATATATTACATAGAAACTTATAGCATGAATGCCATTTTTCATGCTTTTAGACTTGATTTTGGTTTTGGGATTAGTTTTAATGAGTCATTGTCTATAAAACTATTATGTACTATGATGAAACTTTTTTTTCCTCGAATATGAGAAATTTTTATTATGTTGGCCCTTTCTTTAGGAGAATAAATATCATTCTTACAAAGAATGCCTAAAGAAAACTTTTAATAAAATTACAGTATATAAAATCATAAAATTCATAAATAATGAGTAATCATTCTATGAAGTCAAGAAATCCCCTGAAACATTTGTGGAAATAATGAGATATGAAATATGTTAATAATTCTTGCTTTCATCCAAGGTTTGCTAGTTTGTCCTCCAGCATGTTTTACACTTTAAAGGTGTGCTCAATTATAGCTTCTAACTCTAATGACTTAGTGATTATTGAGATAGGCTTATTTAATTTCCATCCAAAACTTTCCTTCTTTACAAAATTAACAATTAGTTGGGAGTCCACTTTGTTATGGCCAATATTGAAGGATCATAGGGGAGTAGATGAGTATTTAAGTATGAGGGCAAACCTCCACCTTTGAACTCATTTTTGGGTGAAGTTAGAGCCTTGGAATCGGGTACCCATCATTAGTATTTTCATTGAGAGCTGGGGCATAGTGGAAAAGGGCTACCTAATGCTTAATAAGGTTTAGAGTGAGTCATTCCAAAGGGAAAATGACTTCTTGGTACCATAAAGAGTTTAAAATGAGAGCCATCTGCAAACATCTAGTTTCTCAAGGGGCAAGGATTGATACGATTCACATCAAAGGATTACAGTGGAGAAGATGTGTATTTATGTATAAGAGAAAACCTTCATCTTCAAGCTAACTTTTGGGTGGAGTTAGGGCACTGGGCTTGGGTATCTATCAATGGTACATTCATTAAGAGTTGGTTGCTTAGTAGAAAATGGCTACATGGTACTTGATATTGTTTAGAGTAAGAATTATCCCAAAAGAAAAAAGAGTTATCCGGTGTTGTGAAAAGTCTAGAGTAAGAATTATTCATGGATGTCTAATTTCTCTAGGGGTATAGAATGATATGACTCACACAAAGAATCCCAAGGGGACATATGAGTATTTAAGTATGAGGGAAAACCTTCATATTTGAACTAGTTTTTAATTAAATTTAGTGCCTCAGACTTGGGTACCTATCATTAATATTTTCATTAAGAGCTGGGGCATAGTGGAAAAGAGCTACCTAATACTTAATAAGGATTAGAGTGAGTCATCCCAAAGGGAAAAGATGTCATGAAGAGTCCAAAATGAGAGTCAACTGCATATAATTAGTTTCCCAAGGGGTAAGTAATGATACGACCCATATCAAAGGATCTCAAGGGATAAGACGTGTATTTATGCATGAGGGAAAACCTACACCTTTGAGCTTACTTTTCAGTGGAGTTAGGGCTTTGGGCTTGGGTATTTATCATTGGTGCATTCATTAAGAGCTTGTTCTTGGTAAAAAATGGCTACCTAGTATTTGAAAAGGTTCATAGTGAGAGTCATTCCAAAAGGGAGAAGAGTTAGTTGATGCTATGAAGAGTCTAGAGTAAGAGTCATTCGTGGATGCCTAGTTTCTTGAGGGATATGTAACGATATAAACCACATCAAAAGATCCATTAAGAGCTAGGGATTAGTGGAAAAAACTACTTAATACTTAATAAAGTTTAGTGTGAGTCATCCCAAGGAAAAGGGCTACTGGTGCCATGAAGAGTCCAAAATGAGAGTCATCTGCATACATCCAGTTTCCCAAGGATCAAGGAATGATACGATCCATATCAACGAATCCCAAGGGAGATGTATATTTATGTATGAGGGAAAATCTATACCTTCGAGCTAGCTTTTAGGAGGATGTAGGTCCTTGGGCTTGGATATCTCTCATTGGTGTATTCATTAAGAGCTGGTGGTTAGTAAAAAATGGCTACATGATGCTTAATAAGGTTTAGAGTGAGAGTCATCCCAAAAGAAAAAATGGTTACTTGGTACTGTGAAGAGTCTAGAGTAAGAGTCATTCGTGGATGTCAAGTTTTTCGAGGGGTATAAAATGATATGATCCAAATCAAAGGATCCCAAGGAGACAGATGAGTATTTAAGTATGAGGGCAAACCTCTACCTTTGAACTAGCTTTTGGGTGGAGTTAGTATCTTATACTTGGGTACCTATCATTAGTGTTTTCATTGAGAGCTAAGGATTAGTTGAAAAATACTACCTAATGCTTAATAAAGTTTAGAGTGAGTCATCCCGAGGAAAAGGACACTTGGTATAATGAAGAGTCCAGAACGAGAGCCATCTGCATACATCCAGTTTCCCAAGGGTCAAGGAATGATTCGATCCATATCAAAGGATCCCAGAAAAAATGTTTATTTATGTATGAGGGCAAACCTCCACCATCGAGCTAGCTTTTGGGTGGAGTTAGGTCCTTGGGCTAGATATTTATTATTGATGTATTTGTTAAGAGCTGGTGCTTAATAGAAAATGACTACCTGGTGCTTGATAAGTTTCAGAGTGAGAGTCATCTCAAGAGGGAAAATGATTACCTGGTACTGTGAAGAGTCTAGAGTAAGAGTCATTCGTGGATGTCTAGTTTTTCAAGGAGTATAAAATGATATAACCCACATCAAAGGATTTCAAGGAGATAGATGTGTATTTAAGTATGAGGGCAAACCTCTACCTTTGAACTAGCTTTTGGGTGGAGTTAGTATCTTGGACTTGGGTACTTATCATTAGTGTTTTCATTGAGAGCTAGGAATTAGCGGAAAAAGGATACCTAATGCTTAATAAGGTTTAGAGTAAGTCGTCTCAAGGAAAAGGGCTACTTGGTGCCATGAAGAGTTCAAAATGAGAGCCATCTGCATACATCCAGTTTCTCAAGGGTCAAGGAATGATACGATCCATATCAAAGGATCCCAAGGGAAATGTATATTTTTGTATGAGGGCAAACCTCCACCTTTGTGCTAGCTTTTTGATGGAGTTAGGTCCTTAGGCTAGATATTTATTATTGGTGCATTCATTAAGTGCTGATGCTTAGTAGAAAATGGCTACTGGTGCTTGATAAGATTTAGAGTGAGAGTCATCCCAAAAGAGAAAAGGTTTACTTGGTGCTGTGAAGAGGCTAGAGTAACAGTCATTTGTGGATGTCTAGTTTCTTGAGAAGTATGAAATGATATGACCCACATCAAAGGATCCCAAGGGGACAGATGGATAATTAAGTAGAAGAGCAAACCTCCATCTTTGAACTAGTATTTAGGTGGAGCTAGGGCATTGGGCTTGGGTACCTTTCACACTTGTACATCTATTTTGGAGTAGTTATACTCTTTGCAAAAAGATATCGCATAATTAATGCTTGAGCTTCAACTTCTAATGAGGAGCACTTTGTGTAATCCCGAGTGAAGTTCAATATAACATTGCCCTTTGAGTCTCAAAAGGCTCCTCCTACAATCCTACTAGCTCCACAAATTTTTTGAAACTTCTATTTATATTTTAACTTTAATCTTGTCATACTTAGTTCGGTCTATTTTAGGACTATGGAAAGTTTTATGAATTTTATTTATTGTTTTGATTCAAAAGATTAACATAAGATCATCATGCATGTCTTCTTTATATATTTTCTTTTTTAAACATGCTAAAAATTTTTTATTTGAACCCTTATTTGGTTATGTATGTTATTCATTCCATGAGTTTACTTTTATATAGATGATTATTTCTTGACATTTATATTTTCTAGAATATAAGTGAAGGGAATATTATTTTTGGTCATTTTATTATTAGATTTTTTCATTGGCTATGCCATTGCCACCATGAAATTAGCCTTAAGTGAAAGACTTGGTTGATTCATTTTACTTGGACAAGCTTTTCATATTCACACCATATGGATGAGACTAGTTATCCCATGAAGAACATTTGTTCAGAATTTTTTATGGCCTTATGAAAATATGGGCATTGAGATGCTAGGAATACTCTCATTTATTATATTTGGATATCTAGTGGTATTGCTTTTTTGAGAAATCTCTAGATGAAAATAGATTTTTGGGGTTACAGTATCATCTCATATTTTATAGTAAATATGAGATACTACATGACTTCAAAATATGTATGACCATCAGTTCAAAAAAACTTGACTTCTAAATACATAAGGCCATCAGTGCAAAAAAACATGACTTCTAAATATGTGTTTGGCCATCAATGCATAAAAAAATCTACTTGAATTTTGTTTAATTTCTAATTTTCAAAATCCTCTACGAAGTTATTGAAGAGTGCTATCTTACTTTCACTTCTTATAATGGGGTATCATGGCAATATTTAGCTAGCATGAAGTTGCTCCATAGCCCAATATTGATCTTTAGTTTTCACCATAGTTTGCTTTCCAATGCCTTGGTTATTGTTCAATTTGGTTGATGATGCTTTTTAGTGGCTCAATGACCATTAATGTTTTCACTAGAACACTTTGAAGGACATGTTTTGCTAGGATTAACTTGTCAGAAAATTTATTTTAATTTTCTACATACCTTTTTTTGAATTAATTTTTAGCTTGCTTCGAATTACAATGCTTTCTTTCCATCTTTATATATTGTGCATCCAAAGTATCTTATCATCTTCTTTTCCCATTTGAAGTTTGCGATCTCTTTATTCTTTTAATTGCATAGAGAGATGTGTTAGAAGATGTCAAGAATCTATATTAATCTCTATTCATTTTTTTTCTAACTTGTTCTTTTAACTTTTTAAATAATTCCACCAAGACATTGCGTGATTTTCTACTCCCAATGAAAAAAATGTCAATGTCATCAGCATAAGATAGGTGCGAGATCAAAGGGGAATTCTTTGGCTGCAAGAATGAATAATTCCTTTCTCCATTATATTTTTGAGTATTCTCAAAAATATTTCTACATATATAATAAATAGGCAAGTTGAGAGAGGATCTCCTTTTCTTAGGCCTCTTGAAGGTTGAAAATAATCATAACTCTTCTCTTTAATAATTATGAATACCCAAGTATTTGAATTGTTTTGTTAGATTAAATCAATCCAACATTCAGAGAAGCCAAATCTTCTTAACATATAACCAAATCTTCTTAATATATAATGTCAATGTCTCTCATCTTTTTTTCTATATAAGTCACCATTTATTGGGCAAAGATAATATTTTCAAAAATCTATTTACCTTTAACCAAGGTTTCATGCTCTTCTAACATAACTATTGGGAGAATGGTGGAGAGTCTTTAGTAAATTTTTTGGAGATAATTTTTTTAGAGATATTATAGAGGCTTATAGGCCTTAGATCTCACATGTTTTAGGCCCTTCTACTCTTGAAATCAAAATTATGGAGATGTTTTTTTATCCTCTTGACATCTTAAAACCATAGAATAAACAAGCAACTACCCACTATAGGTCTTCTTTTATTTGGGCAAGCTTTGTTGGTAAAACAAGGAATCAAGTCCATTAGTACCTATTGCACTTTTGGTTATCAATTGAGAAAATTGAAACTTTGATTTTTTCTTTTGTTGGTGGAGCTTCTTGCATATAAATTTTATCATGAAAGACTTTCACATGAATGATTGATGTAAATCTCCAATTACTTCTAATTTTTAAGTGTACGTTGTTGTTCAAAGCTTTGTCATATATGTTTGAATATTTCCTCCATTTCTTCTATCCATTTCCACTTTTAATTTTGTATTCTATGTATTTGTTGTTAATGCTTTTTAATTGTTATTGATGTATAGAAGAATGACATATTTTTATCTCCCTTTAGCCTTTTTTTAGTTTTTCCTTCTATTTCCAATATATTTTCTCCATTCTCAATATTCATATGAGTTGTGCTAATGGTATGTTATAGTCCTTTCTACCTTCGTTATTGTCTTGTTCATCAAGTACTTAATCTTTTGAAACAACTATATCCTCAACTTTTGATACCATCTTATTAACATCACCAAAAATACTATTGGAACTAGTTTATACTAAAAGTTATTTATGATTATTTTCTTAAGTTGTTTCCTTTTATTATTTTAATAAAATTTTTTATAATAAGTTGAATTTATAAAAATATATTTGTCCATTATTCTGCTTATAGATGATTCGATGAATAAAACTTAGCTTATGCATAGAAGATTGAATCATTAGTACTTATGAAATATAAGATTATTGTTCAAAATCTTAATAGAATTGGACATCCTATCAGTAAAATTATAGCACTAGATTTCAGTAATTTTATATTCACTATGATGAATGGTAAAGTTTTAACTTTTAATACTAGTACACTTGAGTATATTGAAATGGACCAACATAGTATAATTATTTAAATATACTTGTTAATAGTTATTTTGATTCATAAAAGGTAAGATTTAGAATAGATTTGAGAACTCTATGGGTTGGATAATTTTATGAAGTATATGATGAATATTAATTATTGATGGAATAAATGTCCTATCAAAAATATTGATGATATCTCCTTGAAAAAGCTTATAAATTTTGATATTGAAAAACCCTATAGGTGGATTTTAATATGCTAATTCAAATAAGTTAAGTAAAAAGTATCAAGTAAATAATTATATATTAATTAAATTGAATTATTTGTGATTTGATTCAATCAATGAGTATCTATAATCTTAATATTTTAAATTTTAATTAGTGCATAATCTAGATAGAATTGAATATCCTATCGATAAGATTGTAGCACTAGATTTTAGTATTTAAAGCATAGTACTTATAACTCATTGACTTTAGTGAATAGAAAAGTTCTAACTTCTATATCTAATATACTTTATGGTGTAATATTTTAAAGTTTAATTAGTGTATCGAACTAAGCCAATATGATGTAATTTAGTTTGTATTAACTTATAAAATAAATTAAACCATAGTAATTATAAGCATTGTTAATCTTATTCTTGGATTAGTTATTATTTGTGTATGCTTGTTAATAGTTATTTTGATTAATGAAGGGTGAGATCTAGAAATAGATTTGAGAATTCTATGAAATATATAACTTTATAAAGCATATGACAAATATTAATAACTAATAAAATCTATGTCATGTCAAAAGGATTGATTATTATAACACCTCGAAAAGCTTAAAAGTTTTAATATTACCAAAACTTATAGGTAGATTTTAATCTGATAATTCAAATAAGTTAAGTGGAAATTATGAAAGAAATAATTAGAGGTTGATTGAAGTAGATTATCATTGATTTGATTCAATCAATGGGTATTTGTAATCTTAACATAGAGAGTTTAATTATTGATGAGTAACAAAAGGCATAAAATAATTTGATTATGTAAGTTAAATTATAATTCTATCGAGGTATGAGTTATAATTAATATAAAATTATTATGTAAAATAATTTATATTGGAAGCCTAAGATCTTATTCGGGCTAGAGTTCCTTCTCCAGGGTTTAATATTAAGTCAAATTAATTGATTTGCATTAATTGATTATGATTGTGTATATATATGTAATAATTAAATTTAAATCTTTAAAGTATAGGAAACCAATGGAATGGTTTTAATATAAATTAATGTTTAATTTCTAGTTTGAGAATATTAAAAACATTGAGACATCAATTTGATGATGCTAATTCCACTATAGGGTCATCATCTTCATCGTACCTATCTAGAATAGTAGATATATGACCAATAGTAGTGCTAATGGTAGTTTTAGTTGCTGGAAATAGTGGCTATGGAAGCTATCATGAGCAATAACAACGCCGATGATGGTTTCTATTGCCAATGTCGATGACTTTGGAAGTAGTCATAGCCAGTGAAAATACTCGTTATAGTTTCTGTCACTGATGATAGTAACTATGGAATTAGTCAACCCAATAGTAGTTCTAATGAGATTTTTAGTTGTCAACGATGGTGATGTGGAAGAAATCATGGCTAGTAGCAACATCAATTGTATATTCAATTTCTAGCTATGATGACTATGGAGTTTGTCATATCCAATGACAATGGTGGTATTGGTTTCTATTTCTGGCAAAGGTGACTGTGGAAGTGGTCATGACTAGTAGAAGTATTGGTGATGATTTCATTTCTTGGTGATGGTGATTGTGGAAGCCATTATGGCCAATGGCAGCACCGATGATGATTTCCTTTACCAAAAATGGTCATTATAGAGACTGTCATGACCAACCATGGTATTGGAGGTTACATTTGAAGCCAACGATGATATATACCGTGGTTGACATGGTTGATGATGAATTAATCTTCTATTGTTACAACCAGAGGCAGTATATATGATGGATCTCATAGCGGTAAAAATTAGTGATGATAGAACTCACGGCGACAAACATCAACAGTGGTAGAGTACATGACCAAAATTCCAAATATTTGCAAAAATACCAATGTAGATACCTTTTTTTTGTTACTTTGAACACAACCCCAATCATTTGTAGTAAAACCCAAGTAGATTTGCCTAGTTTAAATTACTTCCTATAGAAGAGGTTCTATATAACCTACATAGTCATGATGTTTGAAATATGGATATGTGTGATGCTTTATCATCACGTATTTGTTGCATGGAATTATGTGGAATGGAAAATAGAAATATGTGGCGTGAAATTATATATGGGTATATATATCTTTTTACGCCAAAAAAATAGATAGCTTTATGGAGAAAAAAAATTTTAAACCCTTGAATTTTAAATATCTAAGTGGATGAGGGAGTTCATTAAATAAATATCATGGTCTCCATCATTGCTTTGAAAGTTATGCAAGTCAATTAGAGTGTTGAGCTTGGCACCTGTTATCTATAAGATTAACTGGCTCGTAGATATACTTAGCAAAGACCACCATAAGGTAATTTTATGGATTTATTAAATGAATTACTTCTCCATCTAAAAAATACATTTGAGAATTAATTAGTTTAGAATTAACTAATGGTTTACACTTAGCTATAAATATCCTCTCAATTTGAGTCGCTGCTATTATTTGTAGGACCAAAGATAAGTCATCAATTTAAAATTTGTTGGCACAACCACTACCTAGATATCAAGATCAATAGGAATTGGAATGTTTGAACAAATAATGAATAGTAGACATCCTTCCATCGAAGCATACTATTCATGGTATATCAGACTGATGACAAATTCATTCAAATTTGATGGAATCAATTCTTCTAATAGAATTCAAACTAATAAATTACTTTATAAAATTTTTCAAGAAAATATGCTTCGACCAACTTACCACCATTCTCAAAAAGAATAAACTAGATGTAACCATTTACATAGATTGAAAAAAAAATCTTGATATTGTTCCAACTACTAAGAACTACTAATTTGTACTCAAAGATCTGTGTCTAGATAAACCTCAACATGGGGTAAATGAATAGGAAACCAAACCTTATGAGAAATGGGTAAGGGTTGATGAGATATCTAGATTTTATATTTTGGCTTCCAATTCAAATATACTTTAGCATTAACATCCAATCCATGGCTACTACTTATGATATGATATTTACCCTCAAAGAAAAGTTTGGGAATCAGATTCATTCTGTCATGCAGAAAGCCATGAGGGATCTAATGAATATTACAATGACTGAAGACTCCCGAGTGAGAGATCATGTTCTCAAGATGATTAGTCTTATGAATGAACTAGAGATCCTAGAAGCTAAGATTGATGTGGATTTTCAGATTGATATTGTTCTTCAATCACTATGAGGCTCCTATAAACTATTCTATCTAAATTTTAATATAAACATACCTGATTGGACTTTGGCATAATTTCTTAAGGAATTGATATTTGTTGAAAGTATTATCCGAACACTATCTAGAGTATTCATAGCTAAAATAATTTCTTTTAAACCGAAAGGAAAGAAGGAAAAATTGTAAAAACATACTCAAGATCCATCAATATCTCCTAAGACACAAGTGAGAGTTAAAAACCAAAAGTAAAATGTATTTCCTATGGGCAGTTAGGGTGCTAGAAGTAGTGTCCAATTTATCTAAGCAAAGTAAAAAGGTAAATCTTAATTATTAATAGATGAAACGTATGTTGCTGTGGTATTTATAAATACCTTGTGTGTAGATACTAGTGTCACTAATCATATCTATAATTCTTTGTAGTATTTATGAGAAACCATACAACTAAATGATGAAGAGATTGATCTTCACATCTAAATAGTGCCAAGGTGGCATCTATTGTAGTGAGAGTTTGTATGCTTTAGTTTGAGTGAAATAATGTTTTAAATTTAAAATATTATCTTTATGTACCTTTAATTAGAAGAAACTTAATTTTAGTTTTCAGTTTAAGTAAAGATAGATTCTCCTTTTGATTCAATGATTTTGTAATAATTTACTGGAATAAAAAGGATTCTCTATTCTGGTATATTAAAAGACAATATGAATCAAATAGCATCAATACCTTACCATATAAAAGAAAATATCCTTTTAGTATGACCAAACTTATCTTTGGCACTTATGTTTAGGTCATATAAATCTAAAATAGATTTCAAGACTGATAAAATATGGACCTTTGGGTTCATTGAAAGTGGAAATACTTTCAGCATGTGTATCCTAGTTAGAAGGAAAAATAATCAAGTGACTTTTTTTCCCCAAAAGCTATAGAGCCAAAGAGCTACTAGAATTAGTTTATCCTGATTTGTGTGGCCCATGGCTATGAAAAGAAGATGTATTTTTGAGTACTTCTTCACTTTCATTGATGACTACTCAAGATATAGATAAATTTATTTGACGTGTCGAATATTCGATACCTTTAAAAAATTCAAAGAGTACAAAACTAAAATGAAGAAACATCAAAATAAATGTTACAAAACACTATTATCTAATCATAGTTTAATTAGCAAATATTTAATTGGAGAGTTTAGGGATTTGTTAAATCAAGGGATTACATTCCAGTTGTTTGCACCTAGCACTCTATAGAAAAATGGTATTATAGAAAAAAGAAATATGACTTTTATAAACATGGTATGGTGAATGATGAGTTATTCGAATATGCCTAATTTCTTTTGGGGATATACATTATAAGCAACAACTTATGTTTTGAACTTGATTTCATCTAAGTAGTACCTTAAACTCCAAATTGTGAATTGGGCATAACCCAGTCCCAAACACTTTCATTTGTGGTGTTTCCTAGAACATACGTTAAATGAGAAGATATATAAGTTATAAATAAAAATAAAAGTTTGTTTCTTCGTGAGATATCCTAAAGAGATTAAAGGTTGTTTGTTTTATAATACAAATGATCAGAAGGTCATTGTTAGCACCAATATTTGATTCTTAGAACATGATTATATAGCAAACAACAAACCTAGAGGTAGAATTATTCTAGAGATATTAAGAGGAGATAAAGTTAGCCCACACTCATTCAATAACAAAAGGAACACTACTGGGTGATATCTTTTATACCTCATTATCTCATCATAATGAGAGATCTATCCATGATAGTAATCATATTGAACCTTATGAACTCATCTTTGATGTGCCATCAACCTATGTGGTATACATACTTGGGAGAGTCTTATGACAGAATCCTTGATGAGCTAAATACTAATCTCTAAAACTATAATAAAACACTCTAATATAGAGATGCACAATATTTTCAAAGGTCTATGGAATCAGAAATAGAGTTAATGCAATCCAATCATGTCTAGGATCTTTATAGAATAATCTAAAAGGATAAAACCCAATAATTATTAGTGGATTTATAAGAAAAAGAAAGAGATATTTGATAAATTTGTGACTTATAATGTTATACTTGTTTCAATGCATTTTACTTAAAAAAATCGAGTATGAGTAAACCTTTTTCCAAGTAGTCATGCTAAAGTTAATCTGGATTAATTTATCTATTATAACTCATTATGACTAAGATATTTAGCAAATAGACATAAAAACTATATTTTTGAATTGACATCTTGAATAATACATCTATCTGATATAGTCAAATAGTTTCCTAGAAAAAAACTAAGAACACATATATATAAGTTAATAAGTCTGTTTATGGACTAAAATAGGCATCTAGGTCTTGGAATATGTGCTTTGATCAAGTTATTAAGTCTTATGATTTTGATCATTGTCTTGATGAGTATTTTGTATATACAAAGAAAATTAATAATAATGTAGTAATTTTGATATTATACATTGATGATATATTACTCATTGGCAATAATGTGGGTACATTATCTTTGGTTAAGATCTGGTTATCTAATCAATTCGATATGATAAATTATGAAAAAGCTGCTCACATTCTTAGAATTAAGCTTTTATGAGATTATAAGCAAAAAATATTGGGCTTATCTTAATCTGTTTATATTGATTAGATATTAATTTGATTTAACATACAAGATTCCAATAAAAATTTTCTTCCTTTCAGATATGGAATCACTCTATCAAAGAAATAATATCCCAAAATACTCAATGAGATAGAAAAAATAAAGGTAATTCTTTTTGCATCTGTAGTAGGAAGCCTCATGTATGTAGTACTTTATACTAGACCTGATATCTATTATGTTATTGGCATAAGAAGTAGATATCAATCTAACCCATAACAAGAATATTTGATAATGGTTAAACACATAATCAAATACCTAAAATGACTAGAGATTATTTATTGGTGTACCAAATGGATAATATTTTGCTTATAGGATATTAAGACACAAGTTTCCTATTAATTGAAGATATTAGAAAATCTACTATGGGTTTTGTGTTTACCTTTGAAAGTAGAGCCATAAGTTGTAAAAGTATCAAGAAATATTGTATTGCTCATTTTACTATGAAAGTTGAGCATGTTGAAGCTTCAAAAGTGGCCAAAAAAGCTATGTGGCTCAGAACCATCTTGACAAATATAGGGGTCATTCATTTTGTGCAATTTCTCATTATACATTATTATGTTAATAGTGGAGTACCTTTAGTATGAGAGATATCATCATCGAGGAGGATAGTGATAGGCAATCCTAATGAAATGCACGAGTAAATTGTGACTTACAAAATGATGATAGCCAGAGAATAAGAGTATGTGTACATATCAATCATTAAGGATAATTGATAAAGTTGTCTAAAAGGAATGGGATTATGAATGAATCTCATGCATAGATAAATTATTATCTCGGTGGTGATGTATCGAGAAGGCAACTACTAGGGATAACAATTGGAAAGGGTTCAATGGTAATAACTACCTTATATGTAGTTAGGGCAAAGGGTTATTACCCAAAACTCTAACCTTAATTCTATGGCTAACATAATATATGTCGAGCAACTTAATGATATCACTTAAATTAAATGAATAAAGTATGGATCTAAAATTTACTAACAATATGAGTATCCATTTTACTAAACATACGTTACCACATTATTGAATAACAAACTACTAGTACAATCTATTTGAGATTGATATATAGATTAAAGTTTGTTATACTATGTGTATAAACTATGTACTTGTAAATCTTAGTTGATGAGACATTCTAATTAATCAGCTTTTGAGATATCACCTACCTAATAAAATTAGGCGGCCTAACAAAGCCGCAATAAGTTTTAGGCAACATTGCTAGAGATTATTTAGTTTGGTTAGTTAACATAAGTTTACATAATTATTTTTGTAAAAGGATAATTCCATTTTAGTATCTTAGATAGTATTGCATCAGATAAATATTTCTATATTTAAAAGTTAATTATATTAACTTGTTTGAATGTGGATAATTGTATTTGGTTTTGTTTGTGTTCTTGTATTCTATTTTTCTTTTTTAGCAACATTTGATGAGCTGAAGCTCTATGGATTAGCTAACCTTTTTGGACCCAAAAATTGAAGGAACTAGAAGAATCCTTTCCAAACAAAGAGCAGGTAAAAATATTATAAAGGGACATAGAAGTAACATAGAGACCCAAGGAGGTAATAAGCAAGTTATCTAATAACTCATCCACAACCAAAATTTAGGGCATTATTGAAGTAGCATAGTGTTTGACAGTTATTCTAAGATTCATTTGTAGTCAATTAAAGCCAATTACTTTGAGTTGAGGTTGAGCCTAATAGCTTGGTTCAATAATAGTCAACACCAATATATTAGAAGGTATCAAAGCTTAGATAGTATTGCATCAGATAAATATTTCTACATTTAAAAGTTAATTATATTAACTTGTTTGAATGTGGATAATTGTATTTGGTTTTGTTTGTGTTCTTGTATTTTATTTTTCTTTTTTAGCAGCCTTTGATGAGCTGAAGCTCTATGGATGAGCTAACCTTTTTGGACCCAAAAATTGAAGGAACTAGAAGAATCCTTTCCAAACAAAGAGCAGGTAAAAATATTATAAAGGGAAATAGAAGTAACATAGAGACCCAAGGAGGTAATAAGCAAGTTATCTAATAACTCATCCACAACCAAAATTTAGGGCATTATTGAAGTAGCATAGTGATTGACAGCTATTCTAAGATTCATTTGTAGTCAATTAAAGCCAATTACTTTGAGTTGAGGTTGAGTCTAATAGCTTGGTTCAATAATAGTCAACACCAATATATTAGAAGGTATCAAAGCTTAGATAGTATTGCATCAGATAAATATTTCTATATTTAAAAGTTAATTATATTAACTTGTTTGAATGTGGATAATTGTATTTGGTTTTGTTTGTGTTCTTGTATTCTATTTTTCTTTTTTAGCAGCCTTTGATGAGCTGAAGCTCTATGGATGAGCTAACCTTTTTGGACCCAAAAATTGAAGGAACTAGAAGAATCCTTTCCAAACAAAGAGCATGTAAAAATATTATAAAGGGAAATAGAAGTAACATAGAGACCCAAGGAGGTAATAAGCAAGTTATCTAATAACTCATCCACAACTAAAATTTAGGGCATTATTGAAGTAGCATAGTGATTGACAGTTATTCTAAGATTCACTTGTAGTCAATTAAAGCCAATTACTTTGAGTTGAGGTTGAGCCTATTAGTTTGGTTCAATAATAGTCAACACCAATATATTAGAAGGTATCAAAAGGCCCTAATAAATATGTCACATTATTCTTAGAGCTATGCAACATAATAAAAAAGTGAATGGATTAAGCACAAACACAATAACATTGTGTTTAGTTTTGTTTATATTAACTAATAAAGCATAGAGTTGGTTCCAATATTTATCACAAGGCTCTATTGAGAGTTTGGATGAAGTAGTGAGTGTCATTCTTACAAAATTCTTTATACTTAAATTTACTTCTCAACTATGAAGTGAAAAAAACTAATTCTGACAAGAGGAGCATGAAAACTTATATGATGCTTGGGATTATTTTAAGGAGTTGTTGAGGAGATATCCTCAACATTGATTTGAGTTGTGGTTCTAAGCATAAATCTTTTACAACGGGTTGAACTATATGAAAAGGTATATTGTTGATACAACCACCAAAGTATTTATTATAAATAAATATCTAGAGAAAGCACACCATTAATTTGAAAAGATAGTAAAAAATAACTTCCAAACTCTAATGGATTATTCATTTGGGAGAAAATAATCTAGAGTATTAGAGTTGGATAGGTTCAATATCATTGAAACAAATTTGGAAGTCATATTAAGGAAGTTTGATACCCAATAAGAAAAGAGAAGAATTTCGGCGAAGATCACTGCTTTACATCCATGTAATTTGTGGACTCGGATCCTATTTATCAAATGGAAGAGCCCAATCAAATATAGAGCAAATGATATATGTCTTGACACAATAATAATATTCCAATGCATTATCATTCAAACCTGAGAAATCACAATAATTTTTTGTATGGTGGCTATAGGAATAAACTATAGTATAGTGGGCTACACTAATCAAGGAAGTTCTAAGTTTAATTATCAATTTTCAAGAAGGAAAGATAAGCTAATAAAAAAAGATAGGGTACATGTTATTATAGTAGAACTATAGAAAAAAAATAATGATTGAGATAATTGAATGGGGTCACTTGAAGCAAAGATGAAGTAAATAAATATGATGATGAGGAATAGAGTGTCATATTGGTTAGTCATTATTATAAATGAAAGGAAGATAAGTAAATGAACTAAATATTGATACGGAAGTAAATCAAAATAATTATTCCTCAATATTGCTTAGAAGTTGAAATGAGCTGCCAATGTACTATGAAGAAAATAATTCAGAATATTTTGGGGGTGAAAGTTTCATGACTCTTCCAAGAGCTGTGACACCGAAGTTACAATATTTTGAACAAGAGAATTCTAGAGTTTTTTTTTGGGTAACAAGGCTGTGACTTCCTCAAAAGCTGTGTCAACCTAAAATTGTTTGAAAATCTATGACCCTAATTGAAGAGAACTAGAATAATGATGACTGTGAAGTCACAACACCTAACAAAGCCATGACTCAAAATAGTGCAAAACTAAGTTTTACCTGAATATGAGATAAAGGGAGATGGAAAAAAATGGAATGAATGAAAATCACCCTAGATCATGGAGAGAAACAAATGGACTAAGATAAAGATAAAGGTAAATTTCTAATGAATCTTCTATTTTTGTAATAATTTACGAAGGGAAAAGTGGATGAATACTTCAAAAATGTGTGTAATATATTCTAGAAATTAGACGTGAACATATCATTTGTCAAAACTCTAGCCTAAATATCAAACTATGTTAAATTAATGAAAAACATAATAATTAGCAAGATGAAGTTAGAGACATACATGATTGTAAATATGACTAATATGTATAGTGTAGTTATTCAAAGATAATTTCCAAAGAAATTGAAATACACTCAAAGCTTTACTATACCTTGCACTTTTAAAGATCACACATTTCGGAAGGTATTTTATGACTGGTAATTAAGTATTAACCTAGTGCTCCTATCCATTGCACGAAGATTGAATCTCAAAAAATTACTCTAATATCTCTCTCACTCCAAATGTAGGATCAAACTAATAAGCATCAGGATAGAATCATTGAATATGTAATGGTCAATGTGGGTATCATTATTTTTCTAGAGAATTTCATTGTAATGGACATGGAGGAAGATCGATATGTGTTGTTAATTTTGGAAGATCATTTTGACCATGGGACAAGTAGTCATTAACACCGAGAAAGGTGAGTCTACTCTCTATATTAGTGAGAAACAAGTGAAGTTTAATCTTTTCAATGGCTTACAAGGTCTAGATGATGATGAAATAGGGTATTGAAGAATCAACAATCTATTTTATACCACATAGGAATAAAAAATAGATTTCTAGTGGAAAATTTTTATTTAAGACTACTAGCTGAATGAAGATGAAATATATGAAATAGAAGAAAAACTTTGAATTTATGAGAATGGTGTGGTATATTAAACAAAAGAACAATATTAGAGTTGTGATAGTGATGAAAATGAAGAATTATATTGGAGCTGCAAAAATGAGAAAATAGTAGAAGATGACTATTATAATGTCATGATATTCTTTAGTCATGATTTTTGAAGATTCTTATGATGATAGCTCTAAGAAAGAAGAGGCTTCTATGGAAAAAGACAAGGGTGAAAGAAAAAAAATGGATGGACAAATAAATGACAAAGTTGTGGTTGGCCATGACTGGTCTTCCATAATGAAAATGACTAAGGAAAATATAAGATAAATTCACGGTTGTGCCTAGTATTGGGACTTTTGTGATATCAAATGAATTAGTCAATCAGAAGCATGAGGACAAGACTATGACTATACATAGTACCATGACTTTAGAGTTACAAAAAGAAAAGGTTAAAGAAAATGTGCAAGACAAAGCTGCTGCTTCAAAAATAGCTATGGCCTTGGAAATACAGAAAGAAAAAAGAAAACAAAATGCTTAAAGGCAATGCCGAGGTAGTAATCAATGCCATGACCTTGAAAATCCATAAAGAAAAGGAAGAATAAAGTGGATAAGAATGAGTCATGACATTCACTAAAGTCATCATATGAAAAGAGGAAATAATCCTAGAAGCGAATGTAGTTGAAGAAAAACTAGTGAAGGAAACCAATAAGAAGGAAGTGAAATAGTATATTAAAAAAATTTGATGGAGTAAAAAAGATTTGATGGTCTTGTTATGTATATTAAACATGTCACTACTTAAGAGGTAACCCAAAAATTTATTTTCCAGATGTATGATGTAATTAATATTTATATCTACCACATCAACAAATGCACACATCTAATGATCCACTAGTCATGGAATTCATACCCCATACCGTCTATCAACATGTCTACTTAAAGCTACTCCATTATTTTTATATTCTATAATACTCAGACCCAGTTATAGAAATTTATATTTATGATGAATTTTTTTAAGGAGAAAGTTATTGCTCAGGGATGAGTAATTATTTTAGTATGATAATTTATTTGGTGTTCATATTATTAAATATTATTATATATTTTTGTAGTTGATAATAATGTGTGAACATGGAAATAAAGCTAATATGTCATGATTTTCATAAATTTTGATGTTTTATTAATATAAATAGTCATGAAATTAATGAGTTTTTATAAGTGTTTAGTAGAGGGGAAGATCAGTGAGTCTCATATAATTGTGGCATCTATTCATGGCTAAAACTCTACCTAATTAGTTGGGATAATTATTATATTTTACGACTCTACCAACTCATTAGCATAATCTTTTCACTATGAGATATATTCCCAATGAATGTGATATTATCAATAGATCACAACCATACCAAACTTAAAAAATTTAAATGGTTATGAAATTAATTCTCTGTAATGACAATCAAGTGCCTCACTTGTACTCAAGGTCATATCCAATTTCATATAGTCATGATTTTATATTTATATGACTCTAATAGTTTTATATCATAGTCAAATCTTTTTACAAAGCTGTGATTTTTAAGCAATATAAAATTATAAATCCATGACTACTCGTGTCAAAGTCACTGTAATTATTCAAAGTCATGACTCTTGAGAAACTAAATGTTATATTAAATATTACTCGAGTATGACCATCTCCAAGGCCACAACTCTTATCCTAAAAGAAAAACATAACTATGACTAGTGTGCACAAGCTAGGTGCCAATATCATGACATCCTAATAGCATCTTAGCTATATGTTATACAAGAGAAAAAAAGATTAGTGTCACAATCACTCATAGAGCCACATACACGAGATAAGAAGGGTTACTTTTTCATTGTGGTTAGTTCCCAACATTATGGTCACAACCAATACATGAAAGATCTTCTCTATATTATAATTATTTTTTAGTGCCACAACCATATAAATATGAACAAAGGCTATTTGCCAATGCTATGGCCTCCACATAACACCATGTGTATATAACAATATGAGATGTCATCTTCACTCCATTTCTACATTATAGCACCATGACCCTCTAAAGATTATAAACAAATAATGACATGAATCTATGGTCATTCTATAGTATCATTACTTTGTATTACAAAGAAATTAGACTCAAGTCATAGTCATTTTCAGCAATATGACATTGTGTTGTAGAAAGATTAAGATGCAAAATAAAGATGTGACTATTTTTCGAGAGTAACAATATCAAGATGAAGAGATAATGGCCAAAGTTAAGACTTTCTTATAAAATCCATATCTTCCTACTTAGAGTAATGCAATAGTGCTCAAGTATAAAAATAGAAGATAGATAAGTTTAGAAAAATTTCTCATTTTCTTCTCCTTCTTCCTCATGCAACAAGCAAAGCTATGAAAACTACCAATCATGGAGGAAAGTTTTGTACTCCCTAGGAATTCAACAAGCAAGCAAGGGATACATGATTTATGCTAATCACCTAGAGTTAGGGCCCACGACTTTCAAATTTATCTCTTCTAGGGATATATTTGGGAATTTATACCAAACTAATGTGAGTCTAATGCTTGGTTTGTATAATTTAAATTATGTAATGTAATTATTTTATTTATGAATAAATGAGTAGTTGGCTTATCTTATTTATGGATATTGATGAATGATAATTAAATAAAATTTGAATTAGAGTTTTAACCACTAGTAGGTTTATACGTGATTATTATGGTGGACGATGATAAGTAAATCACAAGGCACACTCATTCATACGATATGAAGGAAGTAAC
The DNA here is from genome assembly GCA_029783825.1 of Sapria himalayana. Taxonomy (NCBI): domain Eukaryota; kingdom Viridiplantae; phylum Streptophyta; class Magnoliopsida; order Malpighiales; family Rafflesiaceae; genus Sapria; species Sapria himalayana. Next base: position 2,750,757 of record JAREIK010002869.1, on the reverse strand, counting down.
ATCTTTTCTGACTATAATACACAAGATAAATTTATATGTTAAATCCTAAAATTTGGATATATTAATCATCAAGAGTATGACACTAACAAAGAACAAAATACGAACACATTGACTTGTCAATCTAATATATATATATATTATAAAGGAATTAGTTCTTGATTGAGATAGACATTATATAAATTTTTTTTGAAGGGGTTCACATTTAGTATATGAGTCACATTGTTATTAAGGAGGATGGTGAAAGGTAATCCTCAAGATATACGCTAGTATGTTGTGACTTATAAGATAGTGACAATTATTGTGAGTTATATTTACTCATATGATTTATACTGGTAAAACTTGATAGAAGAATATGTTAATTATGAGGGTATGAAACTTTCGAAGCTAAAAGTATAATTTTTTATAAATCATACTAATTATTAGTCTTTATGACAATGGATGTTGGAGAAAAAGAGTGTGCAAACATAACAACCATCAAAGAGTAGATGAAGTTGCCTAAAAAGTATCACACCACAAATAACTCTCATGTTGAGATGAATTATTATCTTGGTGGTAATGTACCTAGTAGATAACTATGAGAAGACTACTATTCAGAAGGGCTCAATGATAATAACCATCTTGTATGATATTAGGGCAATAAGTGATTACACAACATCATAACCTTCATTATGTGTCCAATATAATATATGTCAACTAACTTAATGGCGTCATATAGATTAAATGAATATATCATGCACCTAAGATTGTATAATAATCTGAGTATTCATTTTACTAAAAATAAATTGTCATAATATTGAATAATTGAACTATTAATACAATTACAATAGAATCAAAATTTGGATGAAAGTCTATTATACTACTTGTATAACTCATATACTTATGGATCTTAGTTGATGAGATACTTTCATTAATAAGCTATTGGGATATTACCTAATTGATAAAATTTTGTAACATAATAAAGTTGCAACCATAAGCTGCGAGACACATAAGAGTGGAGGTGAGTCATAAGGTAATATTAATCCAATGAGTTACTTTCTATCATGTGACTCATACTGGCAATAACTGTGAGAAAATTTAAGTTAATTAAGTAAGTATGAAACTTATGATGCTGAAAATAGAAATACATTTACTACAACATTAATTTATGCATGTATGATAAATGAGTTCGGAGAATAAAAATGCACATACAAAGAAAACCTATCAAGGGTAGTTGATGAGTTGCATAAAAGATATGGACTTATGGATGAGCCTTAAGTAAGGATATTTATCATTTTGTTGGTAAAATATTGAGGTGATAGCTATAAGGGGACGATCATTAATGAGGACCTAATAGTTGATAACCACTTTGTGTGCCATTAGGGCATCATGGCATCTTCATAAGAGTCCAACCTTCATTTTGTAACTAAGTAAAATAATATCAAAACTATTTAGATAAGTCATCATGCATAACGAAATTGACTAATACTAGAATCTAAGAATCTTACCTAGAACTCAACTAGATTAGTAGTTGACTGATAGCAAATTGATTGAACTCCCTACAAAATCCTTGTGTGATAGATATTTGGATGAAATTTTATTTTACTACTTGTATAACCTATATATTTATTAGAATAATTAGATGAGAGATTATTTGTTCAATGAGTTTTTATAGCTTTTTTTTATGCTAAAAATTGAATATCATAATAAAATTGCAATAAGTTTTTACACTACTGCCAGAGATTATTTAATTTGGTTAGTAAATTTTAGTTGACATAACAATCCTTAGAAAAGGATTATTCTATTTTTAGTTGTTTAGATATCAATATCATAATTTTGTACCTTGATTTGCATTGCTTATCTTGTGTTACTTGTTTTCATCTTTTCATTAGTAGTTTTTTTTCTATTTTTTTATAGCTACCATATCCTTTAAAAACAAAAACTATAGGATTAAGCTAACACATCTGGACATAAAGATTGAGATAACTAGAAAAGTACGTTTTAGATAAAGAGTTGAGAAAAAATTGATGGAAAGAATTATAGTAATAGAGATGCCCAAGGAGGTGATGGGTAAGCTATCCAACAACCCAACCATCACCATGAACTATGAGACTATTGGTAATGGTTGATGTACCAACTATTTTGAGTTGTTACTCTAGGATTTGGATGTAACCACTAGAAGATAATTATGAGTTAAAGTAGAGTCTAATAACAATGGTTCGTCAACATTAGTATAGTGAGAGGATATCAGAGGATCTGAATAGACATGTCATGATGATTTGATGATATGCAAGACAGTTAAAATGATTAGAATTAGTTCGGATGCAATTAAATTATGTCTATTCTTTTTTTTATTTGAGAGATAAGGTACATAGTTGGTCCTAACACTAATCTTAGGGCTAGATTGAGAGTGAAAATGATCTTTTATAAGATTTTTTTCATAATTTTTTTTTCATCTCAAATCAACTCACGATTTTCATGTTTCTTTCTCAACTATCTTATCAAGCAGCAAATGGCAAACAATCAAAACAAACTCAAACCATAAGCAATTGTTGGGTTTACATGATTAATTAGCTCAATCAAATATGTTATGATTCAATAAATTTAATTAACTTGTAAAAGGATAAAAAAGTATCTTCATTTTCTATAAAATCATTGTTTTATGCTCTTAGGTGCATCTTATTTGAGATACTCTACAAAAAATTTATATGAATAAACGTGTTCATTAATATATTGAAAATCATAATATAATGAAATCCATAAAAACTTCTATTCCTTTTGAAATGAAAATCATGTATCTATGTTTTTAAACACTTATTATTAAAACATGTTAACTTGTTTTTTTGTCCCTCCATTTCCTCTCCTACGACACATCTCATATTATCTCTCGCCTGGCATGTATTGACCTTAGGACCCTTGGGTGACTTAGAAAATATCCATGTCCTAAGCAATTGTATATGACTTAGAAAATATGTTCATTTCTTATGACTTGAGAAAACCGTCATAGTTAAGGTTCTTACCTCTCCATTTCATTTTAGTGCATCTGTTCATTTTAGTGCATCTGTTCATTTTAGTGCATCTGTTCATTTTAGTGCATCTGTTCATTTTAGTGCATCTGTTCATTTTAGTGCATCTGTTCATTTTAGTGCATCTGTTCATTTTAGTGCATCTGTTCATTTTAGTGCATCTGTTCATTTTAGTGCATCTGTGTTGGGGAATTATTTGATATTAGAGATTTTTGCTGTTGTACATTCTTAGTTTCATTCCTTTTCTCAGGTTCTTATCCAACCATATCGCTAAAATAAGTCGGTCTGCTGCAATCTGAACATGGAAATGTGCATTTCTGGCCTGGCATCATAATGGGTCGCCACCTATTTATTTATTTTTGATTATTTTCTGCTTATTCTCAAACCTCAACCACGTTTGTCTGAGAAATGGAAGAAAGGGGGGAAATGGAGGAAACCCAATCTAAGGCACCAGACTTGAATTCAGAAACACCCCCTATTCCATGGCAACACATGTTCCGATCAGCCGCCTTCTCGAAACTCCCCCCCACCATTTCTGCATCCCCTGCTCGAGCAGAAAAACAAAATCTCAATGAGCGGGATATGAAAGGCACCATGATTTCAGGTGATCCTCAGGTGCGCCTTGCTCTTTACATAGCGATGGCTCATGCTGGTCTTATCTTGGCCATTGTTATACTGTATTTCGTTTGCAAGCTATTGCAAGAGTACTTGCGAGCAATACAATGGGCCATCTTGTGCTCAATTCCTCTGAGAGGGATACAACAATCTCTCGTCACTTTTTGGAGTGAGCCATTGCAGCTCGGCTTAACAGAGACAGTTCTGGCAGTTCCAATTGCAATTGTTAAAGTTTTTGTGGGTACTCTTGTTGATATGAAGGAGGCTAGTTTACGTGTCTTGTTTAAAAGATCGCAAGGTGATAGTCCTAGGAAGAATAGAAGCGGGTTTTCAAAGTTACTGAGTTGGTTAGTTTCGTTTGGTCTGTTCGTGCTATCGTATGAGTGGATAGGTGGTGCTGGATCTCTGTTGATTATATTGGCTGGGTTCTCTTTCAGTGCGAAAACCATGAATTCTACGTTTTCAACAGTCTCTTCCTTTAGAAATAATAGCTTTCGCCGCAGTGCAATTAGTGCGTTCTTCACGAGAGGGATACTAAGGAGATTAAAAACCATCGCAGCAATTGGGTTGATTATTGGTATGATTCTCATGTTTTTAGTCGGGTTAATGTTTTTTTCTTACAAAATTGGCGTGGAAGGAAAAGATGCAGTAGTTTCGTTAAAATCTCGTGTTGAAGAAAGTAATTACATGGAAAGGATTGGCATCAAAAAGTGGATGGACGAAAACGATGTTCCTGGAGTGATAGGTACGTGCACGACCAAGTTCTACAAGACAGTGTCTGATCAAATAGATAGCTTGGCAGTGCAATACAACATGACAGAATTAGTAACAGGAATCAAGCATTTCATCGTTACTTCTCCATCTAACTTAACTGAGCATTCAACAGCATTGATGAACCCATCTGCCTACACAGAAAAGCTTCTGGGCATAAGAAAAAAGCTCAGCAGCCAGCAATGGGGGGAGATATATGTAGAACTGGAAGCAATGTTCAGAGAACTGATAATCACACGGGATGATATAGTTCAAAAAGCAAAAAGTCTTGCAGTTCAAGGGGTGGATGTTTCACACCGTGTATTTGCTACCACTGGCTTGGTTTTAGGAGGAAGTGCTAGACTTGTTTTCTCCTTTGGAAATTCTATCATTTCTGGAGCAGCCGAGGTCCTCAATTTCGTCTCCCGTTCAATGGTGTTCTTCTGGGTCTTGTACTACTTGATCACAACAGAATCAGGAGGGGTGACAGAACAAGTTATGTCAATGCTTCCGATCTCTAAATCAGCACGAGCCCGTTGTGTCGAAGTTCTTGATAATGCCATATCTGGTGTTCTTCTGGCTACCGCCCAGATTGCATTCTTTCAAGGATGCCTAACTTGGCTTCTGTTTAGATTCTATAAGATTCACTTCCTATATGTCTCCACTGTAATCGCATTTGCGACCCCCCTGTTGCCTATGTTTCCTTCTTGGTTGGCAACAATTCCTGCTGCTATGCAACTGCTGTTAGAAAGTAAATATATGGTGGCTCTTAGCTTGTCTGTGATCCATCTTTTGCTAATGGAGTATGGTGCTTATGAAATTCAAGAGGATGTGCCTGGCTACATGGAATATCTTACCGGGCTCAGTATTATTGGTGGAATGACATTGTTTCCTTCTGCAATTGAGGTACCTTTTTTTTTCAACCTGATCACCATGCCTTGAGAATGTTTTCCGTGCCCTTGCTGGGGCATACCGATCATGATATCCACAATAGTGTGATATTATTCACTTTGGGCCTAAGCCCACATTGTGGTGTCAAACGGGATGGGCCAGGCTGGCCCAACCTAGTTTTTTTGAGCATGACCGTGCTTTCATGCCGGGCCTTGCCCGGCATGGTTTATTTAAGCTAGGCCTAGTAGTAAAAGTACCTTGCTGGGTCAGGCCCGCTAGTAAAAGTACCATGCTGGGTCAGCCTCGCTAGTAAAAGTATCATGCCCTGTCAGGCCTGTACGGGCCTGGTTAAAAAAACAATATTTTTATATTTTTAAAAATTTAAAGAATTATATTAAACTATATATAAAATATATATTATATTATATATAAATAATGTTTAAAATTTTAAATTTGTAACTTGAAATTTGAAAATATTAATAAAGTTAAAATTTTTATAATTAATTTTTAATATATTCAGATTATAATTTATTAGAATTAAATTATATAGTTTTAAATGAAAAATTTAAACACAAAAATTAATTAAACAAAAAATTGCGTTAAAAAAAATTATAAAGTCACAAAAACAAAAGCAAACTAAATGTTCAATTGGCCAATAGATACCGAACCAAAGCAAATACAACGTAACATAAATAAAAAATCATATAATCAATAAAAAACAAAATATCAAAATCAAAAATCAGAATCAAGAATAAATAACACAAATCATCAACTGTGTCCTTGATCGTGAGACATTAAAAATCAAAATCAAGTAACAATGACAAATAAAAATGGTATGTAACGTGGCGTGGTGTAGCATTGGCAACTGGCATCTGGCAAGGGGCAGGGGAAACCGGCAACCATATCAATCGTCAATTGGCATATCATGAATCATGAGCATCATCAACCGCAATATCAAAATCAATATCATATGGATCATTATAACCAGCAATCAATGTTTCTACTTTCACAGCGGATGCAGTTCATGTCCAAGCTCTAGTACGATCCTGAATGCTAAACCTCGAATCCTCCCAATCCTTTAAATATGTCAATATTTCAATAATATTTGTAAGTAATCTCGATCTCCTATTTGAAATCACGTTCACTGTAACGAAAAAAACAAACTCTGATGCTACGTTCGACGTCGGAGGAATCAGTAGATCCCATGTCATCCTAGGTAGCACGGGAAAGGTGGACTCATATGATTTTTATTACGGTAAAATATCAAGATTCTTATTATCAAAATGTAATAGGATTGAGCAGTAATTGATATCTAAGTACCGAGAAAGCTCGTTCCTATGTGATGATCCACCTCATCGTTTTTTCCTCGCTAACTGAATGAAAAAACTATTATCTCCAAAGAAGGTATCTATGTCCATAATTATAGTCTCACTACTACTATCATAATACCTAGTATTGTAGTATGTGAATAGATCAGTTCTCTTCTTGTGAATATACCCTTTTGGTGGGTCTTTCAGGTTCATGCACGAGAAAATGTAAGTCAGTGTGTTATCTATTCCTTCCACCTTAACCCTAGGGTTCATGCATGCAACGAGACAATAAAGAGATAGAATGGTGGATCAGTATTTTAAATACTTGATTTTTATTTCTGTAACCATATGATTAAGTGCCGGGTTAGCTCGATACTTCCTAAACATGCTACTAATATTGCATATGCATCTGAGTGTAATGCAAGTTGTGGGAGTATAAACCGACGAACACATGTTCTTCGTGTCATAAAAAATCTTTAGGAATTTCATAAATAAAATTTATGAAGCATAGTCAGTGTCGTCAATAATAAGTTCGTCACTCTTACAATTGATATAGTCGGATATTACGTGTTCATATCCAACACGTGACTCTAACATCATGTATGTGTAATTCAATTGGTGTCTCATATCCGATTGGAATTTCTTCTTCTCAAGATTCGCAGACAAACAGAGATTATCAAATTCTTGTTGTCTGTGAGGAATATGAATATATTTTAGTATATTATCCAATGCGGGAGAATACACTTTATACCCGCTTATATAATTAAGTTAATCACGTGACACATGCATCTGACATGAAAAATCTCTCCTAATGATACGTCTCTAATATTTCTAATAAACATGTTAATCACTTCTTCATTATTAGATGCGTTATCAAATATGATATTAAAAATTTTATTTTGAATTTTATATTTTCTAAAGATTTTTATCATAAACTCAAAAATAGTTGGGTCATAATAAGGATGAAGAATCACAGAGAATCCTAAATTTTTTTTATTCATTGTCCAGTTAGAATCTATATAGTGGCTGGTGAGATATGCATAAGATGATTCATCGTGACTTGTCCAGATATCGAACGTCACGGACATCACTCCACTACATGTCATAAATTCATTAATTATTATTTATTTTTCTAACATATAAAATTTTAGTATGTCATTTCTAGATGTGGACCTGGAAATCCTACAATAAGCAGGCTGAAAATATGTCTGCATGATGCACACTATTCTTGTATCTTTTGAAAATATGATCGGAAGACTCATTAATGTGATAAGTTTGATCATGTCTTTCCTACCCAGCTCAATGCAATATATAAAGGGAGTAAACTTTGAGACTGGACTCGATCCAGTCTCAAAAAATACATTGCTAAGTTAGGTTTACTTAGGATCTAATGTACATATTTTTTGGTGCATAATTTGACATGCCTTTCAAGGTGCTCAGTCACAAACAAACTCTTACAAGTTAAATTTCTTATATAATATTTGCAATGTATTATTTTTTCTTCTTATCCCTAATATTTTTTTGTTTTATTATATTAAAATAAGTTCAAACTATAAAAGTCCTGTTAGTTTTTTGTTTTTTAGATGTTTAGGTTGAAATGACTGGAGAAATCAAAGTTTCGGCAGTCTTAGACCTTTGTGTAAGATTTTTATTTTCTAAATTTAAATATGTTTTATTAGTATTAGTCATTTTTTGGAATTTTGTTAAACAGGAGGTAGAGCCTAGATTAGAGGTGTCAATCGAGCCAGCCCGGCACGAGGCACGGCACGGTTCAGCCGTGCATGGGCCGGCCCGGCACGGAAAAATTCCGTGCCCGGGGCAGGCACGAGCCATGCCGTGCCTGACCCGGCATGGTTCGGCCCACGGCACGGCACATTGACATGGGTTTGTCTGGTGCTGGGTGTCCTGTGAGCCCGACCCCACGATGGCCCCTTCCGCAAAAAAGACCGCGGGTCGGGTCTGATTCGACCCGACCCGCGGTCCCCCAAATCCTGACCCGTACGGACATGCAAGCCCGAGCGGGCCAGGCACGGCACGTCCCGCCGTGCCGGGCCAGGCATGGCATGGTACGGTAACCGTGCCGTGCATGGCTCGGCCGTGTCAAACGGGCCGGCCCGGCCCGTTTGACACATCTAGCCTAGATGATAGATTTTATATTTTTGGATTAGAGAGAAGCTTGAGAGTGTACATAAAAAAAGCTTAAAATACCCGGTAAAGCAATGAGATAGATCATGTGTATGGTACATCATAGTCAAGTTCAAATTTTCAAACCCCAGTTGAGAGTCCCGAAAAGGTGAGCCGAATGACGAAATATCGAATACCAATAGAGATAAGAGCAAGAGTTTTGAGAGAGTGAGATTTGAGAATAAATCTTTATGAAAAACATAAATGTTATAGAGAGGTGGGAAGTATTTTATAGATTAAAGAAATTTTTTTTTTAAAAAGTATTTTTTATGTTTTTTTTAATTTTTTATTGAATTTTAGGTGTCAGAATCATGATGGCCATCAGATTCTTCTCCCTAGCTATTGGAGGCGAAATCAAATGGCTAATATTCACATTTTTATTTTTTTAAGCGTTGAGTGGGGTGGGGGTTTGGGTCGGGTGGGACTGCGGGTCGGGTTGGATTGGAATTGGACTTGTACCCGTGCGTTTTCCCTATCCAAACCGAATGGCACTAGTGATGGGGTGGGCATGGGGTGCCAGGTGCGGGGCATGTCTCGTGCCGGTGCGCCGCGCCACGGGCCACCGAACCGTGCTGGGTCAGGCACGACACGAGGCCCTGTTGGCCTCGGAACAGGCCCGGGCAAGGGAAATTCCCGTGCCGGGCCGGCCCAGGCACGGCCGAATAGTGCCGTGTCTCGTGCCGGTCCGTGCCAGCCCGGCCCGGTTGACATCTCTATGCCCACATGGATTTATTTTTGGATTATATTGAAAAGGCCAAACACTAATGACTTCAAAGTCCACATTTATTTATATGTTTAATTTTTCTCCATTTCTAGCTAATGTAGGACTTTGATTGTATTCCGAACAATCTCCCCGTTTAAATAAGGACCATATTTTTTTTGTGTCTCCTTATTTTTTCTTCATTGGGTCTCTTTCTCAGACTCATCTCCTTTTGTTCAGTGTTTTTTTGTCAGCCATGCATTTTATGCTTATGTCTGTGCTTGGGCTCTAATGCCAAATGATAGGGTATACATATCATGACACCCACAATAGTGTGACATTGTATACTTTGAGCCCAAGCTTGCATGAATTTATTTTTGAATTATCTTCTAAAGGTCTCACGCTAATGAAATCAAGTCCACTTTTATATGTTCAAGTTTTTTTGTATTTCAAGCTGATGTGTGATATCGATTGTATTCGCAACAATCCTTTGTATATAACAAATTGAAAGAGAATGAGGAGCCTGACCAAGAAATGTTAATGCATTTTCCAAATTTGGGATGTTCTCGTGTTCTTGCCTTGTTGGGCCATCTGGGGCTACAAACATTTTTTTAGTTAAAAAAGGATAAATATTAGTAATTCCTCATATGTCATTCCTACACACAAGTCGAAACAAAATCTTAATACAATATTAAGAGAATAATGATCAACCATAGAAAGTTCATCATATTATTCATCTAATGGATTATGAAATTTTAACGAAATTTTATAATGGAGAGATGGATGATATGATAGTTAATATCAAGGGTGAATTTTTTTATTTATAAATAAAATTAATCACATCGTAAATCAAATGAGCTTGAATAAGAAAGAACTAGAAGAGAACACGTGAACATTCAGCCATGTTAATAAAAAAGCTTATATTTTTTATTTTATTTTTTTTATTAGTAGCTTTTCTCATTTGAATGGGAGTACCTAACACGTAGGCCACCACGATCCCGGTCATATGTGTGAATTTTTAATATTTACTACAAAATAATGAATTATCTTTCTTATTTCTTTTGAGATGGCATTGGAGGAGAAGACGTGCAAATCATGCACGTGTGACAAGTGTATTGTCAACTTATTGTTGACATTACGATAGATTAATGACAACTCATTGTTGGCATTGACGAATTAGTGTGAAGTCACATAGTGGAGGCACGTGTGAAGTCGCACAGTGTAGGCATGCCGGTGCAATGGTGTGTGAAATGCGTAGTGACTGTGTGTGGCGTGCTTGTGCGGTGGAAGTGTGTGTAGTGACTTATGCACAGTGAAGGATGCAATGTGTTTGTTGTGTGGTGTGCTTGTTGGGATTTTTGGTGCAATAGCACATGGCAGTGTCGGCCATGTGGTGTAGATTGAGGGATTTGTTTTTTTTTTTGTTTGTTTGTCATGCTTGATGTATTTGTTGCATACAAAGAATAATTCAATAAAAATTAAAAAATACATATTTATTATGAGTTATTTTATCAAAAATCTAATTTTTAACTCATTATTTTGTGACATTTTTATTGATTTATCTATGAAAATCAATTAATTTTAGTATGATCAATATATTTGATTCATGCTTGAGATTTATTAGTCTTGATATATTCTTTAATGATGCTTAATATGTATGATATTATTATTTAATTGTTGGCATATAGATTGATTAATTAAGATAAAGTTAATTACTATGCCGTTTGGACATAATATTGTGGTAATACCTATATTGTGAGAGGAATATTCAGGTAATATGCCGTTGTGACATAATATTGTGATAATTAATTAAGATAAAATTAATTAAGGTAATTACTATGCCGTCTGATTATATTTGAGAGATTGAATAATCAGATTCATAATATCCTATACTTATATCTACTGTGATAATGATATATTATTTTTTGGATACAAATCCTCAATGAGAATGTGCTCATTTTTTTTTTTTAGATTTATTAGAGTGATCTATGTATCTACAATTATCTTTGATCCAGTAAAGTCGAGATGATTAGTCAGATTATTATAATTTCTTTCATGCATGATGACATTGACAAAGCAAAGAAGGGTGCTTCTGGAGGGAAGTAGTTGATAATGCCCAAGAGAGAATAGGGTATGCTTGGGAGAAATGTTAGACTTTGTATCACGAGTTTAAGAGTGTTTTGGGGCTTGGATAATGTACAAAAGACTGTTAGATCTATTTGGATTGGATTTTTTATGTGAGCACTCATCAATCTCGCTATACTTACCCGGAATGAATATTTCAGACTTTTTTTCTTGAGACTATCAAATCTAGTAGAGATATTTCTATGGGAGGTATTCATATCGTTCTTTTTTTTTTTCTAACACTTTGGATTCCTGAGTCATTAACTCAGGAGACTACTCATATCATAAATAATTGAACTATATTTTTTTTTATAGAGTTTAAAATCCTTGATTTTGTTGTGACTAATGATATATTTCTATGAGTTAAGAGGGTATGACATGGTGAATGTCTAGTTTGTGATGTTGATACTAGTTTTTTTTTATTTTTTAACTTTTTTCATAATTTATTTTAAGTTATTTATTTTGATAAACAACAAAAAATAATATTATTATAGGAAAGTATGAAAATAAGCTCATATCTCAAAAAATACTCAAAATAAACTCAATACATCAAATCGACAAAGGAAAACCTAATAAATAAATGGGACAGCCCATATATTGGGTATTCTCATCCATAATATAAAAACTAAAATAAAAAACATGTAAACAATAACATTTATTTCAAACTGATGCAAAAATATTTTGAACATCAAATGTGGAGGAAAGAAAAATAAGATGAGGTATCATCAAGTTGTTCGTAAATGTATTGATTAATTGATATGTTACAATAGTATAGATTATAATAATAGTTCTATCTGAGACTATGGTAATATTGATTTGCTATAATACTAATTTTCTTTATGAGAGAAAAAATTATCTGATTTTCTCAAGAACGTATATGATCAAAGTATCTTATAAGTAATTATGATATCGTTATTAATTTTGTTTATTGTATTAGATCTTGAAATACCTATTTGTCTCATTTTTTAGGAGATAAAATTATCTTTTAAAAAGTATAAAAATTTATTATAAATATTTTCTTGTTACAAGCTTATATCTTATTCAAATCTGAAAAAAATGATCAATTAGTGATGCTCATGATTATTGAAAAAAATAATAAGCCTCGGATTTTTTTTTTAATATTTCAGTATGTTAAAAGTTACACTTTAGTGATTATGTGGTAAAAAATCTTGGAAACAATAATCATATTGATAGTATAAGATATATGAAGTATAATATTAATCAAATAATTAATTTGTTATATGATTTTATAATGTATTATGAATCCAATTGAAGAGCTTGCACCATATAAGAAATTAATATCTAATTTAATAAGAGTATTCAACTGGGCATAATGTAGAAAACTAAACTTTTATAGAATATTAATTGCATCTCTCATATATGTCAATATAATATATCTCTTGAAATTGATCACTTTTATATTAATAAAATATTTTAAAAAAGATTAATTATTTGAAATTATGATTAATGTATTTTTTGAGTTGAAAAATCTACAACAAATCATCTGAGATAATATGAATTTCATTTACATGTTCAATTAGTATATTACTTATCAATTGATATTCTTCAGAAAAATAAAGTAATATACTTATATAAACTAAAAAATATAATTATTAGTGAGAACTACAAAAACTAATATCTTAGTGACTATTGTATGATACATAGCCTTTTATAATTTGCAAATTTAGTTTAGCTGAACAGTTCAATACATGAGTATTTGCTCTAAATATATATTATCCTCAAGGTTATCATAAAGAAAGATATTGTTCATATCTAATTTATATATTCTTAATATATGAGAAGCTGTCGGTAACATATCTTCACATTGAGACTATCTTAGATTTTGGAAAAAAAGTTTCTTGATAATTTATTTTAAACATCTGAGTAAACTCCTTGTAATAAGTTTTGTTTTCAAGCAATCTAACTTTTTACATAAATAAGTCTTTACAGTGAACATTCATCTACTTACAATTGAAAATAAATTTTTCTGAAGATTGAATTTATGGTTCCCAAGTCTTGTCAGAATAAATATTTATCTTTTAAATATAGTTTGACATAATTCTGAATTAGATAATACCTAATAATGAGACTTGATATCATAATACCATTAAAAAAAATAGTAACAATGATAAAGAATAAAGAAGACATGAATATGATATTGCTTATAAATAGGATATTGAGTATAACTCAACTAGTTCTTTTGCAGATTGATTTAAAGATCAAGATCAAAAGAGTAAATTACATGATTATCTAGTTTCTTATATGACTCTCATTTATTATGAATAAATTATGTATGTCTTATTCTCATAATAGAAACTCTATGTCTTGAGTGGTCAAGTTTTTATGTTCTTGGTTTATATTATTGAGCAAGGATCAAAGTAGACTCGGGAGCTACTAGATTATTTCGACTCGATTGAGATTATTTTTCTCGAAAGATCTTATTTTTTTAGAATCAATCTATTCTATACTTAATAGTTTGTACAATAATTTTATAGATATGTTATCAAAATGTGAACTAATAAGTTCAAATATAATAGATGAGTTATTTTCTTTTTTAATTGGAGGCCTAAGTGATACTATATAATAGTATACAAAAGGAATAGATTAATATATATTTTTTGTATATTTATTCTTTGTAGGCTCTTTAAAAAAATGTATGCGAAAAAAATTATAACTCATTAATACTCAATCAATCTCATGTGTATAAAAATTATCCATCTTTAGGGTGCTCGAATAATAAAGAAATATATTTTTTTATGTCCATGCGTGGCATATTATCGCATCTTCTAGGAAAATCGTGAATAAAATAAATCCTCACAAAGATTTTGATATGTAAACTAAAAAATTTCTTTTTATAGTACAAGATGTAAAAGGAATCACAATGCGATAAGGCAAATAAAGACATGGTTGATGAATTAATTTGTGATTAAAATTGTATCTTAAAAATATTCTGAAATATTTTTATCAAAGAGAAATATTCGCAATGCTTTTAATAAATATCTCATCTTCATTTCTATAATCATATTTTTTAGGGTGTACTAGCTCATGAAATTTAATATATGATTTCATGCCAAGTATAATAAGTATCGAAGCAATTAGGTATATATTTTAATGTTTTTTATTTTTAAATTATTTTTATATTTTTTAATAAAATAATTGAAAAATAAAAAAATGTGACATGAAATAAAAAAGAACTAATTATGTAGTGTCTATTTAATCTTCAATAAATAATAAAATATCTAAATTATTCTCGTATCTCATCTCTATTAGGTCGTAATATGTTTGAATGTATTAAGTCGAATAAGTTCTCTGTCACGCAAGTATGAAAAGCAAGATAATAAACTAGTATATCTTTCTGATTGATATGACTCATACTAGGTATATTGACATCACTAATACTAGAATCTAATATTCTTGATCTAGACATTGATAGGTTAAATAAGTCGAGAATTTTTAAGTAATAAATTAATAACGGTTAAATATTTAGTGAAATATTTTATTATAGAAGTAAGCATATATAATTCATTATGCTAAATTTCAAATGAAGTTTTTTGATTTTATAAAATGATATCAATAGAATAAAAAATAAAATTAAAATTGAGGTGCCTTCTAAAATAACTCATATAAAAAGCTTAATGAGACAATCATAAATAAAAAAAGATTATAAAAAAAAAGGTGTCAAGTTGAAATAAGATTATTTATTTGGACTTATGATTAAATATACTTATTGAATTGAAATATTTTTAACTCATCATCCCCGGTAATAAGGGTGTCTTTTACATACACAATTAATAGAATATACTTGTAAGTTGAACTTCTTCGAAATAACATAAAGTTATAAGTAACACACATATGTAAACTAAAAGAGATAATTGGCAATGAGAACTACAAAAACTAATATCTTGGTGACTATTTTTGACTATATATAATTTCTATAATTTACAAATTAAGTGTGATTGTACTGTTCAAAATGCAAGTATTTGTTTCAAATATGCATCGTTCTCAAGGTTATCGTAAAGAAAGATATCATTCATGTTTAATTTGTGTATTCTTCATCTATAGAAAGCGGCCAGTAACTTAACTTCATACCAAGACTTAGTTTTCGGAGAAAATGTTTTTTGATAATTCATTTTAAATAGCTGAGTAACAAGTCTCATTTTTTAAGCAATCCAACTTTTCTACCTAAATAGGTATTTATAGTGAACACTCATCTGCAATAGAATATCATTAAGGTGAATTTTTTGGTTCTTCAGTTCCATTGGAGTAGATGTTATTTATCATTTTTTTTTTAAATATTTTGACGTAATTCTAAATGAGATAATACCTCATAATGAGACTTTGATATCATAATACCATAAAAAAAATATTAATAAAGATAAGAATAAAGAATACATGGAGTATGATATTGCTTATAAAGTAGGATATATGGTTAATAAATTAGTTTGTGATTAAAATTGTATTTTCTTAAATATATTCTAGAACACTTCTAACAAATAGAAATATTCAAATCATTTTAAATAAATATCTATTTTTCCTTTCTATAATCATATTTTATGGGGTGTGCTAGCTCATGAAGTTTGATATATGATTTCTTGCTCGGTACAATAAGTATTGAAGAAGTCAAATATATATTTGCATGCATTCTTACTTTTAATGATTTTTATCTTTTTTTTAAATTAATCTTGTATTTTTTCATGAAATACTTGAAAAGTAAAAAAAAAATATGACATGACATGCAAAAAAACTAATCATGTAAAATATATTTAATCATTAATAAATATAATAAAATATATAAAATATTCTATTATCTAATCTATATTAGGTTACAATGTGTTATAGTGTATTAAATCGAATGAGTTCTCAATCATATAAGCATCACAAGCAAAATAAAAAGTTATTATGTATTTTCCTAAATGATATTTCCCACGCTTTAGTATATGGATATCAATAATACTAGAATCTATCATTCAGTCTAGATATTTAATTGTTACCAAGTCAAGAATGACAAATAGTAAATTAATAACACTGAGATGCTCAGTGAGATGTTTCATCGTAGAAGTAAAAAATATATAATTTACTATACTAAATTTCAAATAAAATCTTTTGATCCTGGTAAATAATATCAATGGAATCAAGAGGTAGTGCTTGCGGTGGCTCGCAGTGGTGGGGCATGGCATATGTCATTGTGGGTGCTGCTTGGCTGATGCTGTTGGTGTCAGAGTTCTTAGCCTTTAGCACACACTTCCTACACGTTCACGCTGCGCATGCTATTTATGATGCTTGTTTCACAATTCTGCACACAATCCACCCAGGGTTCCACACTCACAATTTGTATCTAGAACAGGAGGTAGGTATAGTGTGCGGTGGCTCGTGGTGGTGTGGCGTGGTGTCTGTTACTGTGGGCGGTGCTGATGCTTGGCCTTGGCAGGCAATGTTGGTTCCAGTGTTCTTGTTGCAAATCCACCCCCAGCATGTGAAAAATAACGCTTGTAACTAAAGAAATCTGCCGACACTCGGTAGAATCTGCCTACGTTAGCTTGTCGGTGGTGGATGGTGCCGACTAGGCTTTGACCGGGGCACATAAGGCCTTAAGTTTGTTAGAAAAAAGTTGAACCCCACTCTAATATCTTGTAGAAAAGTTTGCATAAGCCCGTATCTCCAAAATTCTCAAACAAAACTCATATTTCAAATATGCATAAAGAATCCTTATAAACACGTGCTCATCAAATCGGGACAATCCACATGTTGGGTGTTCCATTTTATAACATAAAAATAGGAAAATAAAATGGCCATATAAATTGTCATTGTTGTAGTTTCTTGATATTTTTCTATAAGATCGATAGATCATGTAGATAATTTTTTTTTTTGTGAATTAAGCAAGATAGATAGTTTATATTTTTCTTTATTTTTCAAAAATCTCTCTATATGCTTGATTATTGTTAACTAATTTGTTATGTATTTTCAATTTGAATATCTTGTTGGAAGGAAGATGGAGGAAGATGAAGAAAGAGTCACATGCTCCACAAAAGAATACTTAATAAAATATTGAAAACTCTTTTCTGAATAATAAAACACTAATACAAGAAGAGTATTTATAAGTTAAAAGAATCAATCTCAACCATATAATTTTATGTCATTAAATTTTGACATAACTCAAGCCATTAAATCTTTGACCAAGTATTTATGATAAATTTGATTTTTTTTTAAATTCAAATCTATCATAAAAATAAGTTTATATTTTAATATTTTCTCTTAAATTTGATTTTATTACTCCAAGTAAACTTCTTAGCCTAGTAAAGTATTTTTGCTTGAGTGGTTTGGTGAAAATATTAGCTAATTAATCATGAGACTTCATGTATTCCAACTGCATATCCTTCTTCGTAATGCATTCTTAAATATATTGATAGCGAGTATCAATGTGTTTACTTTGATTATCGAAGATTGAGTTCTTAGCCAAAACTATTGTTGACTTGTTGTCCACTAAAATCTTAGTCAGTTCTTTTTGTGACACACCTAATCGTTTTAATAAATTTTGAAGCCAGATTGCATAACAAACATAACAAATAGCTACTACATATTCTGTTTTGTGTGTGAAAAGATTGTTAATTGATTGTTTCTTTGAAGCCCAAATACAAGTAATGTCTCTCATATGTAATACAAAATTAGTTGTACTCTTGCGATTATCCATGTCTTCGCTCCAATAATTATCATTATACCCAACAAACATGTAATTATCATAAATAGAATAATACAAGTCGAGTCTGTTGTATCTTTAATATAGCATATGATTTTCTGTGTTGTCATTTATGAGTTGTTGAATTTTTCATGTGTCGACTAATGATTCCAACAGTATAAGGAATATCAAATTTTGTATATATTAGACAGTGTAGACCTCCTTCCAAGCTTTTGTAAAGAGTGAGATTTATCTTATTTCCTTTCTCATACTTAGACAATTTGATTCCGCATTCTATTGGCATGTCAATTGGATTAGAGTTATCAATCTTGAATTTTTTAAGTAAATCTTTAGCATTGTTTTCTTAGGTGATTAGGATCTCTTTCTATTCTTGCTTAACTTCAATTTGAGGTAGTAAGACATGAGCTCAATATCAGTCGTCTCGAACTTCTTCGTTATCTCTCTATTAAATTTGTCGAAAATATTAGAATCGCTACCTATGAAAATTAAGTATTGTACATACAAACACACAATGAGAATATCATCAATTTTAATTATAATACATCTCGAATTCTTTCTCAAGCTCATTTTTCTCGGCATGGCTATGCCACATTGCCGAACGGAAAAAAAAATCAGCCGCATGGTCGGCCGATTACAATCTGTCATGTGGCAGAATATTTTTAAAAAAAATGGACTGCCTTTGTTTTCGTGCTGGGGTGTTGAATTTTTTTTTTTAATAAAATTGCCAAGATGATCGTCCAATGGAGATCCCATTGGGCTATGCACATGAGTAGTGCCTAGCCTGGCATGAACCATTCCAAGGGGCGGGCTGGCCCCGCCCGAAGCATGGTTCTAAATTGTGTTGTGCTGAGCCATGTACTGCTAAACTGGGTTGGGCCACAGGCCATTACTTGGTTGTTCAGCTCATTTGACATATTTACTTTTATTGAGACTCATCAAAGGATGTTCCAAACATTAATAGTAGTGTCTGAACCAAATTAAGTGAGGATGAGCAATCATACTATTTTAATATCTCCTGATGCTTGAGAGTGTATGAGAGAGAGAGAGAGAGGGTGAGAGAGGGGGGGAATGAGAGAGAGAGAGAGAGGGTGAGAGAGAGGGGGGATGAGAGAGAGAGAGAGAGAGGGTGAGAGAGAGAGAGAGAGGGGGGATGAGAGAGAGAGAGAGAGAGCAAGCTCATATGATTGCTATTGTTATCTCAATACTATAACCACTTAAATATCCTTAACATTAAAATTTTTATGAAATTTAATTTGTTACTATAATCACATGCATACAATATAATAGATTATACCTTTAATCTAATGAGATTTATCAAGTAACATCTATTTTCTCATTATTAGGAATAATATAGAGTAGATTGTTGTTATATGTATTATGATTGATCCCTAGTAAGTTTTCATAGATAATTGATACATCATTTTGATTTGAAAAAATTGATGTTCTTCATGATTACATTAAAAAGGGAATTTATATGAATAAATAGTTTATGTTTTGAAAAAAAAAAAATTGTGATTTGATTAATTACCCCTTTGTTATTTTTTGTCTAGACTTTTTTTAGTATGTGTTGCTATTATTATTATTATTTGTCACAATTAATTAAAAATCTCTCCACTTAAGTAATTATTTATTTTGATTTAAAATTTTGGGAAATTTATGTTTTGACTGTCCTAAGCTAAAAATATTTATGATTTAGGGTATCACACTTAAAAATATTGATGATATAGTGCCCTAAAATATATCAATACCATTATACCCCTCTTCGTGCCATGTAAGAAAAAAAAATACTCCACCTCACATTAAAAAAAAGATTGTGGATATGATTGGATAATAATCACGCTTGTGTTTTTTTAAAACCAAAAAAAAAAAAAGGCATCATGTTGGATATATTTTAATTTTTTTTAGATGGTCACATATTGTCATAAATAAATAATTTAATATAAGTAAAATTATGTTGTACATATATTCATTAGTCTCCTTGTGATGCTGGAGTATTTTTATTTTGATATTATTAATTTTTTTTTCTTTGTTGATTCATCTAGATATAAAATAATTAGGAGAAAGTTGAAGTATTTGATTATTATTTGATTAAAAATTACAAATTATAATATATTTAGTTTTTTCTTGAATTTTTAATGTTATATATATATATATATATATATGAACAAAACATCGAATCTTAGATAATATTTTTCATGAATTATATATATTTATAACATATTAGTTACTTTGACTCTAATAGGACCGTATTAGATCTGATATGAGATAATGTACGTTTCATGTATTTTTTAAAGTTTAGTATGATTAAAGTATTAGATTATGAATATCACCACCATCTCTTACACATGTTTTTGAAAAGACTCAAATTTGATGGGATTTATAGATTTCATCAAATCCTCATAAAATGTTTCCTAAATAACTTTATTTGTATTTCCTCAAATTTGATTAGTGACGTGGATTTTATCCTTATATTTATTTTTCTATTTTGTTTTTTTATGGTTGATTGATGATCCAAGATCTTATTTATAAATTATTATAGATCGTCATCATTATCATCGACCAGGCTCTATCTTAATTATTTGGGATTACTTGTATGAATTCTATTTTTTTAATTGACTTTATTAAAATTATATATATAATTGTTGTCTATTTAGTTATTAAATTATTATTTATAATTTCTATTCTTCTCGGTCTATATCTAGTTTTTTTTTTTTTTTTTTTTGAATAATTTTACACTTTTTAGTTGGTGTATCGGGAGGTGTGTATTTGACGTAACCAAATCATCTCAAGCGATTCTTTCTTTTTTTATCATATATAAGAATTATTTTAATTTTTAATTATATTATTTATAGTCTTGTCACATATATATATATATCTTATCATCTTAATCTCCATTATATTTATCCTTTGAATATGCTATTTCTATGTCACAAGGGCTTGAAGCAAAACTTTTGTAAAATGTAGTTTCAATAATTTTACTCTGGATGTAATTTGTCAAGTTTAATCTTTTTATTTTTTGAGAATAAAATTATCAAAATATTAATTACTCAGATTTTTGAGGATAAGAACGTTAGCATGTCAATTCTTCGAATTTTAATGAGAAATTATCAAGATATTAACCTCTCTAACATCATAGGATAAGATTATTAATTTTTTATAAATGATAGGATTATCAATATATTAATCTCTCTTATTTTTGAGAGTTATTATTAAGATGTTAAGCCGGAATATTATTAAGTTACTAATCTCTCTAATTTTTAAGAGTGAAATTGTAAAGAAATTAAAAAGTTCCAAATCAGATCATGTGCTCTGTATTGGATTGTAAAAAGTTTGGCCCAAGAGGACAATGATCTATTAAACATTTTCTTGTCTGCGTCTCAGGGAGCAATAATGGGTCCTTTGATCACCACAGTTGTTGTTGGGCTGAAGGATCTCTATGTTGAATATGTGCTCGAAGAACCAAAGAAGAGTGATTGAAACATCCCCACAATCCATGAGTTTTTGCCTCTAATTTTGCTTTGTTAACACGTGAGAACAGAATATTGCTTAATTTACTTGAATTTATTGCAAGGAGCACACTCTTTTGGCCACTGGTAAACAGGATGAGAAAGGAGAAATTTAAAAAAAAAAAAAAGAGGCAGAAATCTGGGAGCCTTGCCATCAGCAGCACAGCAGCAACTTGGGAGCCTGTTATTTCATGTACCTGTTGAGGAATTTTCGATGAAAATCACTTCGAATTGTGTCGTTGATGAAGCGCTTGGGCGTCTTGGCCTCCCCACGAGTCTGGTTCTTGAAGACCACATCATCATCCCACCTGGTCGCACCGCACCACGCGACCGCAGAGAGGCCCACAGCAGAGGCAACAACAGGAAAAACAAGAATCAAATAAATTACTATCCTAGTTATGGGAGGGGAATGAAGAACACGAACCCAACCTCCTCTTCACGCTGAAATTAGGCGGGTTATTAAGCAGCGGATTCCCTCTCAGAAGTTGCTCCTTCTTTGCCTCCACCTCCTCTGCCACTCTCTGTTGTTCCTGCACACGCACACAAACTTCATAAAAACGTGGCGATGAGCTCGGCGGAACTTGAAATCAAACAATTTAATCTTATTTGTTCTTGCTCACCACCATCTCCACTTATTGGAATTGCTTAAGATCGACTGAATGAATGAATCATTTGAAGTGGGTGGTTACAAGTTCATTCAGCCATACTGTCTGCTGCACGCCAACCTGCTACCTTACCCGGGCTGGCCACCAGACTGAACGCAAGCATGAATCACACAGTGTGACTGTCACCAGCGGGGGCCAAAGGGTGGGAGCTTGGCTGTCCCCGCCCACAGCCCAGGCTGGGGGCGAATTTGACTGTCATAAATGGCGGTGGGTCTCTTAAAGAAGCAAGATTCACCTTGCAGCGCATTTCCTCTGCTCTTTCCTTCTTTATTCGTTCGAGTTCTGCCATAAGTGCTTCTGTATCATCCTCGTCATCATCATCATCATCATTGCTGACAAAAATGAGATCATCACAACGAGACAATAAAAAAGCTACCCTCAAAAAAGAGAAAGCCTATCCAAGTGTGCATGATCTGAACATGTTTGCGAGCCACAATTACTACCTTTCGCTGCCATTGGCTTCATCAGAGTCATCTGCATCAACACTACGAGGCACGATCCGGTCTTCCACGTCCCTCCTAGTACCTGTAGTAAGCAAGATAGTTGCCACCGGAGGACTTGGTTACAACGTTCAGTGGACAGCCACTGCTGGTCTACAAGAAAGGGCAAACTCACCTTCCAGTAATAATTGGTTACTTTTTCTGCGATCTCTATCATCTGCAGCAATGCAACATCATTTTTTTGGGGGAACACCAGCTAATTCAAGAACAAATAAATGCTCTGGCACACAACTGAATGCCACAAAAAAGATGCACTTTGTTTCGCATGCATGCAACTCTTAATGCATGGGTTGTCGTGTCTTTGTGCAAATGAAAACTATCTTCGCCAAGAGATGATATATCTCAAGTTCGAGACCTTTCAGATGAGGCTTCTTTGATGAAACATGGAAGATGACACGAGGCACGACCTCCAAAGAGGCGGGCGTGAAGGTGTGTGTGGCCCACGTGGTGCCCATGCCGGCCCCTATATGGTAAGTAGACGATACTTAAATAGTTCATAGTTATAGTAAATTAGTTTCATTAAGATTTTAAAAAATAGAACATGTAGGCTCTTGTGCTGTAATAAATATATACATAATATGTATAATTATATATATGTGTGCATATATGCAAACATGTAAACATATATAAAAGTTTGGAGCATATATGCACATACAAACTACATATATGCAATGTTAGCATGTGCGTGCGCGCGCGCTTATGAACCACTAAATAAACAAAGGATGCATATATAAACCACATATATGCGGCAAATATATATGTCCTAGATAAATTCATTTTTATAGAAAGTATTTACATGCATTACTATTTATTTTATTGATTCTAACTATAAACTAAACAAATGAATATTAGAATTTTATGAAATTTTTCATCCTCATGATAATTATTGTCAAATATAAAATATTTAACATGACATATAATTATACTTCAAATAATAATGTTATAATAAATATTTTTATAAAAATTATTAGAAATGGTCCATTAGCTTAAAATTTTCATGTTAGACACACGTATCATATAATAAACCTAATAATATAAACTGAATTAGAAATTATTTTGATTTTATTATAATAAATATGTAATTCTTTATAATATATTAGTATATTTAACAAACTATAAAATATTTACATGTTATGTAAGTTTAAAAATCCAACGAGATTATCAAAAATAATTAAATTATATCTAATATTTGATTCATATGTTGGCTACCAATATATAATATTCAATTATATTAATAAAAAAATAATAATAAATAAATCAAAATGAAATACAAAAGTTAAATTTTTAAAATTAATCAAAATTATTTATAATACGACAAATATATATTCATCAATATACACTCCAATAACCACTATTATATTTAGGTAAAAAATATAACATATATAATATCTTTAACTAATATGAAAAACATTCATATTTTCCTGACATAGTTATTAAGACGAAAAAAAAATATTTAAAATATTAATCTTTTATTTTATCTTTATATAATTTAGCTGCCTATATTGTTCATGTTATTAAAATATAAGAGACAAAAAAATAATATCAAATTTATATTTATTTGCATGATAATGAACCAACTATAATAATTAAAAGATAAAATTTATAAATAATTAAATAACATGCTTAAATATTACGAAAATAGGATTGATAATTTTAGTGAGCCGCTAAGTATGAAGATCAATAATATGTTCGAACACAATAATTTTTTTATTCAGTTAACTAGAAATAAACAACGAAGAGGTTTATTGAATATTAATGAGATATCGAGATACTAAGATACCAATTAGTACTTCATCTTATCTCATAATAATAATACTAATAATTACAACATATTGAGTTGTTAAAATTATAAAAAAAACATATTCTGCTTGATATCTAAAATAATAAATAATTTATCAACCTCTCTAATTTCTAGCATTATATATATATTTGTTTTTTTAACAACCATAAACATAATTTCAAATAGGAACAACACTCTACAACCACATATAATTAGAAGTCTATCATTCTTAAAAAATTAAGATATGCGAATAAATTTTTAAGAT
This sequence comes from Sapria himalayana, assembly GCA_029783825.1. Taxonomy (NCBI): domain Eukaryota; kingdom Viridiplantae; phylum Streptophyta; class Magnoliopsida; order Malpighiales; family Rafflesiaceae; genus Sapria; species Sapria himalayana. The sequence continues at coordinate 2,725,771 of JAREIK010002869.1, read as the reverse complement.
AAAGTCAAAATTATATTTATATTACTGCTAAAGGTATTGCATTTGAATGCATTTTATTTTAATATATTTTTTTATTTTTTAAGCATATAAATCTATATTTTTAAACAAGACTTAAATATATTTTTCCATTGTATTTGTTTAAATTGATATCCATAGGCATTACATTTGTAATTTAAATTCTAAAAAATATAATTTTTAAAATATTTCGTTATACAAACACATGAACACACACACACACACATATATATATATATGCACAGAGACAGATAGATCCTATCCACTAGAAAAGGGACTATTGGTTAGGCTAGGCCAAGGTGCTAGGATGGATGATGGTGCCTAGCAACTCACCCAAGCTAGTATAGGTTAGCCACTGACGAAACCACAAAGCACACCCATGAAATCATGCCTAGCTTGGTTGTACAGAGGATGAGCAAATCCTACCCAACATGACATACTCCGAACACACTATGTTTCTCATGCCGAGCACAACATAGCAAATAATAACATGGTAATGAACGATGCCATGCACAACACGATATGAAAAGGCACAACACGATATGGTAAGGCACAACACGATATGGTAAAGCACGACACGACAAGGCAAGGCACGACACAATACGATATGACATGCCACATCTAGTATTATTAAAAAATTATAATCATATTATAAAAAAATTTTATAATCATATTGCTTATTTAATTAACACCATGAGATAAAAAAATTATAAAAAAATTTTACGTTCTAGTATTAGTAATTTATAATATCAAACCCACCTATTTGAATTGGGGTCAGGCTTGGCCGAAGACCAGATATGGGGTAAATAATTACCATTGTGGATGGCCCCCGACATCTATATGTATTTTTAATTTTAATTTCCTTTTTATGAAACCACATGTCAAGCATGATTTGGATAAGCAATCCTTTACTCACGTAGAGGCATGCGGGCTAGTCAAGCATATTGAAAATACTCACTATGCTAGTCAAGCAAATTCCTTATCACACCCCCAAAGTGCATAATCACACAATCTAGCATTCTCATTATGACATATTTAATTTGGTGTTAGAATAAACTTATAGTCACTAACAAAATAGGCTTGCAGACAAATTTTTAATTTTTTAATCTAAATATGATTTTGCAGAGTAAATCAAGTTAGATTAAGCTAGCCACTAGTATAACTTGTTATTTCTGATTGTGAATGATTATGGATAAATAAGTAAAATTTCTAAGATTTCATCATGGATGACTCATCCTTATCAAGATTTTTTACATAATTAACACCACTTGTATTATACACCACAAAACGAATGAAAAAATTTTCCTCAAGTAATAAAAATAGTTCATAATTAATCATTAATTACGAATTTGGAATAAAATTCTTTAAAATTTTAATAATTTCTGATTGTGACTTTTAATCATTAATTTTTTAAATTTACTCTCAAAGCTTCTAATAATTCATGTTTATTAAACTTGATATTGATTCTAAATTATTGATCATGTGATGAAATTTTATTGAAATATAAATTTTTAAGAGTATTTGTATTTTATAATTCATATTGCTCAATCTTGGAGTCGACAAATTTATTTATTGAATTGAGAATATTCAAGGTTTATGACATTAATTCTCAATTAATGAATTTGAGACTGACAAACCACTATATGAGCCTACTAGATACAATGATCAATTGTCACAAATAATTTAGGTTGCTACACATTTTGGTGAGATTTTACCTAGCGAAGACAAATTTATTAGTAGTCATTAGATAGAGTGAGCAGTTGATTATTTTTCATTTGTATTTACTTAAAAATAATTGTAATATATTCAGAAGTTAGATTCTAAGCCTTAAAACATGGAGCATCATGAGATCCATTCCCCAATGTTGTCACTACATGAAGATGAGAAATAGTGGGGCCAATATTGAGTTTTTTTTTCCCTAAAAGACAATGGTTTTTGGAGGTAGATTAGCTACCTATTGACTTCACATAGGAGTCATCACATGGTTCACTCCTTGTACTACTGTCTATAGAGAAACATACATGACTCCTCTCTAAACTTTTGCTGGAGTCATCTCAATCACTATATAATATAGTTCTCTCACTTGTATCATGATTCATTGATCTTGTAGAAAACATGGACACCATAGATAATCATTATCATTAATTTTTTATATTTATAGGATTGTGATGTCATAGTCATTGAAAAAAATTTCAAAATAATTCAATACGATACCATTATTTTGATCTATTCACACCTATATATGTTTTATGTATGTATGTATGTATGTATGTATGTATAAATACATTAAAATTTTTTTAAAATTTTATCCTTGAGCTAAATTGTAAAGCAAATCAATACATAAATTCTTTTTTTAATGTTGTCATACAAGATCACAAGGCTTAAAGGATGATTTCATTTAGAATTAAAAGAGATGACACATAAGTGTTTATTGCATTTGCTGGCACACTCTTTGGATGTTAGGCTTATGTTAATGCATTTTTTTGCCTATTCTCAATTATCAAAGACTCACTACTCAATTAGATTGACAATATTTTTTTCCCCCAAAATAACTAAGACTCATGGTCATAACCAGTTTGTACAAACATTTTCTCTCATGACTATTACGGTATATGAAGAGAATCAATCAATAAAAATGAACTTGTTCTATCTTCAAAGACTACATTACTCAGTTAGATTTATCTGTAAAATAATATGCTATATTTTTTAGTACATTGATCAGCATATCCCTTGAGATGCCTAATATCACATGCATTTCAATATGTAAATAGTTTACAATATATTCATCATATTGAATTTTTTTGATACTCTTAAATTTTTAAATTTTTATTATATTAAGTTTGCAAAATATACAATATATTTTTTTATAGTTTACGATATATACAATATATACATTATATAAACAATTTTTATTTTTTATTGATCAATATACCCATGGTCTATACTATTGAAATTTACTTAATTTTATGTATTTTAAACAAATGAATTTGGATCAAAATCATTGAAGAGAATATTTTTTTGACTTCAGACCTTTCAGGAGATTATCATTATTATCTATATTAATATTAAATTCATTATCATTAAAATTATTATTAATCATTTTTTATATTTATATGAAATTTAATCTCAGAATTTTATCCATGCATATCATAACTACATCCATGTTACTTTATCTGAGTAGTAGCTCATGCCCAACTAAAGTATTTGACTTTCTATGGTACAATCATTTTTTATTTCTTTCCATCATCTCAAAAATTACAATAAAAAAGCAAAGAAATGAGAAAAAATAAAAAATAAAAAAAAATAGAAGAAAAAATAATAATAAATATAAGATGAAATAATAAAATGCTAGAAATTTATATTCTATATTTATAGAATTTATTATATTAAAACAATATTTGTTAAAAAATTTGTTTATTTTTTTAAAATTTTGAAATGACAAAAATCAGAAAACCATTAGATTTCTAAATGTAAGGCATGACACACACTCTAATGGGTTATTTTGTGTGTTGGGGCCCATTACTTGAAAACATAACAAGCACAACCATTTAAGAAAAATTGGGCCAAGAACATTTAGAGCGTGACCCATGCCCGATCACATGCCCTTGGACTGTGCCTAACAAGCTCGACATGAGGCACGACTGCCCATGGCTCAACACTGCATGTGTCATGCCTTAAGCTGGTGCAACCTCAATCCATTATGATTTTGGAGCGTATCATGTCGGGCCATGCACAACTAATATGGGTCATGCCTCATGCCTTAGGCCACTTGATACTTTTACTCTTACTCTGAAGCAAGTGGAATATTAGACATCAAATGACCAATTACATGATAATTATCTATGAAAAAAATTAGCAGTCAAATCTTTGATTTTTCAATCAAATAAGAGTCTCGTTGTGTTGCTACATATCACTCATGACTTAATCAATATCAATGATTGATTTGAGTGGCTAACATAACTAAAAACCTAATGAATCACTCACTTAAAAAATATGAAAAAGTAAGGAAACAAGCCTGAATGAAAGTCCAAGTTGAAGAAAGGAAATTTAGATCATATCCAAATTAAAAAAAAATACTAGTGAATTGAAGCATTTTAGGATTAGAAAGATTTCAAAACTATTTAGAAGAATATTAAGATCAATGAGCTCATTTTTAGTATAAAGTTTGAGAGTACCCACCCACTAGCATTGTGAAGAATGCAGCAGACTGATTATTTGATGAGTATGTTTGTCCTTTTCATGTTTTAGGCCTACATATAAGACACAAAAAAAACCTAATAGGAGGGAAATTTTTTCTTTGGTGAGCGAGCAGTCATCATTCAAGAGAAATAATATTTCTCTCCCTCTCAAAGTTAAACATAACTAGCAAAAATACTCAAATTTTAGTCATTTCCTTGTAAGTTTTCAACTTCAATATTTATATGGATAATATTAAACCTGTTCCAAATAAAATTTGGAATTAAATAAAAAATTATATAAAAAATATGTATATCTAAATAAGATTTGAAACTAAGCAAACATGTTGTCATTCCTTCCTCCTATATGCTTTTGATTGTTTTTGATAATCCATATGATCCATAAAAGAATTTTTAGCATAAAATTTTGTTCTTGATGCACTACTCTGTGATGCAAGTTGTGCACATTTCTAATATTTATATTTACTTTCAATATTTTAGCATTTTATATAATGAGGAAGAGATAATAGATGAGACGTGAAGTACTAGTACACCTCATAAAAATGAGATTGATAGGAGAAATTTTTTAAACATTTAAAAAATGATAATATATTTAATGACATGACTAAGACACTCATATTTAATAAAAATGTATCAAGTCAATTTTAAAATAATATAATCTTTATTGTAAACGATGATCAATTAAATATTTTTATCTTTTCTATTTATTAAAATAAATTATCATAAAAAAAAAGAAAAAAACTTGAATCTTAATCTATTAGGCGTTCATTGTTTGAATTCTATAATATCCAAAAAAAAGAGCGTTAACATTTTTCTTTAAAAATGCTCATTATTAATGTTGAAGTTTTTTTGATTAAATTTTTTAAGAATCTATCAGGTATTGTGATGCTCAAATTTCTAATACCACAATCTCATTTGATTCAACTAAATCTTCAACTAGGTTTCTCATTATGTGTTTGTCATCTATCTCACACACACTAAATTTATTAGGAAATATAAGATTTCTTATGATATCTCAACTAATTCACAAGATGTTGTGAGAGATCGTTCCCACTCAAACATAATTGAGGTGAATACACTAAAGATTAGCAGTTCCTTAATTTTAACTTAAGATGAGAAGCTCGATGAGCAATACCTTCACGTGTACAACGAAAGAGTCCTACTTTAAAGTTTTCATGTTACTTGTATTTTTCTCAATTTTTTATATTCTATTTAAAATGTTAAAGTACCCAAGTCCTTGTCCTATGCACTATGTCATTCAAGATGACATCATATCATGTTCAATAAAATATATATCTTTCACTCTAATATAACTTCAGATCTAATACCTTAACCATCCAAAAATATATTATATTATTTGTAGATGAAAAAAAGACTAACCCTAATACCCATGAGCACAAAATTAAAACTAAACTTATTGTGAAGAATTTTATTGTTTTTTTGAGTTTTATATGAAATAAAGTACCCAAGCACTTAGATATTTTTACTTTAGATATTTTTATTTTGGTAAACAATGACTTCGATCCAAATTTTTCTCTTTTTAATACTCATCATTATAACATTTTTTAATTGGGTATTAAAAAATTTCTTCATGAGGATCCTAAAAATCAAATTTGTACATGTCAATCACTTGATTGTCATATTAAAAAAAAGAGAGAGATATCACGCTTAGTTTACAAATTCCAAAAAATTTATATGGGCTATAACAATCAATAATTTAGCATAAATTTTATTTCATTGTGATCTCTATTGATTTAGATAAGTGTAGATTATTTATATCTTAATCAAAGAAAATCGAATAATATAACTATTTTAATTCTTGTATATATAGATACTATTTTTATTACTAATTATAAGTTGAATATCTTCCAACTCAATTTTAGATAAAATACTTATAATTAATCAAATATTTTCTTGTAATTGAAATCAATCAATTTCACAAAGAAAAGATTTTAAACAAATAAAAATTTTCTTTAGAAACTTAGATGAATTTTGAATTTTTGGTGTGATACTATTGATTAACCAATTGAGACGTGTTTTAATCTTAAAGTATCTTCCTATTCTTTAGAGACGTGTGAATATTAATCAATTATTAGATTATTCATATTACATATACATGAAAGCTATTTTTTTATTAATCAAATATGTAATGAAATTACCATAATCTAGTATTTCTTTTAGTGATTATAGTCTGTGTGAACTTATGTACTATAATTTGAATTATACACTAGTCATGATAATAAAGAAATTTACAACATAATTTGTGTTTCAAAAGATATATATTATCTATTAGAAAAATAAGAAATAAATAGTTATGATCAAATCTAGTTCATATATCAAATATATAGTCATGAATACTAACACAAAAGAATAACTACTAATCAAATATTTTCTTGAGGAGCTCAACCTTTTGATTTCTCAATTTTTTTAATATGAAAATCATACAATGATTCACATAATTTTCAATATTATTTTTAATAACAAATAATATAAAAATTGACTATCATTTTACTAGAGAAAAAAATAAGACAAGTCTACTTCTACTACTCACTTATTTATGAGAAATTAGCATGTACAAGTTTTCACGATCATATTAAGAGGACCTTGAATTTGTACTGTTACTCCAAAATAAGACAAATTGGATTTTAGGTATGAGTCTAAAAGATGTTGGAATTATTTTTTTATTATTCATTTGTTTATTGAAAATAAGATAATTGAATAAGATTTGATTGATAATAATATTAAAAAAAAACCTCTTAAATATTAAAACATATATGTATTTTTTTATAGTAGTTAATAATAACTATTGATTGTAGAAACCATATAAATGACTATTTTAGCATTAATGACTTTAATTAATTCAATATAAAAAATGATAAAAAATTAAATATAATTGTTGATTCTTGAATTGACTAACCAACGTACTTAAATTAATAAAAAAAATGTGATGGCATTGGAGAGCAATGTGGGGCGATCCCCTCCAAGGATCAACATAATTAATGGGTGAGCTTGGTGAGGATTTCGAGTGAGTCCACTAGTATGCCACAAGGCCTCTATTGTATGAAAGAAGTCCAAAAACTATCATGAGTGTGCTCCATCTTTTCACAAGTGTGCTCCTATCTTCTCACAATAGTTTCTAAATGAGTGAGGAAATTGAATCTTGATCAATTAATCTCTATATGTAGTAAACTACTAATAGATTTATCTCAGCTAGAATGAGCTCTAAAAATCAAATATGCCATTCATTATAGAATTTGTTAATTTTCTTATTTAATATCTTATGTTTTATGTTTATTATGGGAACATCAAATCTATGACATGCCCTAGTCATTCCTCGACGTTATGTATGTGTTTAAATATTTTTGTACATATTATGATAATTATTAGGATTATTATGACATGTGAGTTTTTCCCCTTTATTAAGTTGTTTTTTTACCACCAACTTAAAAAACTTGGCACAGTGAATTGCCTCATCATAGTTTACCAATATGTAATTCATTGATTACAAAAAAAAAATCATATCATACATCTTTAAAGTGGGTGCTAGAATCAAATATTTAAGAAATGTAATGTTGTATAGGCTATGAAAGAAGTAAACTTTGCATATTTATCACAATTTAATTTTCTTGATGATATCATACGTCATAGCCACAAACCTATTTAACATAATGATTGATTTTCTCTGGTTTGCAAACTAAACTACCACTTGAATATGTCCCAACGAATTCTTCAACTCCCATCAAATAATAAGATTTGACATGCAAAAATAGTGTTCTTAGCCAGCCTAAAAACCAATTATAGCCATGATAGCCAAATCTAAAAAGATTTACATAGTTTTACAATCATAAGGGTTAAGCCAACATAAACCATATGTTTTTTCCCCAAGACCAACATTAGCTAGTGAGGGTCATTTTTACACCTATTGTTGGAGGTAATGAACATTCACTAGTCTACTTGTATATCATGTCATACCAGCCGGATCAAGTCAATTAAAAGTCACAGCCAAAAAGAACATATCATATGGACCTATGATAATCACTTCTAAACCAAATGGAATTAACAAAAAAAAGTCCAAATCTAAGAAATAAAATTTTGGTGCTCAAACCATAAGATTTATCAAATCACTACTGAAAATAGTGATGACATGAGCAGCAACAACAAAAGAATAGTAGTACCTAGTGTCTTAATGATTTAACATGTTAGAAAAAATAAAATAAAATAAATACATAAAAAATAAACATAAAATTTCATATTCTACTATAGACAAACATATCACAAATATATATAAATATATAATAAAATTTATTGATAACCCTTGTACCAATGGAAATTCACCATGCATGTCAAATAATATAGATATATATATATATTAAAAAAAACATAATTTATTATTGTTTTCTTTTTATTCAATTTATTTTTTATTATATTTTTTAACAGTAGCTCACACCTAGTTGTGAAAGGCGCGCATATGCGCAAGGCAACGCAACTCAATGATTTAGCACCTCGCTTGATGTCAGTTGCAACTCTTTCAGGGAGACACAGTTTAGGCATGCAGGGAGCACGCCTTCCTGCTAGGCATGAAGCTCCAGAAAGGGGCATTTTTATATAACATTGCTTCTTTAGATTTTTTAATTTATAAATAATAATTAAAATAATTTTTAATAAATTTGTTTACTTAATTTTTTTATATTATCCGCTTATGATAATTTGAATGAGAAAATTTTACTTATTTATCTAGTTATTTACTTATAAACAAATAATAATAAATTTTTTATTCTTAAATAAATAATAATAATTTCTTTATTTTTAAATAAGTAAAAATAAAAGATATGCTTTTAAATAAATAATAATAAATTATCTATTTATAAATAAATTAATAAAACATTATTTGTTAGTATTAATAACTATTTATCTAATTATATATTTATATATTTATATATATATAATAATGAATTATCTATTTATTGTTAATAATAAATCTCTTTCTAGTATTATTATAAAATTGAATATAGTATATTAAATTTGATTATATTTGATAAAAATACATATGTAATATAAGGTACACATTATATAAAAAATATTGCATCTTAAATACACCTTGACCCTCAAGGTTCCAAGAGGACTTTGAAACTCAGTGTCCTAGGCCTTTCACAACTATGAGCTCGCGACATATGAGTTGTCCTAATTATTTTTACATATTATATAAGAACATATACTTTATATTTTTTATATGAGTACTACTACTATTATTATTATTATTTGATTTTAACATGGTTTCAAAATGATGTTCAAAATCCTAAAAGAAAAAATCTGTACATTATACCAACATAATGCACGTGTAAAAAGAAAGTTGCACACAATAGAAAATAGCAGCAACTTAGTACATGTGCACATAGTAGGCATGCAGATAATTGTATGCACAAACACCCAATAGATACACACATAGTTGGTGCATAATATGTGCATATGCACATAGTTGGCATGTAGTGGTGAGCATTATAGCAGACAATGGCGCACAAGGTGATGCATCTAGATTGATGCATAGGCACACAATGGTGCACACGGTGCATGCAATGGTGAGCACGGTGGCACGATTGCACAAAGACACGAGGCAAATACCCTAAATGAATTTCCTTTTTTGACAAAAATAAAAAAAAATTAAATCCTAAATTTAGTTTGGTACAATTTTATTTTTGAATGAATCAATATAATTATAGTATAGATAAATAAATTATAGTGTCAATTCAGTATATTCATTACAATAATATATATCACACCAAAAACTATTATATGATATTATTTTTAAAGTAGCCAAAAGTATTACGTAGCAATCACAGAAATATGCATACAACTGAAGATATCTATGAATCCTCACAAAATTTATTTACTATGATACTTACTTTAAAGCAATATGCAAAACTTCTCTCTAAAATAGTAGTTGATCATTTCATCTTTCAAGTATTAATTATTTTACTGATACTCTTACTTCATATTCATTAATAATTTATACAAAAATAAACATTCATATTATTAATAATCATACCTTATTATCTATATTTTTTTTTTGTTTTAAATATATATATATATTATTGTAAGCGAAAATAAATACTCAAAAGTCATTGGTTATAGTACTATTCAACATAAATTTTTATTACTTTACCGTATTATATTTATTTTTAATTATTCTATTAATTTACTTTCTGTGAGTTATTTTCTAAACAATTAAATTTTAATTTTATCTTTACTTTCATTAATATTAATTTATAAGATCAAACAACTCTAGAAAAACTCTATTTTGAATTGAGCAATCTAGATAGTATATTTTCTAATAAATGATAATATCTTTCTCTAAATATTTAAGGATTTTGAATCCATTACTAATGCATTATCAACTTGGTTATCCATCACTAACCAAATTAATTATATTTTATCATAATCTTAAGAATATTTCAACCTTAAAGTATGAGATTTATCAACTAAAAAAACTCATCATTATTTCTTATCTTACACAACGATCAAATTTGAGTAGAAACTTATTCAATTTGATATAATTAGACTTG